>JAKTWL010000013.1:0-342599 GCA_030581995.1 Wickerhamomyces sp. NRRL YB-2243
GTAGAAGTCAAGTCGAACAATGGAGTGGTAACAGTGGTGATACCACTGACAGTTGTGACTGCTGCAACTGATGAGGAAGCAACTGAGGAAACACCACTGGAGGCTGATGAAGAAGCAGCTGATGAAGCAGCACTTGATTCAGAAGAAGCAGCTGATGAAGCAGCACTTGATTCAGAAGAAGCGGAAGAAGCAGCACTTGATTCAGATGAGGCAGAAGATGCAGCTGAGCTTGATGTAGCAGATGAGGCGGAAGAAGCAGCTGAGCTTGATGTAGCAGATGAGGCGGAAGAAGCAGCTGAGCTTGATGTAGCAGATGAAGCAGAAGAAGCAGCACTTGATTCAGATGAAGCAGAAGAAGCAGCACTTGATTCAGATGAAGCAGAAGAAGCAGCACTTGATTCAGATGAAGCAGAAGAAGCAGCACTTGATTCAGATGAAGCAGAAGATGCAGCACTTGATTCAGATGAGGCGGAAGAAGCAGCTGAGCTTGATTCAGATGAAGCGGAAGAAGCAGCACTTGATTCAGAAGAAGCAGCTGATGAAGCAGCACTTGATTCAGAAGAAGCGGAAGAAGCAGCACTTGATTCAGATGAGGCAGAAGATGCAGCACTTGATTCAGATGAGGCGGAAGAAGCAGCTGAGCTTGATGTAGCAGATGAAGCTGAGCTGGATGGGGTTGAGGATGATGATGAAGCAACAACACTGGATGATGCAGAAGATGATGAGCTTGAAGATATGTCTGAGCTCGTTGAATAAGTAATAGAACTGAAAGAGAAAACAGTGCTTGAACTACATCCAGAACTCAACGATCCCAAACCAGTACAGTCAAAGTCCAACTGAGCATTATAGATTGGACAGTTCAGTAGACTCACAACACCACAAACAACCTCTTCTAAAACCTGGACAACGGCAGAACCCAAATTACCTGTATAGAACAAATAATAAGTATCATCACCGGATGAATCAGTAACAGTCCATTCGAAAGCAACGTATTCCAAACCACAGTAATTAGTAATAGACGCCAAATAGGTCAAGAATGGGAGGGTGACATCATAGCTAACGACTGCAGCACCTTGTTCCAAGTTGACAACACCGGAAACATCAGAAATATCACTACCGGATTTGTAAACGGTGAAGTCTGATGCATCAATTTCTTCAAGGAAATGGAAGTACCATGTAACGGTGAAAACACGGTAATAATATTTAATTAAAAGAGCTGTTGATGTGGTAGTTTTGGCAGTAATATCATAAGTAGCAACGAATTTCTTGCTGTGTATAGTTCCAGTAGATGAACTTAACTCACAGAAGTTTTCGGCAGTTTGGGTAGCCGCAATCAAGTCAGTTGTGACGGTGACAATACCAGTGACAGATGTTGCAGAGGCAGCAGTGGAAGCAGAACTAGCGGCAAGAACATTTTGTATCTGTAATAACCATATCAAGAATGGTAAAAAGAGGTTTAAAGGCCTCATTGTGATTACCCAAGAATTCTTTGAATGATAATTGTTCGATATGGAGAAGAAAAGTAGCAGCCTTTTTTCAAAGAGTAACGATCATTAGTGGGATAGTGTGTGATTTTATATCAAAGTATTGATACCAAAAAAATGGATTGTTCCAGAATTTTGGAGAGCTAAAATCTGCAATGTCTGTATCCTGTCGGTATCATGTATCCAGTGACACCTTTCTCAAGCTTGATGTTCATATCTTTTGGGTATGTCGGAAAGCTTAAAGCAAAGGCTTGGATGAAATTCAATGAACTGAGATGAAGTAAGAAAAAGCACTCGAAAAAGGGATCCCAATATCCCAATTCGTTTAAAGTTTAGATAAAGTTTTGAGATGCCAAAATTCTTAGCCTTTTCCTGAAAGAGATTCGCATCAGATATGCAAAACCATTGCATAGGCCAGCCATGTTGGAACTTAGGAGTTTGATCTTGGATGTTGAACAGTTCTTAGAAGTGATAGTCTAAAGAACTAAGAAGTTCCAGAACGTAATTAGGATTCAGGCATGGGATGACGCAGTCACTAATAGCAATTTTAGCTGTATGGGTACATTCTTTACTCGCAGATGCTGATATGCATCTATTTCTGATGGCTGACAGTGGTTCAGCGAAGCTGGGGGCTGATCTCCTGGAAACTCAAGATATAGGTTGCAACTTGCAAGCACCTCACCATAGTCAGAGGAGCACCGCCGGTTAATGGACTCCAAGCCTATAACGAAATTAGTCCTGTAAACAATCAACGATGAACTAGATCACACATCTATGTGGATCACAACTCTGAAGCACCGACTGAAACTCTGGTTGAAACTTACATCAATCTCGGAATTAGAGTTTTTTCAATCTCATGGAGGAAAACGAAGTTTTTACAGAACCGTCGATTTCTCTTCCGCGAAGTTGTTCTGTGAGTCTTGTTATTTAAGCGCAATCTCACTCTGTGCGTTTTAGTGCGGCTACGTTGAGCCTTCTCTGCGATCTACTGCATCAAGTGCAAAACACAATTTGTTTTTCCACTCTGACTTGCCTTCGGCTATTGCCTTCAGTCTTCAGCCTTCAGCCTTCAACCTTTAGCGTTCTCTGATCTCTGATTCTACTTTATGGCCTCACTTCAAAAGCTATCCTTCTCGCACCACTCAATTCGGAGCTGAGATCCTGGCTTCCTTTTGCTGATTCAAAAGTGGCTACAGGCAGCTAGCTGGTTGAGTGATTAATGATGATGCTTTCAGGTGACGTCGTCTGTAGCGTGAGTGATGGGTAAAGGGAACTGGAAACTTGAAACTGGGAGGAAGTACAGGGATTATACGCAGACAGTGACGAGTGATGACAGGGTGAAGTTTAGGTAGTTACTGTTAACTAATTTTCAGGTGTCATCACTTCAACTTCTCAATTGCTCGAAGGTTTTCTAGTGGTTGTTGTACACGTCTTACTCCTGAGTCCTGACTGCTGACACACTCTTAATTTAATTCTACATCGCTTCAACAGGACACATATACGTAGAAGATATTATCTATGGAATGAGAATATGAGGCATGAACGTACGAACCTGATGATATATGCGTCCTGAATAAAGTGGTTGATTATTCATTCGTCTTCGGGCATTAAATGTACAGATCGGGCAGCTGTCGACTGCCGTGTCGAAAAACAGCTCATTGAATTTCCGAATGGATCAACATATTAATCAAAAGAAAAAAAAACACTGAGATGTTTAAAGTTCACTGACTTTTAGCGTGTCGATGATCTTGACGTCCACCCTCACAACTTCCATTTGCGTTGATTTGTCACACGAGCTCTAGTGCGAATCTTATTATATAGCGTTTTCGTCCCATTATCTCGTCCCAATCGGGTGTTGTTAGTTATCAAGTCGTTTGGTTGAAGCTCGATCGTGTTCAGTGCTGAGTTTTCCACTGACGAATCCGGTATCTACCAATTAGATCTCGATAAATGCCCATGATGTACTTATCTACCTCCTCCTTTCTCGTGGCTGGGGTGTTGGGTGTTAATGCGTGGAGATGGTACTAGTTACTCAGAAACCAGAATAGATTCGGTATTTGGTATCATTTATTGACTTCGGCACCAGCAGCAATTATGTTTTTTATGCGCTTATATAGGACTGCCGGACCTGTCTACCTGGTAGTAGTGTACAGACCCGTAGCACTTAGAGCCTTGTACCTCTAGTGAGTACGATCTAGGAGTCGGAACTCAGGCATATTGAAGTTGAGTGGTGAGAGGTGATTTGATCGTGTCTATATAAAGCCTTAAATCCATGAAATGCATGTTCATTGAATTCCAGCTGAAGAAGCTACATAAAATAAACTCACTGAGAAAACCCCAACATGACTGATCCGTTATAAGTCAATTGTATAGAAACCACCTTCTTTCTGTATTGAGAACTGTGATTAACTACGGGGTAAGTTGTAGACTTTTGACTACTCCATGAATCCAGTCTGAACTCTGAAGCTTGAACCGGTGGGCAACTGCTGGTAAAAATGACTGGCCAAAAAGAAATCCTCTTATACTCTCGAGTCACGGATTCATGATTCAACTATCATCAAGCCGACGCCTTGAGATAAGAGATAATACTAGGGTACTTAGCGAGACCCCAGCATGTACTACCATTTGAGAAACACTCTAATTTACAGTTATTGTGACCTTTAGTTCTATAGGCTATAGACTATAAGTACCAGTAAAATATTATCGATGAAGGTTAGAGCTAACGGGTAACAAGAGGATTTTCAGTCAATCTACAGAATCTGGCATCGTATACTTAGTAAAGTTGAAGAACTGTCGATCTTGTCCTTACTTTTTACGAAGTGAACTCTTTTAGTTTAATCCACTATGGCCTATAGCCTGTCAATTGTTTGATATTCGACCCGCCGTAAACCTTGAAGGTTTTGATGAGCTGAAATACGCATATACCGCCGATCTTTTTCTATTCTCTACTTCTTATAGCACTTAACTCAATCGAAATCTGCATCATTGATATAACTTTAGATCGGTACCAATTCTCAATCAAATATGACGTATGATTTGTGATTGGTCAGAGTCATCAGCTTCCGTAGTAGATCGCCACAGTTTCCACTGCACAAAAACACAAAACCCCACAAAACTTGAATTCACAGTGCCCAGTACCCACTTCTTCCCAGTTCCATGTACTGGGATTTAATCTATCAAACCAACTACTCGTAACAATCCTTGTCAAAATTCACATACCCACAGCCACTTGCTGCAGTATGCATTAATCTCCTTACAAAACAACATAGAATTGTTGCAGAGTTCTGCACATATGCCTAAAAAATAGTTCTTTGAGATCTGGTGCAGTACAGTGCAGGCTTGCAAGTACTTATAATCGAGATTCGAGATTCGAAATAGAACAGAAACAAGTTGATGAAAGATCTCAACTCTCAGCGACAAGGTTCAGTAATTGATATGCAAAATCCAGTATACCAGTCTACTAACTTCACATATTTGATATTTTGTGGCCTGCACCGCTTAGTTCCAACTAATTTGAGCTATAGTCATCACTCATCAGTCATCACCCAACATTTGATACAAAGCGCAGAGGGGCTGGGCTGCTCGTCCACTTAGTACTTGGTACATTGGTACTTGGTACTTACTACTCCCACTAGTCAGGAGTCAGGACTCAGGAGTTCTATCAGATGATATTTCAATTTTGCATAATCAGGAATTCTATCGACAATAAAGAGACGTCGCCTTTATCATAACTCGAATTGTCAAGAGATCGAGAACTACTATGATTGAACTCTATGGTTCAATTTCATTGACACTCGAGCGCTTCCAGGTATAAGTTATGACTAGTCTAACACATGAAATGGCCACACAGTCAGTGCTCTTGGGTCAGAGATATTAGCTAATTATGAACATAAATTCATCCAAACGTCTAGCTGAAGAACGATCTAAAATCACGAGCTGAGCTGTCTCTTTGAGACTACGAAGAGCATATCAGAGCTGGTTGCTGGTACAACATTCTGGTATTGTCCCTAGTGCTGCTAGTGAGTCAAGCCTTGTCGATATATAGGAACTCAGAAGGCGAAATCGAAGCCCAATGGGGTGGGTCCGTTTGTTCAATTAAGCTTCAACACTTCAGAATTACGAGAACCGGGTCTCGGTTTTCGGGTCTCGGTTTTCGGTTTTCGGCTTAAAGACCTCAGTTGAGATTTCCAATATCCGATTTCAACCATTTTTTATGTGTCAGTATTAAAATCTGAGGATATACTTTCTCAAGAAAGATGACTTTTTGGGTTTTTCTTTTGATTTGATGGTCTCTTTGATTGATTTGTGTGGACTTGCTGACCAATTAACAGGTGCAAATTTGTGAGAGAGAAGAAAACTCGTGTGTTTTCGGTTTGTTCTTTGGGTGATGAATGGTCATAAACACTGCTTCAGCTAATATAAAAAGGTGCCACATTTGCTCCCCTATTGTTTATATCACCAACTTCCAAATGAACCTCAAAACAAATGATCACCACAAAGCCCTTCATACGTTATAAATCATCAAACATTGGTACTCAAACTGGTCTCAGGACATTGTCTTCATTTCTCAAAAATCAAAACAACAAACGTTCAGTCCTTGACATATCCACAAGGTTGATCAATGACCCCAAGTCACAAAACAATGATACAAACTACATCACCCATCCAACTTTTCCACATCCGCCAATGGATCCTAAAGATTGTGAAAATGTTCACTTTATCCATAGAACACCGGTAACAGTTGGTGACAAAATAGCTGATAGAGGTACAAAATTCTGCAGATCGTGTTTTGATCTTGTTACAGGCTATAAAAAACCAACAGATGTGAATGGGAAACTTGACATGACACGTTGGAAAGGTACAAGATATGAAATGACAGAATCAAAGTGGTTGACCAGATGTATCTTTCTTGAAAGTATTGCTGGTGTCCCAGGAATGGTTGCCGCTTTTCTTAGACATTTGAGAAGTTTGAGATTATTGAAGAGAGATAAAGCATGGATTGAGACTCTGTTAGATGAAGCTTATAATGAAAGGATGCATTTGTTGACTTTTATAAAGTTGGGAGATCCTTCTTGGTTTATGAGAACAATTATCTATGTTGGTCAAGGTGTTTTCTGTAATTTGTTCTTTTTGATCTACCTATTCAAACCTAAATACTGTCATAGATTTGTTGGTTATCTTGAAGAAGAAGCAGTCAGTACCTATACTCATCTGATCAAAGAATTGGATACGGGGAATCTCCATCAATTTAACACCATGAAAATCCCAGAAGTC
Source organism: Wickerhamomyces sp. NRRL YB-2243 (assembly GCA_030581995.1). Lineage (NCBI taxonomy): Eukaryota > Fungi > Ascomycota > Saccharomycetes > Phaffomycetales > Wickerhamomycetaceae > Wickerhamomyces > Wickerhamomyces sp. NRRL YB-2243. The sequence continues at coordinate 6,759 of JAKTWL010000013.1, forward strand.
GCATGGAATTATTGGCCAGACTTGAATAGAGATAGTTCCTTCAGGGATTTAATATTGAGAATAAGAGCCGATGAATCAAAGCACAGAGAAGTCAATCACACTCTGGCCAATTTGTTCCAAAGAGAGGATAGGAATCCTTTTGCTTCCAAGGTACCTAATTTGGATAAGCCACAACCTGACGAATACGCGTTGAAGAACTCCAAAGGACAGGGATGGGAGAGAGATGACTTGATATTATAGCTTATCAAGTTACTTATTTATTTATACTTTTATTTATTAGCCAAATACTTATGAAGCCATAAATCTTTCTATTTTCAGTAGCATCTAAAATTGTTTAGAGTTATGGGACGGAAATAGTATTGTGGAAATGGTATGACGAAATTAAAAGCTATCTTTGGATTGTGTAATGCAGGATCAAAGCTTTTGGTGAGTACTAGGTGGCAATAATCAGTATGGTTTACCAAGTATTTCTTAATAGGATCCCATCTCTGATATTGAAAAGCTGCTCAATCCAATTCCGTCGCTCACTGCTCAAACGGGACGCACAAAATAAAGCACCCTAAATCTTAACTATGTAAACTGTATGAGAAAAGGGGACTCAGTAAAACATCAGAACACCATCAGGACGATTGAATGGAATTCGTAGTGGAATCACATAACATATGAAGATAAATTGGAGACTCTAAGCTTCGATAGTAGTTAATCAGACCCAAATAATACATCTCACTCTCTAGATTTATAGATTTCGAGTGGTTTTCAGAATTCTTTTTCAACATTGTTAGCATTTGAGTTTGCTAAGAGTTAATTTTGAGACTCTCGATTTTTTGAGAACTTTAAAATTAGATATATAATTGATTTACAAAAGGCCTAAAACGGCTCAAAAGTTTCACTTCATATCATCTGAAGTCGGCTGAGCCCATAAAACACCCGAAAACCCTTCTAGTTAAGTTATTTGTTCAAGTACTAGAGTACATTTTTAGTCGATTATATAAGCAAAAAAAATATTTGAGTAAACAAGCTTTCTGCACCAAAAGAACGCCTTATGCACCAATGACTCTTAGATAAACCCTGAGTTTGTTAGTCTTTGTTAGGGCTCCTTTCATGTACCTTTCTCAAATAGCTCTTCACAAAAAGGCTAGTTCTGAAATCTACAGATCACAAGGAAAAGTGGTTTGGCCACGAAACCATAGGGATTTAAATCAGAAGAATCAGGAAGAGATATTCAAAAAGAACTACTGTATATTGCCTACCAAGGAACTACCTCAACCACCAAGAACCAAGTATAGATGGGCAATTCAACTGATTAACCCGTGTGTGTGAGATCATAGAAGCCACTACCTCGATCAATTGCCATGTCTGAAAGTTTCAGAAAACTACAAGTTAAGCTGATATCCCATTGTTCTTCCTCTTTTCTTTCCAAAATGTTTTTTGTTAGGACTTCTTAATAGTTTAGAAACTCTCACACTTATGAAATGTCAAGATTTTACTATTGTGAATCATGCTGCGATGGTCCCTTCATAGTGACAGTTTGAAGCTTACAAGCTTACCAATGTTTTCTTCATTGTTGGTTACCAGCTACATTTGCTACTGATGTTTTTATCGTTGTTGTGAGTTGATGTGCCAATTTCTAAGTTCAGGCTTAGGGCTGTTGGTTGTTGAATGTCGATCCATCTGTTTGTTTGTTTATGTTGTTGTTGCATGGTTTACTTTTTTGAATTCTTTTTCAGTTGCCACGATGAATCTTGAAGAAGCGCGTCTTTTTTGTTTACGTTTTCACATGTTGTTCTTTTACTGAATGCAGATGTATCTCATTGGCTGTTGCTTATTTTCATCATCCCATTGGTTATTCATCACCTGTGCTGTTTCAGAAGCATTGCTAAAATCTTCATCCTTTGTTTGTGAGTTATTTCCTCATACGATGGTCTAACTAAAACTTACATTCATACATTCATAGAAACAGAATTACTGTTTGTGTTATGACTAGTTGTTGCTTATTACCGTCATCCAGTTGTCTACTTTGTTCCAGGTCAACTGCATAAAGTTCTTCAAAGTCTTGTGAGTGACTCTCTCTTACAGTGATTGGATCAATGCTAAGAGTCAAAGCAGGATATATCACCATCGTCATTGTTGGTTCTGGGTTATTGTGAGTATTCTTGTTCTTTGTTGTTATTTTGACGCGTTTCTTTAATTGATTGTTGATTTTCGTGTATTTACAGAATCTCTTTCAATCCGGGGAAAAGTCACGTGATCTTGATAATTCTTTATCGTGATTTTTTTTTTATAAAGTTTTTGTATAGCTTTTAAGAGCAAGTTCAATGCTAATTCCAACCAATAAAAAAATGATTGTAGCTTCAGCTTTAAATAAGCATCTATATACGCAACTTGCAATTGCTATTTCATTCGAGCTTCTGTTCTGAGATAAGTCATGTGACGTTGAGAAAAGACCGAGATGCCCAGCTGATTTGTAAGAGATTTATAAGCAAAACTTGTTGCTCTCGTTGAATGTGTTCTAATTGCTTTACATAGAAAAAGAACAGTTATATAAATTACTTAGTAATTCCTCTTCCTTTTAAGTTAAGTAAAACAGTGTTTTGTAAAAATGTTATTTGTTCTTCGTTAATTCCAAAATTTGTGGTTATCATACAGCCTAATTAGGAAATGTACTCCAAAAGTTCGGGTAAATTGATTAGATCCTCGAAGGATCCACACTGCAATTCGTAGAAAATCATAGAAAAATTGTGAAAGAATTATTCTTCTCAACCAAAGTAAACCATCAATTTCTTGTCAAATCACTAAAATGCCATCTGCTTTGAAATATTTCACTTTGAACAATGGGAATAAGATCCCAGCCATCTCAATTTTTGGAACTGGGACTCAATGGTACAAGACTGACGAATCACAAATAAACCAAACTTTGATTGAGCAATCCAAAAAAGTACTTGCATTACCTGGTGTCATTCACATCGATCTTGCAGAAATCTATCAGACATATCCTGAAGTTGGTGAAGCTTTAAAATCGTCCAACAAACCAAGAGAAGAGATTTGGATCACTGATAAGTACTCAAAGATCCACAAGACTCCAAGAGAAGGATTGGAACATTCTTTGAAGACTTTAGGAATTGATTATGTCGATCTATATCTATTACATGATCCTTTCTATGATGAGAAAAAACCTGGTTATGACGTTGTTCAGGCTTGGAAATACATGGAAGAGTTATACAAAGAAGGTAAAGTTAAAAATATTGGTGTCTCTAATTTCTCCAAAGAGGATTTGACAAAAATTTTGGAGATTGCTGAAATCAAACCAGTCGTTAATCAAATTGAATACAGTCCATTCTTACAAAATCAAACCCCAGGAATCTATCAATTTGCCAAAGAGAATGATATCCTATTGGAAGCTTATTCACCGCTAGGTCCACTAAGTGTCGTCAAGGATCAAACTGGTGAATTTTACGACTATTTATCTGAATTATCCTCAGCTTATAACAAATCAAAAGGGTTGATCATCTTAAGATGGGTTTATCAAACTGGTGTATTGCCAATCACAACCTCATCAAAGTTTGAAAGAATTGTTGAAGCAAATGATGGAATCTGGGAATTCGAATTGAAAGATACTGAGGTTGCCAAAATTTCAAAATTAGGTGAAGATCATGCGAATGTTCGTCAATGGTGGGGACCATACTATGGAAAATATGACAAATGAGACTCTAAATCTACATAAAATGTTCAGTTGTTGTTATGATTGACACATTGCCCTTTATATTATGTATTTGTGAATTGAACCATTTTTGCTCAAGTGCTTGGTGCATTTGTAAACAGATATGAAATACTTTCACCGTTATGTAAACGACGAATAGCTTCAGCCAAAGTTGGACTTATATCAATCAAATCCAATCTATCATTTTCAATATTAACAGGGACTGAATTTGTACAGACGATTTTTGCCAATTTACTATTTTGTAGTTTCTCTTTAGCAGACCCACTGAAAATACCATGTGTAACTATTGAAATAACTTCTTTGGCATTGTTTTCCAAGAGAGTATCAGCAGCTTTGACCAATGTACCACAAGTATCAGCCATATCATCAACTAAGATACAAGTTTTATTACTGACATCACCAACCAAAACCATTCTTGAAATTTCATTGGCTTTTTGTCTTTCTTTATGAATCAAGGCGAAATTCAGATCTAGTTTATCAGCAATAGAGGCAACTCTTTTAGCACCACCAGCATCGGGAGAGACTAAGATAGCATTTTCAATCCCGATATTTTCCTTGATGTATCTCAAAACTGAAGGCTCCGCATATAGATTATCAACTGGTATTCTAAAGAACCCTTGAATTTGTGATGCATGTAGATCCATAGTGATGACATGATTACAACCAGCAGTTTGTAGTAAATTTGCAATCAACTTAGCAGTGATTGGGGCTCTAGATTTGTCCTTTTTATCTTGTCTAGCATATGGGAAGTTTGGAATAACAGCAGTGATACGACGAGCTGAAGCTGATTTACAAGCATGAATCATTATCAGTAGTTCCATCAAGAAATCATTCACTTCCATCTCACCACTCCCAGTCTGGATAATATAAACATCTTCATCTCTCACAGATTCTCCAATAGTGACTGCAGTCTCTTGATTTGAATATTGATAAACACCAATTTTACTCAAGGGTATTCCCAATCTATAAAGAACGTGGATGTGGTATTAGTCTCCATCTCTTCCAATAGTAAAGATATGATAACTCACCTTTTTGCAATCGATTCAGCGAGATATGGATGTGAATTACCCGCTAGGAGCTTTATAGAGTTAGCGGTGACTGACATGGTTATTTTTAGAGTGATTTTTGCTAGTTTGCTGGGTACAAAAACAGTATTAAAATTCCACACAAATTTTTCTTTCTCTATATCGATTATGTAATCATGGGGAACCGAATAGAAAGTGGGACAATATTCACCTGATTTTGTTGTTTTTCATATATCATCCAGTTGGGAGTTCAAAGTATGAGAATTCTCTCAAATGATGTCATTGAGAGACTTCTGAAGGACTTGGACCGAAATGGGATCAATAGGCTCCAAAAAGTTCTTGAATTGGCGCTTCAAGACTATAGTAATGATCCATCGTTGATTCCTAAAAGAATAGTTGTTCAACCAAAAGGCTCAGAAACAACTCATCTGTTCATGCCTTGCTTTAACGAGAGAGTTGGGATCAAGTCACTATGTGGATCTAGAGAAGGTTTCAAGGGATCAGTTTCCATAATGAATGAAAAGAATGGTGATTTGATTGGGATTCTAAATGCAATGACGTTGACTGCTTTCAGAACGGCATTGGCTTCCACAATCCCATTAATGAAATTCTTCGACACAACGTTAGAAAACCAGGAGATCTCAGTGTTTGGGAATGGATTACAGGCATATTGGCATATCAGATTGACGCTGTTGCTATTCCATGACCATATATCTGATGTTCAAATCATTGTTAGATCCATCAATGAGAAGGCTAAAGCTTTGCGAGACAAGATAGCTTTGGAATTTCCAGAACATACCGTCAGATTCAATGAGATTAGCAATCATGATTTGATGAAGTCAACAGTGATTTATGGCTGCATACCATCAACAGAACCTTCAATTTTGTTATCGAACATAGTTCCTAAAAAACCAGTCTATATCTCTATAATTGGAAGCTATAAACCTCATATGAGAGAAGTCGATGATGATCTCATTCGGTTTGTTAAGAAGAGAGGAAAGATCATAGTGGATTCAAAAGAGCATACATTATTGGAAGCTGGTGAACTGATAAGAAACAAAATAAGACCAGAACATCTCATCGAGATTGGAGAGTTGCATAAAGGTGTTAGCATCGGTAAAGATATTACTTTAGTGAAGATAGTTGGACTGGCCATAATGGATATTTCTGTCGGGACTGAGATTCTAAAACTCTCTGAGAGGAAAGCTGCTGGCGTTGTTGTTGATTTCTGAGTGAGAAATAAAGGGAGTCTGCCAAAGAATATGTAGAAAAACCGAGTATTGATATCATTTATCGGCAAACCGCCCACAACATATAATATGAGTTTAGCTATTAGCCTTTGTCATGTAGAATAAGTTCGCGGAGATTGTTGTTCAATATTATTTTGCAATGTGTTGAAATTGTCTCTTTCAAAAATCGCTGACGGTTTCACAAATCGTTTGTCTTTATTTTCTTGTACAATTATCAGACATCGACTGATTTCAGTTGATATTATCAGTGACTCAATCTTTTCCAGGAAATTCCCAGGTCAATCGAACAAATAATGGTGAGTATCTCTAAGCAAGACATAAACATCTCGATCGTGTCTTTTACATGCAGAGATACTCTCAGACTTACAAAAACTGACCCTCTTTTATAGTCAACAGGGTTATACACCTTTAGTGAAGAGACCACTCAAAAGTTGAGGAAATTTCGTTTCTCAAGTGCAAGAAGTGATGATATCCAAGCTCTCATTTGTATGTATTCAACTCCACATTTTAGATACACTTAGTTTACACATACTAACATTCATTCTTCAACTCAGACGAGATAGATAAGTCGAGCTATGAAATTAAACTGGATGAAAGTGCAGAATCACCTATAACTTCAATTGAGGAACTAATAGAAGAGTTACCAGATAACAGTCCAAGATATGTTGTTCTATCACATCCATTAACGTTGAAGGATGGTAGAAAGTCATCTCCTCTTGTTTTAATCTATTGGCTACCTCCAACTGCCACTCAATCATTGAGAATGCTTTATGCTGCTGCTGTGGAATTGATTAGAGAAAAGGCTGGGGTTTCGAAGTGAGTATTAACCATCATTATCACTGACTGACTTATGACACTAGATACTAACACTTTAATCTTGAGATTACTCGAAATAGGTGAAGAGGAGGACTTTGAAGACATTAAAGACAAGGTTTTGTAATTCATACCTTATAGCTGCGCTATAATACTATGATCAAATAGATTGGTAATTGTAGCCAATAAATATCTCTTTAGCCCTAAGATACATCACGTGATACTAAAATCAGTCTCGAGACACCCGGACACCATGAAAACAGTCCAGTGCGGAAATTTTTCGAATACACTGAAAAATAAAAAAATGAAAAATTATTGAATGTCTCTTCTATTCCAAGTCAATCATTAAAACTAAATCAATTCACAATGGGTCGTTTACACAGTAAAGTACGTGGTGATTAAACAGACAAACTTAGAGAGAAAGATCTCCGTCTCTATACAAAGACGTGAAGAAAAAAAAAATGCACTCAAATGCCTCTTGATTGAGCTTTGAAGGAAAAGTAATGAATTTAGGATCATTATGGTTTCAAGACATTTTATTTAAAAGGGATTTTACCAGGTTGCTTTTTATTTCATTAAAAGTGAACTGGTTCAATTCTGGAGTGTTCCTGATGCTGTGTGATACCAAGTTTATGAAGTTTTTATCATCATCTTTTGGATACCCCTGTTTGTGTGAACAATAGGACTATAAAGTTATATCAGATAGTGATTATTGGTTCCATACTCTCAGCCTTGGTATCCAATCATACCTCTACACTTCTATTCGCAACGAGAAACAATATACTAACAACTTGTCATTAGGGTAAAGGTATTTCCTCTTCAGCTCTTCCATATTCAAGAAACGCTCCAGCTTGGTTCAAATTATCTTCTGATGCTGTCGTTGAACAAATCAAAAAATTATCCAGAAAAGGTTTATCCCCATCTCAAATCGGTGTTGTTTTAAGAGATTCTCACGGTGTTGCTCAAGCCCGTATTGTCACTGGTAACAAAATCTTAAGAATCTTGAAATCTAACGGTTTAGGTCCAGAAATCCCAGAAGATTTATACCATTTGATCAAGAAAGCTCTATCTGTCAGAAAACATTTGGAAAGAAACAGAAAAGACAAAGATGCTAAATTTAGATTGATTTTGATTGAATCTAGAATCCACAGATTGGCCAGATACTACAGAACTGTTGCTGTCTTACCACCAAACTGGAAATACGAATCTGCTACTGCTTCTGCTTTAGTTAACTAGATTTCCTGTTTTTTTCTAGTTGGTTATATTTGTATTAGGGAGTTATTTTATCAATGGGTTTTATGAAAGAAGTTATATTGTAAAATGATTCCTAATAATTTACAAAGTGGTCTACAAAAAAACATGTCCTGTAAGCTAAACGTCTATTCTTCTTATTCATCATCGACTTGAACTGGCTTTACAACGTTGTAATTCTCATCGTACAGTCTGAATCCCAATATACCAAAATCTCTTATCTCCAACTTTGCCGATTCATCTTGGACGTCTTTGAACCCAGCATAAGGATCAGATTCATCCTTGGTTGTTCCTATGACCAAATCACCCAATTTAGGAACCATTTTGTTCTTTCTAGCTTTCAAATCACCAATCAGATTCTCTTCTTGTAAATCCTCGTCATCGTCACTATTTGTCTCAAATGAAGGAATTGGAATATCAATCGAATCTTGGTCATTTACTTCAGTTTCTTCACCATTACTCAGACCTCCAATCTCTGTGATTACTGAATGTAGTTGTTGTTTGATATCTGCAACTTTCAACGATTTTGTGGTGATTATAAAAGTTTGTTTGTGCCTCTTCAGTTGGATTGCTATCTCTTTTGTTTGTTTTGACTATCTTTGTTAGTTTTTGACAGTTTGAAAAGCGTTGAAATCATAGACTCACCATTGTTCACCGATTAAGTATATGCTTACCTAGATTTCACCTTTATTCAATTCGATTTTTGATACAAAATGAATCCATGAAACTTCGAAGACTTATATAATTTTCGTGTTTCTCGAACAAAATCAAAAATCAATAAGAATCATCATCATACAAAAAGCTCATCTCGTCTCCAGAACCTCTACAGAATGACCCATTTTAGGTACTTGAACGCTCATAAACAGAGCGTACTGTCATTATATAGAACACTTATAAGGCATGCCAAAAATCTACATCAAATTCCCACCATTTCTTTAGATTTTCAATCAAAGGTATACAATGCCGTTAAAAAGCAGTTTAGATCAATGAAGTCACAAATGTCACCTTGGATAACGAGAGAAGAGATGCTTAAAGGTTATGAATTGGAGGAAAAAGTGAGACTGTTATATTCTGACTGTTCTAGTGCAAAAATATTGGAGGTTGAAGGACTGATACCTCAAGAAAAGATACTTTTGAAGGCTCGAATACCCAGAACTAAGACGAATCAGCCAATCAAAAGAGACTTCTCCAACCAGCAAGACTATCAACTTCAAAAAGAAACAAACATCTTGAATAAATTCATCTTGTCCAGGCAGTCGAAAGGATTACTTCCCTCAAAGATTGATCCACTGCATAAGGAAATGATATTGAAACAAGAAGCATTACATTATAGAGCATCAATAGATGTAAAAAGAGCCATTTGGCGTAATTCTAAAGGTCCTTATAGAGTTCATATCACCAGGACTTCATCTAAATTGAAGCTGATTAGAAGTAATTTACCACAATCACCAAAAATTGAGAAGATTATCACCGGTTATTTGAGAAGAGAACAAGTTTTATTCGATCTGATCAATTATTGGAAAGAGAATAAAAAACTGTACGATTCCGAGAACGATTGGGAGAAAACACTTGCAAGTATCACTGGTCAAAAGAGGGATCATACTGATTGGAACGATACCATGAGACAGTTGTTGAAAGATGCTGAATTGAAAGTATCAAGAGATAAAGATTATTTCAAGAAGTATGAAGAAACAAGTCTACCTGGTATCCTAATAAAACGACAATTACAGAGTAATGAGATGCACCAAAAATCACAAGCCAGATTGAAAAAGATGCTGGAAGAAAAACCTCATGATATTACACCATTTGAAGATATGCTTGGGGGTATGACATTAAAGGAGTTGGTTAAAAAGTATAACTTCGAATCGTAACTATCATAATCATGAAAATCAAAAACCGTAACAACAACTGTATCATTCATCTCAGCCTATTGCCATTTATAGCTCTTGATTGATCTTTTAGATATTCATATTTGATACTATCCACGAGATCATCCTCTTCATCTTGATCGTTTTCAGATCCCTCTTCTTCTTCAATTGGAGCATCTGGTTCTTTTTCCACTATTTTAATATCTTGCAAGAGCTTATTCATATCTTGTATCTCATCGTTTTTATTTTCTGCAAGTTTCAACGAATTTAAATCTTTTATGACCTCAAATATCGAATCATTCTTGTGATCATTATCTTTTGACAAAGAACTTCCATTATCGTATTTTGCTAGGACTTCCTCCAATAGTTGAATACCCTTTTCGTACTGAGCCATACCATAGTCCCTATTTGTTATATCTTTTCTAGCAAAAATAGCTTCATCACTCAATTGTAGCTTGTAGATCTCTGAAGATTGATAATGGTCTTTTGAACAGTAATGGCCCAGATAAACATAAGGCGAAACTGAGGAACTGTTCTTTATCCCAGTACTTCTTGCGGGTGGGAGTCCACACAGTGGATACCCACAGAGCTTGTTGATGTTTCTCTCCACGATAACCTCACTATAAATCTCTCTGGTTAGAAATCGTGATAGTAGTTTGAGGAAATACGAATCAATGACACTGTCGCTCAGCAGCTCAACGATTATCAACGTTAAACGGTTCGCTTCAGCTGGAGTGAGATTTGCTGGGTGAGAGAATTGCAATAGCGTTGGAATAAAGTCCTCAATCGTCACCACTGCCATCTTTCAATACACTTTTGGCCTCTTTTCTGTCTGTTGATAAGTGCGTGATGGGGCTTTCTTTTTCAAGAAAAATTGCAAACATCAACAAAAACAAACAATCAACCAGACGAATAAAGCTCTGAAAAGTCCTTGATAAAGGAGAGATGGAGTCGATTAGACCATCAAGATCCAGAGGACTCAGTATAATCAACTCAAATGCCTCTTCTTACAACTTATTTCGACTATTATTGAAGGAGTTGGAGCTGGAACCATCAAAACATCACCACCATGATTCAACCACTGAGAAGAAAGCATTGATCAGCTCAAATGAATCTTTTGAACAAATAATGAACATGATAAAACTACCTTTCTATCTTGAAGGATTTGTGGTGTTTGGATTGCTCACCTGTTTGAATTCGTTTCTACGGCTATTGATCATTCTACCCTTAAAATTGGTGATTGATTTAGGGATTCTGCTCTTACAATTTAGATTCCAGTTCATTAATACTCATAGAACTAGGATAGAAGTATCTAGGAGAACTTTCAAGAACATGATGTTTGTCAGTTTGATCGTTACTAGCATACTGGCTGTTAATAAGGTTGATACCTCCAAAATCTATCATACCATACGGGCTCAGTCTTCAATCAAGTTATATGTCCTTTTTGGTGTGTTGGAGATCAGCGATAAGCTGTTGAGTACAGTTGGGCAGGATGCTTTGAACTATACGATGAGATCAACACAATCTCAGATTCTTCACAGTTTTGGGAATTTTGTTAAATTTGCGATGTTTTTCATGTTGAGTTTTGGTTATTTGACCTGTCATACAATGGTTTTGATATATCAGACCATTGCATTAAACGTCGCTGCTAATTCATATTCAAACTCATTATTAACTCTATTATTGAGTAATCAATTTGCCGAGATTAAGAGTGCAGTTTTCAAGAAAATTGATAAAGAGGGATTATTTCAAATGAGTTGTGCCGATGTTGTTGAAAGATTTCAATTGCTATTGATGTTGATTATCATTAGTTTGAGAAACCTGGTACAAATTGGATCAGCTGTCAATACAAATGATGAGGGTAAGTTTGGATTGTTACCATATTCCATCAGTTGGAATTACAAGTTCTTAGGTGTAATGTTAGGTCCAACTGCATTCGTTATCGGGAGTGAATTGGTTGTTGACTGGGTTAAACATTCATACATTTGCAAGTTCAATAAGATTAGACCAACAGTTTATGATAGGTTCGTTACAGTTTTATCTGGTGATGTTATTGAGAATTTCAAGTTAGAAGATGAGAGAGTCCAACAAAGATTCGGGTTACCATTACCTGCGTTATTTGTTTTGTTCATTGTGATGTCAAAACATTCATTGAAATGGGCCCTGTTAAATTCTGAAGGTGCATTAATCTGGAGTAATCTGATCATCATGATCATTGTGTTTATAATACTATTGTTATCCAAACTGTTGTTGGAGCTATCATTGTTGAAGTGGTCTAATAGTATACTGAAAAGATCACACATTCAACTACAGTCACAACAACAGAAACAAACGCTCAAAACTGATTACTCAGAAGGATACTTGAATGGTGGGATGGCCACTTTAGACAGTGAGAGTCGAATGAAATTATTTGACTCAGAAGAGGAGCTAACTCCAACTTCCAACGAGGTTCGCGAGAAGAAAGAAGCAGCAAGCAATAAGAAGCTTGCAGAAGTGACGAGATACGAAATGCATTCGAAAAGAATCTGGTAATTCTTTAATAGTTGACATGGCCTATTCTTATCATAAAGACCCTATTGTTGATGACTGATGAGGATAAATGATGAATTTGAATAATAATTCTCCCTCAAGGGAATGAAGATGAAGGCTTAAATAGATCCTGAATTGCAACCAGACTGTTGACGAACAAATCTGAGTTTCCATAATGAACATCTGTAACATTCAGATATGGCTAGATCAAGATTCTGCATGATATTTACTAAAGAAAGGAACTCTGTAGTGGGACTGAAATGATGATAATCATGATAACAATCAATGGGGGTTCTATAACTGTCATATAGTACGAGCTGTTTAATTGAACTCTCAATTTGTTGCTCATTTATTTTTATTCAGTGTGAATTTCTGATTTCTTGTAACTCCGAAGAGGTTTGATCCTATTAAAACCGAGAAATTTATCAGCAGATATGCAAAAAAGAAAAAAAAAAAAAAAACACAAAAAACTATTTAGTACTCGAGAACAATAACGTCTGATATTCTCTAGTCATATTTGAATTGAGAATGACGTCTGTTCTGTCAAGATCGCAGTTCTTCTTCATGAAGAATGCGTCTGTGCTCCAGACAACTTTGAAAACCTCAGCTCTTTCCAATTTTACACTCTCAACCATCGCTAGACCTCCTACTAAGAAGAACTTCTCATCGATCTTGACATCTTCTCCCAAATCGTTCAAGAGATTATCATCACCGTTCAACCATACTCGTCCTTTCTCTACAAGTGTATTCCTTAAAAACACAGTGACATTAGATGCCCCAATAACATCATCAGCATCAAAACCTAGAAGAAGAAATCTACTAAACTCAAGTAATTCTGTTGGATATTGGTTGATTGGTACTTCTGGTTTAGTTTTTGGTATTGTTGTTCTTGGTGGGTTGACCCGCTTAACAGAATCAGGACTTTCAATTACAGAATGGAAACCAGTAACAGGTGCCATTCCACCCTTGAATCATGAAGAATGGGAAGCTGAATTTGCTAAATATAAAAACTCACCAGAATTCAAACAGTTAAACTCACACATCACATTAGAAGAGTTTCAATTCATATTTTTCATGGAATGGGCCCATAGATTATGGGGAAGGGCAATTGGTGTTGTCATGTTATTACCGGCTGCTTACTTTGCCTTCAGTAGGAAGACATCATCAAGAGTCAACAAAAGAATGGTTGGCCTCATTGGATTGTTGGGATTACAAGGAGCTATTGGATGGTGGATGGTGAAATCTGGATTAGATGAAGAACAGTTGAATGAAAGAAGATCCAAACCAACAGTCTCACAGTATAGATTGACTACACATTTAGGTGCTGCATTCTTACTTTATATGGGTATGCTATGGACAGGATTTGAAATTCTTAGAGAGAATAGATGGATTAAAGATCCTAAAGCTGCTTTGGAACTATTTCAAAAACTAGATAATCCAGCGTTGAAACCATTGAGAAGAACATCAATTGGATTGATAGTGTTGACTTTTGTCACTGCCATGAGTGGTGGTCTAGTTGCCGGTCTAGATGCCGGTTTGATCTACAATACATTTCCTCATATGGGTGATAATATAATCCCATCTAAAAGGGAACTGATGGATGATAACTTTGCTAGAAAAGAAGATAAGTCTGATAAATTCTGGAGAAACATGTTGGAAAATCCAACAACTGTTCAACTGAATCACAGAATCATGGCAACAACCACATTCACTACAATCATTTTGACTCAAATATATGCAAGAAAGAATCGATTCATGATTCCAAAGAATGTTTTGAAAAGACTACATGGTGTTGTGGGATTTGCATCATTACAAGTGACTTTAGGTATTTTCACTTTGTTATACTTGGTTCCAATCCCTTTGGCCTCTGCTCATCAAGCCGGTGCCGTTGCTCTATTGACGACCTCGTTAGCATTTGCAGCTTCTTTGAGAAAACCAAGAGCCCCAGTAAGAATCTTGGTTAGTGGACTATATGCTCAACAAATGAAGAACGCGAAGAATGGATCTAAAGTTTTACAAGAAGTCTCAAAGTTAGCAAAGTGAGAAGACACAGTCTGGAAAAAAGATAGGAAATAAGAGAGAATCATCTCATGTACATAGTTCAACTTCGTCTGACCCTTTCATATATTATATAGAATTCCTAACTTATTGATTATTTATTGAAGAAGCTGGCCCACTAAATCTACAACGACTTCGCGGTAATAAAAGTAGACGAAAAGTACTTAAAAAACATCACCAACAGTCCACCAACTTCAAGCAAGCTTTCCACTCGTTCAAGGCCTATCCTCATTCACACAATGCTTTTCTTATCATTCTTCAAAACCCTTGTGGATCGTGAAGTAAGCATCGTCTACCTCTTATTTTTCCTGGACAAATATACTAACATACAATCCCTATAGATTACCGTTGAAGTAAGTCATGAACAAAACATAATCAACTCAAACAAACTCATGAATGAAGAAATTGTACTAACAAGAGACAACTCATTAGCTGAAAAATGGTGTTGAAATAAAAGGTACTTTGAAAACAGCAGATCAATACTTCAATTTGAAACTAGACAACGTTTCAGTGTCGAATGAGGCAAAATTCCCACATTTATCCTCAGTTAAGAGTATATTCTTGAGAGGTTCAACAGTCAGATATGTTCACATAAGTAAGAACGATGTTGATACAAACCTACTACAAGATGCTGCAAGAAGGGGTATGTGTTGAAATCTATGTACAATAGGTAATCAAAAGACTAACAAATTTTTTTATAGAACTAATGGCCACAGCTGGTAAGCCAATTGCTGGAAGATGATAATTCTACAAATAAAATTGAACTTCTTTGTGCTATAATCTTCTCATCGTAATAATCTGATCTGTAAAGCGTACATACACTTCGTTCAAACATCGAGATTACGTCTGTCTTTTATGTGCACAGGGCCAACTACTGAATTTTTGGGGACTGGCACCAAATTCCGAACATGCTGAAAACTGCAGATACTAAAATGAAAGGCAAGGCTATTTCAGCCAAAAAAGATGTTCTTCAAACATATCTGTTTGAAACTTCACGGATAGGGCTACCTTATAGACTAATAATGAAGTAATTATTCTTAGATTTGAGCCCAGAAACTGCAAATGTGAAAAATTCCGCAACCGGGCTCTTTATAAATGCTATAAAAACAGTAATCGGTATCACCGGTTACAGTGGCCGAGTGGTTAAGGCGATGCCCTGCTAAGATTATTTAGCTGTTAGGCATTGGGTTTTACCTTCGCAGGTTCGAATCCTGTCTGTAACGCCATTTTTTTTTTGAATGATGATTAGGATGCCTTGGGAGTTGAGAATGGAGGTGCATATTCTTTAGACTCTCCCCCCAACTCAACAACTCCTGATCCAACCAAACAGATATGTGCCAAACTTGAGTAGACCACAATAAGAAAGTGTAACATTTGATTCGTATAGAGAATTCAAGATTTTGAAGGGAAGAGCTATAACGTGGCCCAACCATGTGACAAAATTTAAAAAAAGATAAAATTTTGAGCAGTGATGGCCTAAATCTTCACCATTTTGAAACACAAATATCACATATTTCACCCTATACAAGATGGGTAAAGCTAAGAAAACAAGAAAGTTCGCAGCAAAAAAACGTATAATATCAAACAAAGATTTAAAACAGTGAGTTATTTCCACATCTGATTCCGTATATAAACAATATACTAACAAACAATATAGACAAAAGAACAAGGATGTCAAACCTGTCAATAAGAACGATCCAGAACTAGCTAGGAGTGTTCCACAAGTGTCAAGTGCCCTCTTCTTTCAATTTAATGAAGCCATAAAACCACCATATCAAATCCTTATAGATACCAATTTCATAAATTTCTCCATCCAAAAAAAGATTGATCTAGTGAGAGGAATGATGGATTCTCTATATGCCAAATGTATCCCGTTAATAACAGATTGTGTGATGGCAGAATTAGAGAAACTAGGTCCAAAATACCGTATTGCTCTAAAACTAGCCAAAGATCCAAGAATACAAAGACTGAGTTGTTCACATAAAGGAACCTATGCGGATGATTGTCTTGTTCACAGAGTCATGCAACATAAATGTTTCATAGTGGCCACAAATGATGCGGACTTGAAACGTCGTATTAGAAAAGTACCTGGTATTCCAATCCTCAGCGTCGGTGCCCACTCTTATGTTGTTGAAAGATTGCCAGATGTGTTTTAATTGGATAAAGTCTTATTCCATATTACGTATTAGGTAATCACATTGTAGTTTTTCCTGATTTTATCACCTTGTGGTAAAATCTTTTGAGAGTGTTACATCTCTTCCTTAAACCAGCAAGAAAGGTCGATATAAAATTGAAGAAAGATGAGTGACATTGATAGAAATGCCATCAACCAGATAATGGAAATGGGCTTCAACGAGCAGGACGCAATTGCTGCCCTTCAGGTAAGTTTTAGTTTCTTGTTTTCATTTTCATGAGCCCCATTAACTAACCTCATGAAAGGCAACTAATGGTAACGTCAATGAAGCACTGAATTATATGTTTACATCCCAAGATTCATCAAGTGCAAATGTTGACTATGGTGCTCTTGTACCTTTAGATGAGACACAACCAATCACAAATCAAGATTCAGTGGCAATCGATTCAGGGATCATTGATCATGTTGTGTTAGATAACAACATCGAAGAGGATCCTGCGTTATACAAAAGACCTCCTTTATTACCAAAAAGACCCACAGATCAAAGCGCTCATCATATTGAAGACATAGATAACCGATATAGTCAACAAGGTATCAACACAAGTCAATATGCCTCTCTATCTAACTCAGAATATGGCAGTGAAGAGATTCAAATCCCTATTCCTTCATCGATAGAAGATGCCAGTGAAGGTTACTCATCATATTCTGTATATGATGATATCAATAAGTATGAGAGACCTGATAACTCGCTGCCGGTATTGATGCCTGTTGCTTGTGGTATCTTTGAGAGTTATTTAAATCCAATCATGACTATTTTCCATGAGATTCCAAGTCTCAGAGCTGCTGTTTATCACTATCATTTCAATACTTTAGGATTTCATCCTCGCTGGTTTAGAGGTGAAACTGTTACGATTCCACCAGAGACTTCTGTTATCACGAAAGATAAAGAATCCCATGATTTAAGATTCTTACTAGAAATACAAAGATTGTTTGGGTTTTTGGATGGGGATTCCAATAGATCATTCACCTCAGTGAAGAATTTTCTTAAATCTTTCCCACCAAAGGTTAAACAAGAGTTCAGTGATATTGAAAATATAAGAGAAGCCTATGATATCTTCTATAAAACACTTGCTGATCAGTTGGAATTGTCCGGGGTCTCAAACCCGTTCGATTTCTTCGAGAATAGAGTTGATGATGTTGAGGACAATGACATTCAAACAGAAAGAGTATTCGGAATGTTCCATATTGAGGCTGATGAAATGAAACATAACCTTTACAAAACGTTGCATAGCATCTTATGGGGTGAAATGGATTTGAACGCTCAGACAATTTCCAAGCTTGCTGATATAATAACGGTTTCTTTGGATCCAACTTTTGATGACGGTTTTGTCCCTGTTGGTTTCGAACTTGATGAAGTCTTTTACCCTCAAATCTACTCAACAGAATACAAACCAATAATTAATGAGATTGCAGAGAAAAATAATCATCTGGACAGAGAAAAGAGAAAAATTTCTGAGCAGTTGATGAAGACAAGGGCATATAACGGGAAACACATATCTGGTAACTTGAACAGTTCGATAAAGTTTCTTCGCTCTGAATATGAAGACTCAGAAACAAAAGATCCAGATATGTTGAAGGCCATCGAGGAGTTGGAAAAAATTGAGTTTGATTTGAATGAAAAAAGATCACAGTTGCTAGAGAAACAGATCGAGATTCAACGAGAGAAATCACAGACAAGTATCTATAACATTGATTTGATTTTGAAATTAAAATCTGCTAGAGATTCTGATGATCCAGAAGAAGAAAGTCATCAAGCTTCAACTGAACAGAAGAAACCAGAACCATATATTTTGACAGGTATAGTCCTTAAACCATCTCTATTTCTGTTTTTGAGAAAGAAGAAGGACGAAGTTTCAGAGAATTACAAGTATCAATGGAACTATGTTGAGTATGATAACGCTGGACTAGACTTCACAGTACGTGAACTGGACTTCGAGGAAATCAAAAGGGCAATCCATGGTTTTACTTCCCAGCATTTTGACAGCTCAATCGTTTTAACATATGTCAAAAAATCTACCTTTGATCAAGATCCAAAGGTAGTGGTACCTGAATCAGTGAAGGAATTTCTACAGAAGGATAAAGCAGAATTAGAAAATATCCTGGAATTATTATCTTCCGACACAGACACAGACACAGAAGAAAGTGAGGTCAAGGAGACTGAACATGAATTGATTGATTTTGACTCAGACTCTATTTCCGATTCCAATGTAAATCTTGAGACTGAGATCCAGGATAATGAGGATAAAGAGAACAGACAACCATCCGTCTAATTTTGAACTGGAATCTTAAATGAGACATGATATCACTAATAATAGTAACAAAAAAATCATGTAGAATACCGAAATCCAGGACGTTTTCGCGAACAATAAAGAACTGACAAGGTCATAAAAGATATTCAATCACAAAATGTGAGAAGGTTTTAGGACCAAACGATACAAATGGCAAAATACAAAGTTGCATTACTAGTGGTCTCTACAAAATCATCGATTGATCCATCACTGGAGAGGACAACCACCTCAATTGAAGAATTATTAACTAATAAGCAATATTCAGAGCTTTATGAACTCCATGCGAAATCATTGATATCTGATAACGAAGCTCAAATACAATCAAAGATCCTAGAATGGACAGACAATAAAAATTACAATTCATCAACCCCTCATTTAATCTTAACTTCTGGAGGGACAGGATTCAGCATTAAGGATATTACACCAGAAGCGATTGAACCTTTACTCCATAAGAAAGCTAGTGGTGTTGTCCATGCGATGCTCAGAAAATCTTTTGAAATAACTCCTTATGCCATCATGGCTAGGCCTGTAGCCGGTGTACGGAATGAGACTTTGATAGTGACGTTGCCTGGCTCACCTAAAGGTGCTCTGGAGAATTTGGAAGCCATATTGCCTGTTTTGGATCATGCTTTGGATTCGATAAGAAGTGAGGGATCAAGAGAGCTGCATGACGAGATGATAAAACGAGGAAAATTGGAAGTTGACAGTCATAGTGGTAGCCATAGTCATAGTCATACTAGCAGTGGCAATCTTGGTCATAGTCACTCTCATAGCCATAGCCATAGTCATTCGGATTACAATTCCCATGGTCACCAAACCGTCAAGAGACACATATTGTCCAATGATTTGACAAAATCTCTAACCCAGAGATCAAGAGAATCTCCATATCCAATGGTCCCAATGACAGAAGCCCTTTCATTGATCAACATACATACCCCAACTTCAGAGATCATCACAAAGAAGATCAACGACTCTTCCATCACTGGATATGTCCTAGCAGAAGATATATATGCCACCATCAATGTCCCAAATTTCCGTGCCTCCATAGTTGACGGATATGCAGTTGTACATACTGATGGACCAGGTGTGTATAAAGTGACCAATGTGTCTCATGCATCACCATCTCATGTTAAAATTCTAGAGAGTGGAGAGATTGCAAGAGTTACAACTGGGGCTCCCATTCCTGAAGGATCAACTGCTGTTGTACCAGTTGAAGAAACTGAATTGATTTCAACAAAAGATGATGGCGAAGAAGAAGATGAGATAAAGGTTTTAGCTTCAAACGTTGAAGAAAATGATAATGTTCGAGAAGTTGGATCTGATATTAAAAAAGGTGAACTGGTATTGAAGAAAGGTGTTGTGATTTCTCAGGTTGGTGGTGAGATAGGTGTATTAGCCAGTGTTGGAGTCTTGGAGATAAAAGTGTACCGTAAACCGTTGATTGGTATATTGTCCACTGGTGATGAGCTTGTTGATTTGAGCGATGCTGGGTCATCATCGTTGAAATATGGTCAGATTTATGATACAAACAGACCATTGTTGATCAACTTTTTTAGGAATTGGGGGTATGATGTTCTTGATCTTGGTATTGCCAAAGATACATCGATAACAACTGAAAAATTGATGAAGAAAGCATTGTATGATGATAACGTTGACTATATAGTCACCACTGGTGGTGTTTCAATGGGTGAATTGGATCTTTTGAAACCTACTATTGAACAGAGATTGAACGGGACTATCCATTTCGGTAGAGTCGCAATGAAACCAGGTAAGCCTGCAACATTTGCCACTGTTGAAACAGAGACTGGATTGCCAAAGTTGATATTTGCATTGCCAGGGAACCCAGCTTCTGCTAGTGTTACATCACATTTATTTGTCTTACCCTCACTAAGAAAATTCAGTGGGTTTGTTAATGAACTGGAACCAAATGCTCTACCAACTTTATCTGAGGTTCAAGTTGTTCTACGTCAAGATACTAAACTAGATCCAAGACCAGAATATCAGAGAGTGTTTATCCATCAAGAGGGTGATAAGCTCGTAGCTGAAACAACTGGGTTCCAAAGAAGTAGTAGAATTGGGAGTGTCTCTGGTGCTAATGGACTACTGGTACTTCCTTCCAGCTCATCTGTCCCTAATGGAGTTATACCTAAGGGTGCAAAAGTGAATGCCATAGTGATTAGTGTCCTGTGACTTGTGACCTGTGAGAATCAAGCTTTGTGTCATTTAAAGATCTCTTTAATATATAATAGAGGGATGGAAAACTTCAGCTCCCAGCGTATTTCGTTTTTCATACGGCGCTCCATTGGTCCCGCCCCAGGCGTAGGATACCACTGGATGGTCCCGCCTGTAGTTCTGGCCTCACGGTCTAGAATTCCCGCCAAAATACGCGACAGGTGCTTCGCTTCAAGGGCTTGAAATTTCACTTTGTTTATTATTAGAAACTAGGAAAGCAGCATTTGACAAAATTTTCCCTGAGATGACTTTATCAGCAAAAAGATCAACAAGAACCTTCTTCCACTTAGAAGACCCACTTGAACACACACCATAAGAGCTCAAAGGCCAATGGGACTGAGTCACCGAATCACGCGTGTCGTAAAACGACTGCTGTTGCCCATGTGCGTCCTGCTCTATCTGTTGCTCTCGGTGTTCAATCTTCATACAAGAAACATCTACAACAACCAGGTTGCACAGCTGGAGCCCTATACTGGCGGTGTTATCGATGACATCAGGAGGATCAAGTGCCATGTCTGGAACGGGCCATGTAATCAGATAATAGAGGAGACGGTAGATGAGGATAACATCAGAAAAGAGGTGATATGGCATCGGGTTCCCAAAAGTATAGATCTCAATGGAGAGTCACCAAAAAAATGGGGACTGCATCACGAATATCTCTATGTTCACTATGCTGCAACGAATGAGTTTGATAGTGGGAGATCCATCATTGATATTGCCATTGGAGATTCAAACAGTGTCGATCCGCCACCTTATGTTGTCAAAGACTCACAAACATCAACTGGCAGACCTAGATCTAGGATAGATACCACATACAATTATAATAGCTGGGATCTCAAGCAAGATGGAATTTGGGCCAAATACGATAGAATCAGTGCGGAGGACTCAGTTACTGATCTTATGTACCTATTTGGAGAAGACGTGATTGAACCAAGGCTTGACTGGACCCTTGTTTCTGGCCAGTTGTCCTACAGATCCAAACATCCCCTAAGGTTATCAATTCGTCGTGGTCCCGGGAAGGAAATAACTACACCTTTACTGAAAGAAAACTCCAAAGGTGAATTCAAAGTGTTACAACTATCAGACTTACATTTTAGTTCAGACCATGGATTATGTAAAGACCAAGCAATCAAAGATTCAGATTGTAAAGCTGACGCAAAGACTTTAAATTTCATACATCAGGTCATAGATTTAGAGAAACCAGAACTGGTTGTCTTCACTGGTGATTTATTGGATGGTTTCCATACATTTGATTATCAAACGGCAATACTCAAGGCTTTGTCACCTTTAATAACAAGATCTATTCCATATGCCATCGCCTTTGGCGAGAATGACAGGAATCACCACGCTGATAGATCAGAAATCATCAATTTCTTATTGTCACTCCCGTATGCAGTGATGAAAACCGATGCTGATCAGATTCAAAAGGTTACGAATTATGCTTTACCGATATACGATAGCTCTAAAGGCGAGCTTCAAAGCATGATTTATGTTCTTGACCTATACTATGAAACAAACATCAAGAATCAGGCAACCCATTTCCTTAAGGAGCATTATAACACACTTATAACCAAGCCAAAATTGTCACTGGAATTCCAGTACTATCCCATCAAAGAGTTCAGACCAAAGGGGACATTTGCCATAGTTGGTCAATACAATGAGAGACAAAAATTGAAAGCCAAAACAGACCCAGACACCAGAAAAGTCTTAAGTGACATCAATGTCCAAGCCATCTCTGTTGGATATGAACATACCAATGAATGTTGTGTCCAGAACGATGGCACCAAAGACGGGCTGAAATCTTTATGGATGTGTTTTGGGAGTTCAGTTGGAGAAGGTGCTTATGGAAGCACCAAATTTGATAGAAGAGTTAGATTATTCAGATTGAATTCTCAAACCGAAGAAATCACTTCTTGGAAAAGAAGTCAGAGCCAACCAGCATCAGTTTTTGATTATCAATTCATACATCAAGCCTCATAGACAAAACCAGAATCAGGAGAATTGCTAAATTCCTTAGATCATTCACTATGTCATTAAATATTGCATTATTTTTTTTTATCATTCATTAATTCTCAGTTATTCATTCGTTTTCATTCAAGTTCAAGTCATTCGCTAAATCAATCAGTCAACGTTATCCTGGGAGAGGCGACCTTATATATAATCATTTAGTCATATACTGTTTACAGATAAACATAGCTATTATGCAGTATAAACCGTCGAATCGGACTGAGATTAGTCAACTATTATATAATCAGATATTGTTGCTCAAACCAGACGATTTCTCTGACTTCCATCGAAGTCAAATCCAGAGCGCTAAACAAACAATTTGAAAGCTGCTTTGACTTACAAATTTCTTATAGAACCACTCTCGAACGTGAAGATGGACCGTCAGCAGAATGCCAATTCTGTGTCGGATGAACAATACAACGTATGTGCTTTAATTTTCCACTTTGCGGATTGATTTGACGCACTTTTCTGAAACCAGAACAGATGTTGCAGTATGGAAAGTTATCAACCTCATCATGCCTTTACAGTTCGTTCCATTTTACTAACAAATCGTTCTTCGAAATAGGATATTTTGGCAAGGGTACAGTCTTTAAAACTGCCCACGCTGAAACTGGTTGCTAGAGCACTATCAATAGCTCAAGCTGGAAGGAAAGCTGACGTTCAGGATCGCGTAAGGAGATACATTCAAATTGGGAAAGAAGCAAGAGACAATGCCAGGCTACTAGCCATCAGCCAGATAATTAGAGAGGCTGCTTATGGTAACCAGATAACCCCTTATGAAACTCTTTATCGTCAATATGGTGGAAGTTCAACCACTATGGATCTTAAATCCTCACAGTCAAGCACAGGCTCAAGATCTCAACCTTCTGCTTCAAGGCCATGGTTATTCTTCAGAGAGAACCCCTTTTTTGTCCTGAAGAAACTAGTGACCCCAAATGCTGGGTATTGCACAAGGGCTCCCGAGGGTAGAGGTAGTTGTCGTTTGTCTTTCCAATTGAACGAAGCTGATACTCAACTACTGAGGAAATCAAAACATCATAAGCTGTATTTACTATGTGGAGTTTATGAGAGATCTAAGACAAGTGATGCTTTGATTGAATTTCCACAGCCAATCGAGATACATATCAATGGGAATTTGGTAAAAGATAATGTCAAAGGTATCAAGAATAAACCAGGAACCGCCAAACCAGCAAATCTGACACCTTTTCTTGTTGGCCCAGAAAAACCCAATGACTTGAATGTCGTTTATGCATTTACTAAATCGGACTACCTGGTTTTCTGTTATCTAGTGGAGGAGGTGTCCCCCGATAGAATTTTACAGAAGATCTTACAGAATCCACATGTTTTGAAAGAATCAACCATGAAAGATTTCAATAAAGATGAACAGGATGAAGATGATATTCAAGAAATGTCCACAAGATTGAATTTGAAGTGTCCTATATCATTCACAAGGATGAAGTATCCAGTGAAGAGTATATACTGTACACATTTGGGTTGCTTTGACGCATTGTCCTTCATCTATTTGCAAGAGCAAGCTTCCACTTGGTCGTGTCCATTATGTTATAAGGAAGTTAGGGTGAAGGAATTGGCAATGAATGACTATGTTCTGGAGATTTTAAAAGGCACACCAGAAGAAGTTGAGCAAGTGGAGATTGAGCTAGATGGTTCATGGAAGGCAATCTATGAAGACGATGATGGAAATCCTAAGAAATCATCTACCCAAGCTGCTCAAAGTGTTTCAATAACTGAAGAATTTCTCGAGGATACTCCTCCTAGAAAAGCACCATACTCACCTGTGATTATTAGTTTGGATAGTGATGACGAAGATGCGGATTTCACCCTTATTGGAGAGACTTCGAAGCAACCACCTAGAGCACAAGAACCAAGACAACAGCCACCGGCACAAGTGAGAGTTAGTTCAACATCTGCACCTCGAGTTGAGACCGTTAAAATCCAAGAATCTTCAACTACACCACAACCAATGCCTCTAGCTCCTCACACGCCACATGTACAAGCACCACCACAACAACAGAGAACGCAACTACATGCTCAACCACAACCCAATCATCTACCATCTTCCCACAATGGAACCAGAGAAGTACCTTTGCTGAGTCAACATAGTTTGACAGACAGAAGCCAGACCCCTGCCGAATCATATTCAACTCAACCACAAGTTCCTATTCCCGGTCCAAGACCTAATTTGGCTCCAACCCAGACAGCTGGGCCTACACATTTTCTTCCCCCACCATCGGGTCCTGGAGAAACTCATGTAGCAAATCATCCAGATCATAGGCCATTAGTCCCTCAGCGTCCTGAATCTCGTACATATCCTTCACCACCACAGGGATTGTTCCATCATCAACCATCACAGACACTGCACCCACCGCAAGCTGGAGTTTTTCAGTCAGTTCAGCCTCAACAGCCTCAGATTCCTTCTTTGTCACTCCCTGATCTCCCGCAAAATCCACAACGATCTATCGATGCTGAACAGCTTAATGATCTACAGGCTCTGAAGAATGCTCAACTTCAGCAGGCTCAAATCCAACAAGTCCAACTTCAGGAGCTCCAACATATGAGAGCCCAACAAACTCAACCAACACAGCCCCAACCTTTAGAGATTCGTCAATATTCAAGCTCTAGTACCTTTGGTGTATCTGACAATCCTCATCTTGTTCAAGACATATTCACTGAAAACTCTCGAAAACCATCACCTCCACTGACATCTAACTCAACCAATGATCCCAGGTATCAAACCTTCGTACCTTATGTGGTAAAACCTGCCCAAATTCAAGCTGTTCAAGCTCCGCCTCAAGGAGCTCCACCCCAGTTTGTTCCACCTCAAGGTACTGAACCCTCAGACCTTCAACCTCGACTCCATCAATCTACTCAACCCCAATCTGATTTATCTTCAAATACATCTGTACCATCTCCTGCTTCACCTTTCATACAGTCTCCTGCTTCAGAACTGCCTCGTGTTCCTGTTCAACCCACTACAACTGAACCACAACCTCAACCTCAACCTGAACCGCAACCGCAACACCTCCTGAAAAAACAAGATGTACCAACACTGAATAACACCATGAACGGAGTTTCCCCGGCAAACAGATTGTCAGCTCCTCCAGCTCCTCCTTCAAATTCATCAATCCTGCACCCAAGAAAAAATTCAGACCAGCACTTATCCAATGAGAGCACTACTGGCTCAAATGACCTGGTTCAACAAGAGAAAACTACCAGTGGCCCAGTTCAACATGAAAAGCCCATCATTCAATCTTTTGCTGTAGAAAAGGAAGAACTTGCAAACCTCAGAAGAATCCTTTTCTTGAATGGCTCATCAACACCAACTTCAACGTCAGTGTCACCACCTGTTGTTCAGGCAACAACTACCAAAGCTCAAACTCCGGTTGATACACAGGAAAAAGTATCGCTTACAAATCCACAACCTCCTGTACAGAATGAGAGACGTACGGTTTCAACTCCAAATGTGACCACTGCCCAGTCGGAGTTGAAGGAAAAACTGGATGCTCTTCATCAGAATCAAGCTAGAGAAACTCCTGTTAATAATTCAGCAGTAGTCGGAAACTCAAATGCAATGGCTTATATCCAGGGGTTACAGCAGAATATTCAAAGATCGATATCAAGAAATAGTGCTAGAAGTATGTTTCCTCAGAGCTCTGGACCTGCTAAATCTATCACCAACAATGCTGCTGCTTCACAACCTCCAAGGCTTGCTTCCATCAACGGCTCCGTACTGCTGTCTTCCAGTTCAAGACCTGTTTTAAGTGCCTCACAATCTTCGAATCAATCTTCTAAACCATCACCACCATTGAGTGCACCAGCAACAGCTCCAATACCACCTTCAGTCAATGGACCGTCCCTATTTGTATTGTCAACGCCAACAGAGGCCTCAGCCTCATCTGTGGTTGCAACTCCAACAACTCAAAAGCGTCCACCACCCTCACTTCCAACTCATCCTGTTGAACAGAATAAACATTCAACAGTACCAGATTGGAGAAACAGTATATTACGAGCTGACTCATCAACAGAATCATCACCAGTTGATCAAGTACTTCATGGGAGTATTGTGCTTCCAGAATTACCAACCCCAACTAAAGATCCACTAGCGGGGCCTCCAAGAGTTGTAAGTGGAAGTGGTTTATTGGGGATTTCTCCAGAATACTCATTACTGAATTCTATTGTGATGAAACCAAATGGTGCATCGAACCTACAGGATGGAAGTGTAAAGAAAAGACCCCATAGTGATTCCTC
Source organism: Wickerhamomyces sp. NRRL YB-2243 (assembly GCA_030581995.1). Classification (NCBI taxonomy): domain Eukaryota; kingdom Fungi; phylum Ascomycota; class Saccharomycetes; order Phaffomycetales; family Wickerhamomycetaceae; genus Wickerhamomyces; species Wickerhamomyces sp. NRRL YB-2243. The sequence continues at coordinate 34,258 of JAKTWL010000013.1, forward strand.
AGTAACCGAACAAGCATCGAAGAAGGCCACTGCTTCTGTTACTTCTTCCTCATATGAGGATGATGTTCCATTATCACTGAGGGACGATATTCCATTGAAGTATACTAAGAGATGAAGAGGTGTCTGCATATTTGAGTGAAATTGCATGAATATAGATAAAGAGTATTAATATGTAATGATTTGCTACGAATTAACAAAAAAAAAAAAAGTGTAGATATAATGCCAATAAATAGAAATGATGACGATAAGTATCAAACCATCATTGCAATGTCTCAAAGAATAAACTCACCATGAAGTTTCATTCCACTTCTGTAGTTCACCAGCTTGAGCCACAACATCCTTTTGAGCTTTCTTTCTCATATAAAATATAGGACAATCCTTGTTAGCACATAAAACATCTTGATGTAGTGATCCTTGACATCTCTGACACTGTGTCCATAATCTTGAGAATTGAACCTCCAATGCATTCATAGTAGCCAATGCCTCACTGTATAACTGTCCTGCTTTTGGCTTACAATTTGAACATAGTAGACCTTGGTTGTTTTTTGGTAGTGGATTCTTACAACCTTTACAAGTCTCCACTTTCTTCACAAATCTCATCAACCCACCAGTTGTGGCAGATGCAACAGTCACTGTTCTTGTATGTGCACCATTCAGTAACTCTTTTGCTCTTTTCTCACCAAGGATTGGCTCGAAGATTCTCGTCAATGGATTAGCCAATTGATTTTCCAAATAATACTTAGCATCAATTGGTAATGAATGTTCCAAAACATACAATGGATCCTCTGATTTCTCGTAAGCTTTTGTACCAGCAGTTTTGATAATAACATAAGCGACACGATCACCAATAGTTGGAGCAGACCCAGCATCTCTTTTCCTCATTCTTTCTGCTAACTCAACATGAGGTTGCTTGTTTGCATAATCCTGTCTTGATAAAGCCTTAGTGATAACCAACTGTTGCATATCAACCCTATTCTGCAACAGATCTGCAATGGTTTGTTTTACATAAGCCTCAGCTGAAGCAACATCTCTATGCTCCAACAATAGATCAAGGACTTTGGTGATGACATTCTGGACAAGACGACAATTATCTCTTCTAACAGTCTCTATACCTTTTGTGTCCATCTTATCAAACTTGTGAGGGTTGGTCCAATATAGACCTGCATATCTTTTCTTATTAATCAATAAATACGGGTAATAAACTTTTTCAAACTCCAGCTTGATTGGATTTATGAACTTTGTTGAGACGTAATCAGCAGCTTCTTCACCCAACTTCATACAGGTTGCCAAATCACCAGAGCCAAACTTAACCATAACGGAATCAGTATCACCATAGATAACCTGTGCATCATATTCGTATCCGTTCTTTATGGAGTATTTCTCTTGAACTTCTTGTTTGGTTTTCTCAATCATGACTCTCCCAAAGGCAGTAACAGATGAAGAAATGGCCAAACATGGCAGCTTACCAATCGTTGCACCAGTGAAACCATAGACGGAGTTTGCAGAAATTTTCAAGGCCAGTTGTCTACCATTCAACACTCCTTTCTTGAATGGATCTGTCTCCTTTTTCAAATCTGCTTTAGCCCTTTTTCTCGCAGATAGCAATTCTTCCAAAATTATTGGTAAAATTCCCTTTCTCCTTGATGCTTTGACAAAACAATCACCTGAAGGAGACTGTGTATAGTCTTCATCTTTCTTCAACTCCAACCTCTGGATGGTACTCTTAGTTAATAAAGTTGTATAACATAGATTGTGAGCCATCATGATACTGGGGTACAAAGAACTGAAATCCAATGTAGCAATAGGCACATCATAATAACCTCTTTCAGGCTCAATAACAGTGGCACCCTCGTACTGGACATCAGAGCTCCCATTCTGTTGTAAGTTAGGTACAACCACATCAATTTCCAGACATTTTCTGAACAACTGGGAGATAACTTTGATTTGTTGACCTCTTGTCAAAAGAAACGAGAATGGAACACCAGTGACTCTTGCCATTTCAGTATAATTAACAAGGCACATCAACTTTTCCAGTAATCTCATGGGTAGGTATGCATCCTTCAGACAATACACAGCTAATCTTCTTCTAGTTTCACTTGTACCATTCTGAAGCTCAGTAATGATTGAATGCTGGACTTCTTCCTTTTGTTCATCTAGGAAATGAGCCGATACCGAGTTTAAAGTGTATGATCTTAACTTATACTCTCTTTGGATGAACTGTAACAGGTCTAGTTGCATTCTCCCATCAATGTTGATGTTTTTTGATTCTCTTGTACCATAAGCTTTTGAACTAAAAACAGAATCTTTAGCTTCTTGTTTGACGTGTTTCAATCTTCCAAAATATGGAAAGTCTGTAACTTTTAAAGCAGCAGCTCTATCCAATAAATAGGGAAAATCGAAATTCGTTGTATTATAACCAATGATGACATCTGGATCAACTTTGACGATGAAATCCCTCCAGGCTCTCAACATATCTCTTTCATCTTCATGTTCAAATATTTCAGAACCCGTGATTGGTGAGCAAGTATTGACAGTGAAGACGTTACGAACAAAAGGTCTTTTCTCACCTGATCTTGAAACAACATTGGCAATTTGAATAACGGCATCATGCTGGGCCTCTGGGAAAATACCCTTTCTACCAGCACATTCAATATCAAATGATAATATACGCAGAGGGGCATTTTTTAACCAATCACCTTCTGAAGCATGAGAAACCAAGTCCTTATAGTTTATGGAGACTTCTAGTTGACAGGTTGATATTCTCTGTGATTGTGGAGTCATTTGATAAGTTCCTTTAGGCAACGTGATCCAACTCATACCTGTGATTTTACAGTCAATCATCAGTCTCAGTAAGTATTGAACATTATCATAAGTCATATTACCTTCACCACCAGCAAACATACCATTCCATGAGACTTGTCCTTTCTCGAAACCTGCTCTAATCTTGGGTATATCTTTAGCGTTATCGGCAACAATCTTTAAGAAAGCAACTTTCTCACCACCATTATAACCCCAAATTGATTCTTTTTCAGTAATTTCCACTGAATGAACACCTTTGAATTCTCCTTGTAGATAACGTGTGAAAGCTTGGATGTGTTCATGTCTAAAATTGGTTGGAGCTGGAACGTAAAGATAATGTAAGAATCCAGTAACTACACATAAAACTGAATGTCCTTCTTCAGTGACACCAAAGAACCTGATTGTAGACGATCCATCAGTCAATGACTCTTCAGCATCCAGCTGTTGGAATGTTATATCATTGGTCTCAGCACTGAAATTTTCTGGTAATGGCGGTCTTCCCCATACTTGATCTTCAGCAGCTTGATTTTTGATGGCGATATCATTACTCATAGAAAGCAGTTCCTTCTCGAATCTTGATGGTTCCACTTTTGCCTTGGGATTCTTGGTTTTATAATCTTGAGATTGATGGAGAGTAATGTCCTCCACTACTTCTTGTAAAGCAACAGGATGTGCGTGAGCTTCAGTATGTAGCTTTTCCTTAGTACCATTTGGGGTAGAATCATAGTCTTTTCCTAAAACGATTTTTGGCTTCTTGTTCTCCTGGTCTTCGTTCTCCACCTGTATCAGAATTCTCTTTGCTGACGACATTGTGATTTGTAGCAAGAATGGGTGCAATAGAGAGTCTTAGAAGTGTCAAGTCTATAAACAAGCTCAGTCAGTCAATACGCGTTATAAATCAAATTTATCTGGCGCGCCCGAATTGCAAAATTCGCGTTTTTTTTTTTTTTTTTTTACTTACGTAATTTTTCCTTATGTAATCGAATTTTTTATCACGTGACAAGGAGTGTCGGAGTTATTCAATTTTGCACAGCCGTCAAGGACAGCGGTGAGACTATTTATGCCGCGGTTTTTGGGTGTGCTTTATGATGTTCAATTAACTTGGTCAACATGGGCAGAAAGTTAACAGATGAGAGTGATCTTGGTACAAATGTCGGTTCAGATGAACAACCAGATCATGTATGAACAAAAGCTCAATTTCATAGCCCTCGATGGATATATGGGACGAGTGATTAGTGAAGTCGTTGCTTATTGAGATGACACATCTTAATTTTATGCGTCAAGTACAGTTTCAGTCACCGAACGTTGAAATACCGAAACCCCAATTCTTTGTTTGATCTCAGCTAGCTGAAATGAAATAACGATTTCAAGGCTACACGGGCGAGAACTGAGAAGTGATGCATGAGGAAGCAGTATGATTTCTGATCAGCCAAAGCATACTTACAATTAGCCGTTTATAACCTGATTGGTATTCAACTCAAAATCAATCAGGGTAAAGGATGATAGATACTAGGCCGGTGGATCAATAGCTCATGTTGAGCAATACCACGACTTATAATAAGCGCTGGTTAAATCAGTGATTCTCTTTACAAATACTCTTTTACATAGCTAGCAGAAGTCAGCTGGTCCTGAGTGCCCAGTCCCTGGGGGTCCGCCTATTTGCCAAGCCCGCGTCTGGCGCTTGAAAGTAGGATGTAGGCACGCGTCGCGAAGGGAGAAAAAAGAAACTTTCAAGCATAACATAATTAAATAATTTGTTGAAGATTTTCATTTCATTGAGGGGGTCCGTGATGTATTGACGAATCAGCTTGTCTGTATAGCTAGTCTGTATCGTTACTGTTCGATTTTAATTATTGGCAAATGGGTGTCCCAAGAGTTTTTCCTCACTTTTCATGTTCACTATCCATCATTACTTGCATGCACTCATTTCCCCTAAGGCTCAACCGTACATATTATATTCATCAATGTATTTGTAATAAAAGCAGGGTGTTTGATTGTTCACTACAAAGTGATGCAAAAGATAAAACAGATTTGCCTCCAAAAGATACTTGATGTGGTGCTCTCTTGGAATATAAATATAATGGAGTTTTCCTATCTTCTGAAATGTTATCATGGTTCCTTGCTGCTCAATAGACATATCATTGATAGTTTATCTGATCAGAGATGTCAACAATCGAGGGTAAACTTCTCCAAGAAGATCAAAGATCAGACATAAGTCAGAGGGAAAACATCAGTGACAATATAGCTGAATCAAGCTCCTCATTAGAAAAGAAAGATGAATTTGCAGAAAAGGACGAATCATTAGAATCATCAACAAAAGATCTTGATCTTGAATCTGCCAATTATGAAGGTACTGGTCTAACAGCAGCATCTTTCAAAAAGAAAATGAAAAGCATGATCTTCATATCTTACTGTGTTTTAATATTTACTGCATTCGTTGAAGATTTTGCAAGTAATTCTACTGATGCATTTTCCTCTTATGCCACATCCTCGTTCAATGCTCATTCTTTGATTTCAACAGCTGCCATTGTTTATAAAATCACAACCATTTGTGCATATCCATTACTAGCTAAGGTTGCTGATCTTTTAGGTAGAGGTGAAGGGTTTGGTATTGCTGTTTTGTTTTATTGTCTGGCTTATTTGATGTATGCTACATGTAGAAATGTTAATACTTACATTGCTGCAGAGATCTTCTATGCTATTGGTCATAATGGGTATAGGGTCTTGCAACAAATTTTCATTGCTGATACTACAAACCTGAAAAACAGAGGGTTCTGGTCACAATTACCAGGAGCTTTATCTGGTATTCCATCAATGTATGCTGGTTCTTATATTCAAGATGCATTCTTACAACATTCTACTTGGAGATGGGGATATGGTTCATTTGCTATCATTTTAGGTGCAAGTGTTATCCCATTAACCATTTGTATGTTGATTGTTGATAAACAAGCAAAAGCTACGGGAAGAAGAAAAGCTGTAATGATACTTCAAAATTTACCAGAAGGCTCTAAATGGAAAAAGTTTTTACACGTTTGTTTTGTTGAATTAGATTTGGTTGGTCTGTTCTTGTTGATTGCAGGGTTTGCGTTGTTTTTCATCCCATTTAGTATCACTGGTAAAAGTTCATCTTATAAATGGAAAGAAGCAGATGTCATTGTTATGATCATTCTTGGATTCTTTCTCTTTTGTGCATTCTTAGCTTGGAATTTCAAATTCAAAGAAAAACCAATCCCAAACAGAAAGCCATTTGTTCCAGCTCAATCATTTAAAAACAAAACTGTTCTGATCATTTTGTTAATGATTGCCTTGGATTTTGTTGATAACAAATCTTTTAACTTATACTTCTCCACTGTTCTTCAAGTTGGTGGTTATTACACTGCAGGTCAAGCCACAAGAATTGATAATTCAAAAAAAGTCACTAATGATATTGCATCAGTCTTAACCGGTCTTGCAATGAAATATACTAAAAGATCCAAGATTTTCGTCTTGATTGGTGTTCCATTGGTCGTTATGGGTAACGGTTTATTGGTCTGGAGTATGAACGTTGATGGTGAAATGAATAGCAAGACATTGTTATACCTCTTTGAAATCATCATTGGGTTTGGTAAAGGCCTATACACTACTGCATTACAAGTCATGCTACAGGCCATCACTGGTGTTGAAGGTGTTGCTATGTCTACTGCATTCTTCTGTGCTTTCAACTCAATTGGTTCTCTAATTGGTACTGCTGTGGCTGGAGGTATCTGGAATTCTGTTGCATTAACTAAACTAGAACAATTATTACCAGAAGAAAACCAATCAAAAGCTAAAAAGATCTTCAAGTCTATCACTGTTGCTATGAAATATAAAAAAGGTACCCCAGCAAGAGATGCCATCTCGTTGGCTTACAGAGAAACCAATCAAATCATTGGTTGGACTGGGTTAGGTATCATGTCACCAATGTTGATTCTTATGCTTTTTATCAGAGAAGTTCAATTGACTGATAAACACGATGATTATGGTAATAAAGGTTACGATCTTGGAGATAGTTATTCTTCAGATTCAGATGAAGTCAACACTCTTGCTGTTGGTGAACCTGAAAAAATTATTCCAGTTACATATAATAAAGAGAAGAGAACCTGGACGAACTGGTGGAGAGTTTGATCGATTAAAGTTGAAGTTGGCATCCCTTGCACTTTCTTTAAAACGTTATCTGTATATATATAGTTGATTTATGAGTAAAAATTAAATTGGAATTTTAATTTAACCGAGACTGTATATTTCGTATCTCCCTCAGCAAGCGATCTCATCAGAAAGATTGCCTCCTCAATTGATGAATGGAATATAGACAGAGGTAGTATTTCTATAGTCGATATATCTCTGTCCAAAAAAGTTCACCAAAAACTTCTCTTCATATCTAATTCTTTCATCAAAGAAACCCCATAAAACCAAAACAAACCCAGTCAAACCAATGGGATTCAACAACACCAGTTGTGTTCCGACAGCCCACCAGAAAAATCCAAAATAAGAAGGATGTCTTAAAACAGAATAGATCCCACATGTCACTAATTCATGTTCTTTCTCATGTTTGGTCACTACTAAATGACTAAATGATTGCCCTGCTGTTTTCATTGCTAAACTTCTGATGGTTTGTCCAATGACAATCAACAAGATTCCAAATGATTTAATCCCCCAATGAGAGCCTTTAAATTCCGGAAAGTAATTGTACTCAATTGCTAATTCTAAAAGGGCAAAAGTATGAGCTAAGGTATAGGCAGAACCATTATTAATGATAAATGATTCTTTATGGACTTTTTTTGGGTTATATTTTGCTGTTATGTAAAACTCCATGAAATGGAAGTATGATAAAGCAATAATGTATAACCCTGCTGATTTACATTTGGAAAACAACAGCGACGTTATAGCACAGCCAAACAGTATACCCAATGCGGCAGCAGTCAAAGCTATCTCTTCTAATGGATTTTTTTCAATATCTGGCATTAAATTACCATTGCCACCACTGCTCAAAGATTCGTCAGCATCATCATGAGTTTTTCCATCTTCAAGTCTGGCCGTTGTGTTGTGTGAGTGTGAGGAGTGTTTATGATTGGTAGGTGATGGATGTCCTTGAGTTTTATGACTTGATTGTGGACTGTGTGATGAAGTTGATTTGGAATCATTGGTAATGGTTGATGCGGTAGATGAGGTTGAAGATGCAGTCATGCTTCGTGGTTTCTTTATAGATAGTCTCTTTTTGAGGGAAAACATTGTAACTATTTCCAGAAGAATTTACTTGAGGATATTTATACACTTTCTTTCCACTGTCCACTCTTGTTCTTTCTCTTTCTTTCAGTGTTTTGTATATTATGAAACATTCCCAAAAACGGCTGGGACAATAAGGCTGATAAAGGAAGCTTTTGTTAGATACGAGGGTAGTGTTCCAAACATGGAAATAACCGAGGAAGAAAGTCACCTGACCTTGAAAACAAGGTTTGAGGCCCCGATCTTCCGCGAATCTATCGTGGATTATCTGTTTCTGGCTTGGGCCTCTTTGATTAAAGTAGCTGAATCAAATTACTTTGACTAGCCAAAATTCATCTCTGTATAGCCTTGATTGCCTTAAGTTTGTGTGACTCTTTTATATTTACCAATATTTTCAATCCTCTGCTGCCAGTTGGTGCCTTCTCACTATATAAACTTTGCCCGTTCACTCTTGTAACTTTTCAAGGGTTCATTTCCAGAATTACAAAGAATAATAAGAAGCAAAGCCACCTTTTCAAGGTAATTGACAGAATTTTAGTAATTAATCTACTATAAACATGGGTAAAGCTGCCTCTAAACTATCCAAGGATGAACTATCAACACTGAAGAAATCAACATACTTTGATCGTCGAGAATTACAACAATGGTACAAAGGGTTTCTTAGAGATTGTCCATCAGGTCAATTAACAAAAGTGGAATTCATCAAAATTTACAAACAATTTTTCCCATTTGGAGATCCTACTGATTTCAGCAATTATGTGTTTGATGTATTTGATACTGATAAGAATGGGACGATTGATTTTAAAGAATTTATATGCGCTTTAAGTATTACCAGTAGAGGTACATTAGAAGAGAAATTAGTATGGGCTTTCCAATTGTATGATTTGAATGATGATGGGAAGATCACGTATGATGAAATGTTGGCTATTGTTAGTTCAATATATAAGATGATTGGATCGATGGTTGAGTTAAATGAAGATGAAGCTACTCCTGAGTTAAGAGTACAGAAGATTTTCAACTTGATGGATAAGGATAAAAATGGAGAGATCAGTTTAGATGAATTTAGAGAAGGTTCAAAAGTTGATCCCGGTATTGTTAGTGCTTTGAACCTCTATGATGGTCTTGTCTGAGCAAGTGTTCTTTCCTTTTCCCTCTTTCTTCATTGTTTCTCTTGCTTTATAATATCTTCCTCTGACTTTTGTTTCTCTTTTAATTCTTTAACCATTTCTTTGAGCATCATGAGATTTTAGCTTTTTTTATTGCAATTATTTCATACATAATATCATTACCTGTAGCTCACCTCGAATACAAAGAGACAGCAACCAGTATCATAATCATAATATTAACAACTAAACTCAGTCCATACACATCATAACTAAACTTTTATCAAACTCTTTCAGCAGTCCAAATGGCACCTTTACAAGTCAATTTAATGACTTCGGTCAATAACCAATAAGGAACTGCTTTCTCAGCATCATGTTCTACAGCAGTATCCAAATGTTCTAATTCATCATCTCTAAATTCTTTGATTGTTTTGGTTAAAGATTCAATCTCTTGAGATTTAACATTTGGAATTTCAACGTTTGTTTTCAAATCCACGGCAGGCAAGTCAAATTTATTACTCAAGATTCTCAGTTGATCATTATAATGACCACCAATGACAGTTTCAACAGCAACGGTACAAGCCATCGCAGCTTCTTTCCCCATCAAGGCAGTAGAAACACCAATGGTGAAAGCACCCAGTTTCCATAGAGGTGTTAACAAAGATGGCCTCACTCTTCTCTCCACTTGTAAGTTATTGAAAGTATTGTGATGATGTATTTCTTGCTCCCACATATGTTTTAGGATTGGTTTTAGATGAGGTTCTTTATTTGACAACACAGCATATTGGCCAGCATAGATGTAGTCAGCACCGAGTTCACCAGCTTGATCAACACGAATTACACGATCTAAAAATGCCTTTTGGGAAGGAGATAAAGGACTATGTTTCAAGTGTGGTTGTTGTTCATCATTACTATCTTGCTTTATTGGTTCTTGTTGAATCTGTGATCTTAATTGCGAAAGGGTTGAGAGTTTTGCTGATGAAGGAAGTTTTTTAACCAATGAAGTGACTTTTCTGGAGGACATTGCTTTAAATTGTAAGATTGAAAGCCAAGCAGCATCCGAATAACAGTAAGGATATCGAAGTGAAAATAATAAAGGGTTTGTGAAGGTTGTGAATTGCGATGGACTGATTATTATTATTATTACCGAGGGGTAACGTGATCCGAGGGTGATGAAAACTTAAAAAAAAGAGGAAGCCCCACTCCAGCATCGAACCTATGACTATTACGTAATCATCATAGATTTTTTTTTTTTTTTTTTTGTTTTCTCGGACACCAAAAAAAGTGCTTCTTCAAAATGACCAATGCTCAAAAAATCATGGAGAAATCCAAAAAAAATCCATTTTACACCTTTTTCTTCCTTTAAGATTGGGGAATTGATTCAGTTTGGGACTTTTACAATCTTTCACATCGTTGTCTTTGCCAATCTACTACACTTTACTCTTCAGATTCTTTCATTGTGAGCTGTATTGACCTGTGAAAATCTGTGATTTCCCTTTGAGTCTCGCTTTAAATCATTTCTAATTGGCCCATTTGTCATTCACGGAGTTGGTAATTATTTCATCAACTAGTAATTAAGTGGAAAAAGTTGATCTGATTGACATTTCACTCAACGAAGCCGAAGCTGAGCAGGTTTGTGGTGTCTAATTAGATTTGAGCTCCATCATCATCATCTCCCAATTACTGTTGTTTTTCCATCGCCTTTAAAATAAGGGAAAGAAACTTGTGCTTAAATCCATACTGTCAATAGTGTCAATTGTCAAGATTCATTTTCAAATAAGCTACAAAAATCAACATATTACATCACCAATATCCCCTGTCAGATCTATCTAATCATCATTCCATATCTTTCAGCCAACAATTCATCACCATAACCATTATCATCACCATCATCATATTAATCAACATACACTACTCTCATCAGAATGACCCAGCCTGATCCTAGCACAATAGATGCACCAGATTCGATACAAGAAATACCCATAATAACACCCCAATCCATATCATCATCTTCATCTCCATCATACAAGTTCTCAGATACACAGATTATAGCTCTAAGTGGTGCTCTTGCAGGATTTGTCGCTGGTGTTTCTGTTTGTCCATTAGACGTTGCTAAAACTAGACTTCAAGCACAAGGATTACAATCACATCTGAAATATAAAGGTATAGTGGGGACATTATCCACTATAGTGAAAGATGAAGGTGTCAAGGGTTTATATCGTGGTGTTGTACCAATAGTATTGGGGTATTTCCCAACATGGATGATCTATTTCACAGTTTATGAAAAGGCTAAACTGATATATCCAGATTTCAACTCATCAATCTTTGGGATTCAGTCTGAGTTTATAAATCATTCAATGAGTGCATTCACTGCTGGATCAGTTTCAACTACATTGACTAATCCAATATGGGTTGTTAAAACAAGATTGATGTTACAAACAGGTGATGGGAAGACAACTATCAATCATCTTAAAACAAATTCCAGTAGGTTTATCTACAATTCGACAATAGATGCCTTCGCAAAGATGTACAAATATGAAGGGTTGAAAGTTTTTTATTCTGGTTTAGTTCCGTCACTTTTTGGATTGTTCCATGTTGCTATTCATTTCCCAGTTTATGAGAAATTGAAAAAACTTTTAAAGTGTGATTCTCATGAACAGAACAAACAATCAAGATTGATAAGGTTGATATTAGCTTCTTCATTATCCAAAATGTGTGCATCCACACTAACTTATCCTCATGAGATTCTAAGAACAAGGATGCAAATAAGATCAATGACATCATCATCATCAAACAGTACCATCACATCATCATCATCATCATCATCATCATCTCTATCAACTGCTGCATCACAAAACCATACACTACTCAAACTAATTACAAACATTTACAAAAAAGAAGGACTTGCTGGTTATTATTCGGGATTCACTACAAATCTAGCAAGAACTGTTCCTGCCAGTGCAGTCACCCTTGTATCCTTTGAGTACCTCTCCAGATATCTAAGACAATCTTTGGCTTGAATTGCCCTTAGGATTGCTTCTGATTCCTAATCTTAGCACACTCACAGGATACAGACTACAGACATACTATATATTGGATCATCACATTTCCTACTAGTTATATAAACTGACCTCAAACTGCATTTTCAATATTCTACAATCCATTCTATAATAGACAACTTAATAGTAAATGAAACGAGCCTAGTGGAAATTCCTGCCCCAAGAACAGGGATTTGCTGTGTACTGTATTACACTGAGAGATTTCAAGAATAATCAAAAGTTGATATAGCTCGATGTATCTCACTTGTGATAATGATCCTTTGAACTTGCCGGATTAATAGTGACAATTCTTTTGTTAGCAGCAACAAACAAGAAAATTATGGGACAAATCATCAGCTATCCTCACGCATATGCATAATTCAATGAGCTACGTGTACCGTCTATGCTATAAGAGCTGTAGCTGAATTGAATCACCTTCCATAATCATTATATATTGACATCACGTGACTTGAATGGAAAGTGTGGCTGATCATTCGGAATAAAAAAGAACAAATTAAATGAGAGGAAATTGAATGACTTTGCCTACGACTCACCCATTGAAGATTGGGAGAGACAAGATGAGAGCATATTATTACGATACTGAAGATAAAAGTGATTACACCGAGGACCACGATTCTGGGAGAGAAGTTTCCTTTGAAGAACTGGGGAAACTGGGAGTCATCTATCACAATTTCGAATCACTGGAGCAAGTTGATGAGTTAGCTAAAGAAAGGGACTATAAAAACAGAGATGTGATTACCATATCACCAACTTCATTTGAATCACCAGAGATCTTGAAAGAGAAATTAGACAACTTTATCACTGAACATATCCATGAAGATGAAGAAATTCGTTATATCTTGGATGGTGAAGGATTCTTTGATGTTCGCTCAAAAGAAGATGAATGGATTAGAACAAAGCTTACAAGGGGTGACTTGTTGATCTTACCTGCGGGAATTTATCATCGTTTTACATTAAGTACCAAGAAATACGTTCAAGCTTTGAGATTGTTTAAAGATGAACCAAAATGGACCCCATTGAATAGACCTGTTGATGAGAATCACTACAGAAAGGAATACTTAAATAGTATTGGTGTTCAGTGAACATATACCTCTGGGTAATGTTGATATGCTTGTCACAACGAGGAGTCCAAAAGACTTCAATTTTACTTATTTATGGTTGTCTTTATGATGTGCAGCGTGTTGTACCTAATTGATGTTGATGTTTTTTTAGTCAGCGCTTTTGTCTTTGTAGCCGATTTTTGAAAAATTCATAAAATTCCATTGATCAACTTCACCAACAATCTCCATAAAACATCACCCGTAACGATGTCCACCACGACCAAAGACTATCAAGGTACGTCGAGCCTGCTACCTTTAACTGAACCTAATCCGTACTAACAATCCCTTTTTTTTTTGCCAGAAACGCTACAGAGAAAATACAACCAATATCAGCAAACAATCAATGACATCTCACAAAAGATCAATGAACTCTCAACTGATGAGGAAGAACACAAGATCGTGCTTAAGACATTGGAAGGAACAGATGAGGAAAGAAGATGTTTCAGAATGGTTGGAGGCGTATTGATAGAGAAAAATGTGAAGGAAACCAAACCAGTCATTAACCTTAAATTGACCAACATAATATCAACAATTAATCAATTGACAAAAGACTTGAAAAGTACCGTTGATGAATTTGAGAAGTGGAAAAAAGATAAACATATTAAAATCGTTAGACAGTGATCATCATACTACATAGGGCGCATCACTTTTTTTTTCAAGGATTTGTTTAATATACACAGAAAACTTTCAATCATCAAATCTATTTATCCTTTTTTGGGTCTTTGGTTGGGATTGTAGTATTTCCACTTGAAAAGATAAAACTCCAAAGGAACAAGAACCACCCGATGAAAACAACAATACTTGAAACGATATAAACCCAAGCATTAGTGATTTCCCAACTTCTTAAATATTCATCATTAGCCAAATGTCTAATACTTTTAATATCTTTTGTTGTCAAATAACTGTAACCTGGCTTGTTGTAATTCAATTCAAATGAAAAAATACCATGATGATCTGGTAGTTTGAAAACAATACCATAAATAGTCTCATTTGGTAGTTCCTCCAACACTTGTAAATCTAATCTATGATAAGGATCTAATAATTTGACATCAAGTTGTAAATCATCAGTGATGAACCCTCTGGATTCACCATCTTCAATCAAACTTATTGAAATGTTATAGCTGATATCGTCTTTGATTTTGTAAGGTCTTGAATCATAGTCTGTACCATCAACATGAGAATGAGAAACATAATTGATTCTCAACAGGTTCTTACCACCAAAAGTCCAGTCGAGCAACTCTTTACTAAACTCTGGATTCTCATTGAAAAACCCATCATCACCAATCCAAAGCACTCTGGCATTGTTTAAGGATTGATGACCTGCAACTAGATAACCTTGAGATCCAACGGCCCAATTAGTTTCAGTTAAATCATCATCAACAACGTTTTTAGTATATGAAGTTGAAGGAGCTTGTAGAACTGGGATCAATAATGGACTGTTTGATAGTAAAGCAGCAGAACCTTGATATTTTAAATCATCATACTTCTGTGATACAATTGAATCAGAAACGATATCTTCAGAAGATAAATTGACCACTTTGTGAGAATCATCAGCAGCTTTGAAGTGATCAATCAATCTGTTATTCTTTGGTGATGGATATATTCCCAATTCGTTCAAGAATGATCTGATTGAAGGATTTACGAATTCAGGTGATGTCAATACAATCAAATTCCCATTCTTTTCCAAAAACTTCAGCAAATTTGAAGGGGACAACTCGATTGCCTTGGATTTTGTAGTGAATAATATCACATTTGAAAACAACAGATGCTCATTCTTCGTCAATTGAATTCCATTTGGATCTAAACCGATATCCAATAGATCAAAGTCAGTATCTGACAAACCTCCTAAGAAAGCGTCAAACTTGCTCAAATCAGTCAATTTTTGGTCAAAAACTACCAGAGTTTTCCCTAGAGATGCAGCATACACAGCTACAAGACATTGTCCCAGAAAGAAGGCCAATTGAAGCAATTTCATCTCCCTTTTTCAATGCAAAGTTGTGACTGAAATGGTTGAACTCTCAAACATATTTTTCTTGACACGTCTTTTTCCAGCTTTAATTGGCAAAAAACACCGCCGCGAAAAGAGAATTCCAAATATAGAAATAATCGCGAAGAAGAAGAAGAAGCGATATTTATTGATGATGACATAATCAGCTGCCAGTGCACAGTGCACACACCAAAAAATTCACGAAATTTATTGACCATTTTGTAAGCTCTTCTGGGTCGTTTTAGTTGGTTTAGATTTGGCAGTTTGTTCATTGTAAGGAGTCATGGCTGATAGGGTAGACTCAGATATTGCAGAGGCCTTTTTAAAACTCGCAGAAGGTGAAAAAACAGCCACACAATTGGAAAACATGCTGGATAAACTTGAATCCAATATCGAAGTTTTGTTGAAACAAGTTGAACAACAGAATGCTACTGATGACAACAAAGAGGTGAAAGATAATGGCAGTGATACTACAGAATAGAGGAATCAACATGGTTGAAGCTCAAGACTCATTTTCATTCCAACTATACGAATGGATTTGGTTGAATCGAAGGATTGAAAGTCTCTGGAAGACTTAAATTATCAATCTTTATCTTCCCATTTGTTTTGTTTATCCACCATTTATTCCCTGTATCAGAACTTGGAGGTGGTAATTGTTGATTTTGTTCATCATGACTTGTTATACTATTACTGATTTCCCCACTGGTTTTATTTCTATTTTCATCATTAATTTCTAATCCTTTATAGTCATTCGATAATTTGTTGAACAGTAGATCCTCCATCATTTTGTTTTTTTCCAACTCATCAATGATCCCAACCTCCAAATCAAACACACCATATATCGGTCTATGATCACTAAACATGATATCAGGAATACAATCATATTTGATTTGTTTTAGTTTCCCTCTAAATAAGATTCTATCAGTCCAAGCTGGAACTCTTTTTTTCTCACCAGTATCATATCTAGAAGTCCCTTTATCAAACTTGTATGTAGGTGGAAATGTAATTTCCATTTCATGGAAATAAGGAAATGACTCCCCTGCAACCATTTGTTTAATTAATTGATCATGTTCTAATAATTCGTTGAAATCTTGTCTTGCAATCGCTTTTCTGACTTTATCATTACCCAAGTCTGTAATACGATAATTGAAATCACCCATCCATATAGTAGCATCATGATTCTTGATAGATCTTCCAGGCCCAAATTGTAATTTTTTAAATATATTCTTGTAATCATTATGACGTTGTTCAATATTATCCAAACCAGCTGATAGATGACTTGAGATAATACAAATTTTCGTTGTAGAATAAGTGATACTTATAGCAACAGCACCTTTATTGGCAGAGATACCACCGAACCCAGTCTTCTTGACCATCTTATCAACATTTTTAATGTACTTGAATTGATCTTCTTTGATGAATACCATCAGAACAACACCACCTAATTGAGTAGACATGATTTTTTTATAATGATTAAATCTTTCGTTAAGGCAATGCAGAATCTGATATTCCCAGTACTTTTTTTTCGAATCATCCACTATTATAAGTTTATTTGTTGTCAACTCAATAACTTCTTGTAATCCAATTGCAACGATATCATGAACCTTGGATTCATCACCATCTGGGAATAACCAACTTGATAGATCCTGTTCCGGAACTTCTCCATTCACATTAAAACTCCCAGTGAAAATGGAAATTTGTTTTTGATGCCTAAACCTATCTATTTTTTCGCTCAGTTCTTTTAAAAGGTAATCATGTATTGGATCCACCAATTTGATACCTGGATTTTGAATCAATGATGAGACATCTTGGAATTCTTTTGAATAGTACCTCTGATGGAAATCATTCAACTTTACAAAATTCTCATCCCATAGCAATTCATGATTTTGGAATAGATCAACTAGATTGAATGATTTTAACTCCAGAATTGTTTTCTCTAGAACCAGTCTATTCATCAATTCAGCTATTGAATTCCCATACTTCAAAGAGCGATGATAATGAACAAAATTCACCCTGAATATCCCCAGTTGATTCCCAATATAGACTTTTTTCTGAATATCATACACAAATGCACCAATCTCTATTATAGTATTTTTGAGCATATCGGCCAAGATATTCTGTGACTTAATCAATAAATTTTTAGAGATATCAAAATTCATGATCCCTTTCTTGCTTAGAATAGCATCAAATTTCTTCATCAGTTCTTCATCAGTTGATTTGGCTTTGACATAATTCAGCACAACAACATTCCCATATTTCAAAATAATTCCCTCGAGGCTCCTTTCAATTAACTTTCCATTATATTCCATGTTTGATATGATCTTTCTGGTAGCCAATAGATTATTCGTTTCAATCTCAAAAGACATCGGTAAGTTCCCCAATATTTGAACATATGATATTACATCATTCTTATGGTATAAAACAAACTCTGTCTCAATGACATTCAGGAGATTATCAATTCCATAGTTATCATCATCCTTCTTCAAAACATCATTTGAGATCTTTGATATGATCGTGATCAAACATTCAACATCGAAATCAATGGACGTATTTATAGTTTTGACAAATCCTCTGATAAGGAAAGTGGCAAACTCTGCCTCATCAAATGCCTGTTTTTCTGAAACGAGCATAGTTTGTCTAAAATTTATTAACTCATCAATCATAGCGCCATTCCATACATATTTTGGATCACATTTATCATACATCTGTTGGTAGTTATTCACGCCAAGTCCCCTCTGTTGCAATGGACTCGTCAGATCAAAGTTTTTTGAATAATAAAACCTTCCAGTACTCAAAAGTCCTGCTAGTTTGTAGCACGGATGTGTCTCAATATTGTCATAATGATCAAAGATGGGAGAATTCAAGCAGAAGAATTCAACCTTCCTCAGCTCATGAACGGTCTCATTGGGTCTGGGACTCGCTATAGCAACACTGTCTTCAATCACCACTATGAAGACATATGATTCTATCCTCACCATTCCTAAAATTCCTTTGTATTCTGTTGATAATTGCCTATACTGATCCAATGAGTTAAATTTATCTAAGCTTGTGAATTTGATATGGAATTGGCTCGAGTTCTCATCGGAATTCTCAAGCAAGAGAGTCTGCCCATTGGAGACAAACACCACCGACCTCTTCGGATCCTTCTGATAGTAAACCTTCATGATTAACTTTGTATAAATTCAAAGAATCCAATCAAAGAAACAAAACTTGACAGGATATTTTTGTAAACAACTCAAATTATATCACGTGATGTAATCTTTTTCGCGAATTCGCACTAGAAATTCGATCCTCCTTACAGAAATCGGCGTCAGCTTGTAGTATCGGGAACGCTTGTTCTGTTCCACTTTGTTACCTTTGGCGTGATAATCTAGCAGTTGTGGGATCACACTGGTTTGCGTCTACTACACAAGACTGAATGTGCTGGTTTTTGCTTTTCTGTGGGAACAACTAACTCATTTTTTTCTAAGAAAGGAAAGTGAATTGATACATCAAAGATGACAAATGACTTCCTGGATCTCTGCATGGCTTGTCGTATTGGTGATGTCCCCAGTGTTGATAGGCTCTTATCAATTGGTGTGGATCCCAATCAGACTGATGAGTTTGACTATACTCCGTTGTTCCTTGGCTCGCTATGTGGTCATTTTGACGTTGTGAAACTGCTTCTGGAGAGAGGTGCTGTGTGTGATATTGATAAATTGGAAGGAGCACGGTGTGTATATGGTGCATTGACTGATCAGATCAGAAACTTACTGATTGATTATGATATAAGTAAGGCTGTTGATGCCAATCTACCATTTGCAAGTCATTTAAGATCACTACGTGAAGATGTTGGGTTAGTTACTGAAGATCTGATCATTAAGAGTAAAAGAAGTGATAAAACCTGGGAGGTTCATAAGTTTATGATCAGTGGGAGAAGTTCATGGTTCAAAAAAAAGTTTCAGGAATTTGATTCTGAAGTTGTTCTGGAGTTGGATCTAGATGATGATATCATTCAAAATATCATCGATAACACATATTTGATTCATGATGCCTTCAAATTTGACAGACTAGATAAAGGTAAACTATTGAAAGCAGCAAAAACCTTAGAGCTCGACCATTACAGTGAAGGACTACAGCAATATGTAAACACCATGGATCAAAAGGATAGGGCCAAGGTGATCAATCAACTACAAATCACTTTATCAAAGCAAGCTAGAACAGATCTTCAAAGGATGGTTGAAGAGGTGATCATCCCAAACAAAATCATCTCCAAATATTCAAGTCTAACCCCAGAAGAAGTGAAATCATTGCAAACCCTATTGAATTATCCCGATTTGATATTGACAATCCATGATGAAGAATCAGACAATCACATATATTATCCACTAAACCGCGCCATACTAACCCGTGATCATTACTTCAAAACAATGTTTACATCGTCATTCCAAGAGGCACTTGATTATGAAATATTACCCAAATATCAAATCGTTGATAGGTCAAATCCCATCCCTGTGATCTCATTACCAGTGAACTCCAAAGAAATTGCAGAGATCTTGATCAGATTTTTGTACTATGATGACAGTGATATCGAATTGGATCTAGCCATTGATGTGATCTATTTGGCAGATCTGTTGATGAATGATCGATTGAAGACCATGGCAGCGGTGACAATCACGTCATCTAAAGAATTCCAGCCTTCAAATGAGGAGTTATATGAGATTTTAAACACTGGATGGCAAATGAGAATTGATAGACTAGAGAAGTTCGTTGCACAGAAGATTGCACTTGATCTTGATAGATTCCTATTGTATGATGAAAAATTCAAAGAGATAGTCATTGAGAGTTCCAAGAGGATCTCCAATCGTCAAGAATTTGATTCTATTGAATTGATTGATGATATTAGATTCTTATTACAGAAAAAATGGAGAATTGATTTCGAGGGATTGTTTGAGGGTGAAAAGGATGATCTTGTAGAATTTCAGCCTGGGTTCCAATCTTATCAAAATGATTTGGACAAGATTGAAGCATTTTTACAAGACTTGGATTTAGAGGCATAATACAAGCTACATTACACTTCATCAAAACATATTATCACTGATAATCAATATTACATAGTTATATCTGAATGACTTAATGTAACTTATTTAGTTTTTCTTTTGTTGGTTTTTTTAGTGTGAACTTCTGGTAACCAAGATTGATCAACTTTAACATCAGCACCAGAGGCTTTAGCAGATGATGATTTTGAAACGGTAGCAGTTTGAACAGTGGTTTTGAAATAAGCAGCACCAAAGTTGATCCATACAAAATAAGCACCAGCACTCAAAGTGGCTAATAGAAGTAACTCCAAAACGACCAATTGTGGATTGAGGAATGAAATTGGTTTGTCGTCAACGATTACCAACTGAGTTCTAGCACCTAATAAAGCCAAAGCAGGCCCTCTAACAATGTATAAACCTGGAGTCAATAAGTAGTTATCAGCTGGTAAGTTGATACCAACTCTTTGACTGAATTCTTTTGATTCACCAGCTGCAATGACAATTGGACCGATTTTAGCATCTGTTATATTAGCAACAACTTCCCCATTCAATGGGTTAGCAAAATTACCACCAACACCAACGATGTTAATTTCTTCTTCTTCATGATTGGTGAAAGTATACTCTAAAGTGATCTCTTCACTGTTGAAGAATTCCAAGACATCACTTTCTGGTTTACCAGCAACTTTATATCTGATATCATATTGGAATGGGACTACTTCATCAACATCAACATATTCACCAGTAACGTCTGAATCTTTAGGATCGACAATGTTGACGTCAGCAGCAGAGACGAATGAGAAGACGGATAAAGCACCGATCAAGGCAGTGGACAATCTCATCTTTCAGTGGTTTTGTAATGAGTTTATTCGAGTACAAAAAGGAAACTTGTTATTATTGTTGATCTGTTATTTTTCGTCTTTTTCAGTTCGGTGTTCAAAAAAATAATCGACGTCGTCGTCCATCATAACTCGCGAATATTACTCCATTCAGAAGCAGCCCCATTCATTTCCAAACCATTCAAACTTGGTTTAGGTAGCTACTTGTTAGTGTGCATTGTGTACTGTGTACAGTCTCGTTGACCAGAACAGGAGGATTGAATTGGAATACTGCTATACGGAGACCAAAAAAAAAAAACTCCCCCGCAAAAAAAACACACACCGTAAACCTTCAGAGATATCTGATTTAAGTGTTAAAAAACATGCGATTTCTGTGGATCGAACACAGGACCTTCAGATCTTCAGTCTGACGCTCTCCCAACTGAGCTAAAACCGCTTTGTATATGATTGTTGAATTGTTTCCCTGCCATAAAACGCTGTCGTATAATTATGTAATCAGATTTTACCCAGGATAACGCATAGCAATAACATATCAATCAAAAAGTTACAAACCTGATCCAATAAGCTGATAAGTCTAGTATCCCTCACCTCACCAGAGCTGACGCAACGATTATATAAATAGTTTTTGAAGATTATTGATATAATAAATATTAATCAAACGAAAAAAAATGGGGGCCTACCGCTAGTTTCAACATTCGCCATAAGTTAATAGCTGCTGTACAGTCCTCTGGGCTGCTGGTTCGTCGATTCAAGATTTAATTTGCCAACGTGATCTTCGGTACGTCTTACGATAATTCAGGCGACTCGTCCCTGGTATACAATATTGAGCCCGACTACCTTCAGAATATCAACGGTCACTAGTAATTCATGATACTGTTAATAAGTGTACAATCATGGAATTAGAAACATCAGGAATTACAGGTATGAGAATCATGAGAACTAATATTATTTCAGATCAACCCTATATATATCATTTCAAATATCATAAAATTCTTGTTTCGTGATCAATGAATCCCACAAATCCAGTGTGGTAGGAAAACTTAGCTGTTAAACAATCTATTTTGAAGTATCAACAACGTAACGACCCAAAATTTTACCTTGTTCCATTAATTCATAAACGTTTGCCAATTCAGATAAACCAACAACTTTAATTGGGGATTTAACTAAGCCTCTTGAGAAGAAATCAATGGCTTCTCTAGTATCAGCTCTGTTACCGACATAAGAACCAACAATGTTGATAGATTTAACAACATGTGAGAAAACTTCAGATTTACAAACGGCACCAGCTGGTAAACCAACCAAGACAACGGTACCAGTTGGTCTAACGTATTCAGTTGATTGAGAAATAGCAGCTTCAGCAACGGAAACATTGATAACACCATGTGGACCACCATTGGTAGCATTTTGAATAGCTTCAACAATGTTTTTTTCTTTGGTGAAATCAATGAAAACTTCACCACCTAAAGATTTAAATAATTTTTCTTTTTCAGCACCACCATCAATACCTAAGACTCTGTAACCCATAGCAGTGGCATATTGGACAGCTAATGAACCTAAACCACCAGCAGCACCAGAAATAGCAACCCAATCACCAGCTTTTAATTTAGCAGATTTCAAAGCTTTATAAACGGTGACACCAGCACATAAGATTGGAGAAATTTCAGCTAAATCAGCGTTTTTTGGGATTTGAGCAGCTTGAACGGCATCAGCAGTAGCATATTGTTGGAAAGATCCATCATGGGTATAACCAGATAAATCAGCATGAGCACAGTTAGATTCAAATGATTTTTCACATAATTCACATGATTGACAAGAACCATTTAACCATTTAATACCAGCATAATCACCAATTTCAAAGTTTTTAACTTCAGAACCTTTAGCAACAACAACACCAGCACCTTCATGACCACCAACTAATGGTAATTTGGTAGCTAATGGCCAATCACCTTTCCAGGCATGTAAATCAGTATGACAAACACCAGAGTATTTAACATTGATCAAAATCTCATTTGGTTTTGGAGTTGGAACTGGGATATCTTTATATTGTAGTTCACCACCATTTTCGTAAAAGATGACAGCTTTTTGAGTCTTTGGGATAGCTGGGGCAGAAGCTAAACCTCTGGTGAAGATTGATGGTCTGGTAGTGGTTCTTAATTGAGTTCTTAACATTGTGATGATTGCTTTTGAATATTGAATATTAAATTGTTCAGGATAGAAGATCAAACATGAATCAAGGAAGAAACTGGGGAAGGGGCAGATGAATGGATTTATATAGTTTTCATATTTGTGGAAAATCTGGGGGTGTTTCGCAAGCTTCAACACATGATTAAAAGTTTAGTAGTGGAAAAGGTTGTTACCTAGCTTTGATTCCATTGGCCAGCGGACGATTAAAAAAAAAAAAATTAATGGATCGGAGTTCGAAAGCGTCAGTACATACAAGAGAAAAGCTTCGGAGTTGCTCCAGGTGCTGGTGGTGACTGTGACTAGTGGTGATTCACCAGTTAGTTTGAGAGGAGGTGGTGGTGGGTGTAAAGGACTGGGTCGTACATAGTAATGGCTGTGTATAATCGAGTAGAATTGGAGCGTAAGCGTATTAATCAATTCTATGATTCTTATAGCAGCTAAGCTGTATTAGTTAATGGTGTCTTATTCAGCCCTTCCGGCTAGCAAGTACGATTCTCCAGATGGCAGAAACCTCCGGCCCCCAGACTCCCCAGTCTACGACTTTACATCCGAGCCAGGCGGGCTATGTTGGATTGTTGATTGATTTTGAAAGACGCTAAAGTCGGACGTCGACGATTGGCGGTGGGACCGACGTGAGTGGGGAGTGGGGCATGGGGCATCACAGAGTGGAGTGAAGCGGAGTGGAGGAGTGAGTTTAGGAGGACTACCCCCTAATCTACAGGCAGTAAGGCACTGAGCAATGAATGGACAATAGGCGCTTTCCCCTCCCGATCCTCCTGCTCAGTTCATTCCGCTTGTGATAATAAATATATAGCCTGTATTCAATCGATGTACTCTATCTGGCCGGATCTTTCTCCGAGGAACTCTCTGGTTCCATGTTTCTACTGGCTAGTGGCTACAACCTTGGTGAAATATCTTTACTCAAATGAATATGGCTGAGAAGGTTCTTTTGCTCCTTTAAAACCCATCATACATCCACCCAATCACAATTTAATATGCCTTAGTGACCGGTTTGAAGTTGAACTTAGACCTTTGAGCCCACTTCCATGTTTCAAGTTCAATGTCTCATACCAATCAACCGAACTCCGATCATTAATCTCCCTCCTGCTGCCCCTAAACCACAGTGAACAGAAATCTCTTATAGGTCATTCTGATCACAGGGGTGTCAACGCTATTAGGTAATACTAACACGACGTCTAATCATATAGTCATTAGTTTGTTCGTTAGCTCAACAAGAAGTCTGTTAAAGACACCTCAAAGAAAAAAGTGATAGGTCTATGAATTTGTGGGTGTGAATATAGATCAGTGATCAAATCACCGTCAAATGATTATCCCTTCTAATGATACGAGATCTTTGCACAGCAGCTGGACGTAATAAATATTTGGTACTGAGCTAATGAGTGGCGACGTAGACGTTTTGGACAAGGTGTATTACCTTGGAAAGTTCACTATGATATCAATTAGATTCAGGATAATATTCGAATAAAGTCGACAATGTTGATGATATTAACGTTGTCAATGACGATCTATGAGTCCTACATCATCAGCCAGTTGCTGATCATAAATAATCATCAAGCTATTATAAGGAAGTACGGACAGCAATTCATCAAATGATCTATTAATTACAGGCCATATTTATAGTCAACATTACTTGACTTCAATTGATGTAGTGATAAATACATTACAAGCTGTATATTACACAGATCGATCAATCATCTCCATCACGTCCAAAATCATTTAAACTTTCGTAATCCCATGCTTCTTCAAGTCTTTAATAACTCTAGCTGGAGTTCCTCCCACAACAGTCAATGCTTCAACATTTTTTGTAACTACTGAATTAGCACCAATGACAGCCCCATCACCAATCTTAACACCTTGTAATATGGTACAATTCGCTCCTATCCATACTTTATCACCAATTGTAACTTCTCTAGCCCATTCATTTGAATTATCAACTCTTTCAATAGGATCTAAATGATGTGTTGCACATGTGATACAACAGTTTGGACCAATCATAACCCCATTTCCTATTGTGACTATTGAACAATCCAAAATTGTCAAGTTGAAATTTGCATAAAAGGAATCTCCAATTGATATATTGAAACCATAATCAACATTAAATGGTGGTTCAAGATAAACATTTTCACCAATTTTGCCAAAAATTTTAGAAATGTATTGAGTTCTTGCATCCATAAATTCTTGAGTCGTTTTGAAATCTTTTAAATAGATATCTCCATAACCTCTTGCCAATTCATGTCTTTCCAATCTTGCAAAGTTCAATTCTTCAGCCCAACAATTGTAATGCATTCCTGATATCATCTTTTCATAATCATCAGAATCGCGTGGGACTCCTTTTAAATTGTTATATGCAAATGTGATCAATTCTTGATTCTTTTCATATCGTTGTGCCATTTTTCGATGAGTGAGAGGAATTTATAATGGATAATATTGTTAATGTCACTGAGCTTCGGTGCGATGTCTAAATGGGTGAATTATCAATTTTTTGAATATAATTGAGTCGACGTCGTTGGATGTATTTTTCCATATCGATTTCCCACTAATTTTTTACGGGGAATCATTGGAGAGAGATGATGAGTCTTGGCCTCCATCAATATAAAATCTGACTTTGATAATTCTTTTTGACATTCCTAATATCATGACTAGTACAACAAAAAGATATATATAAGATATTCCTTCACTCATCGAACATTATAAGGGATACATATTGGCTAAAATCTAAGCTCAAATATCAACATTCAATATCATCATTTCATTATTAAAAAAAAAAGCAAGGACAATTATACATGACACATTCATTAAAATCTCAAAAAATTATTGGAGATATAGCTATTAACTATCAATCAATCATTCTAATCATCATTTAGATGTATCAACAACATATCTACCCAAAATCTTATTAGCACTCATCAATTCGTAAATTTTTGGTAACTCAGACAATCCAACAATTTTAATTGGAGCTTTGACCAAACCTCTTGTAAAGAAATCAATAGCTTCTCTTGTATCAGCTCTATTACCGACATAAGAACCTTTGATTTGAATTGATTTAACAACAGCACTAAAAACTGATGCTTTTGCAACGGCACCTGCTGGTAAACCAACCAACACAACAGTACCAGTTGATCTAACATATTCCGTAGATTGAGAAATAGCAGCCTCAGAGACTGAAACGTTAATGACACCATGTGGACCACCTTTTGTAGCTTCTTGTATATCTTTAACAATATCTTTTGTCTTTGTGAAATCAACATAAACTTCTGCACCTAATTTTTTCACCAATTCACCTTTTTCATCACCACCATCAATAGCTAAGACTCTCAAACCTAAAGCTTTAGCATATTGGATGGCCAATGAACCTAAACCACCACCAGCACCAGAAATAGCAACCCATTGACCAGATTCTAAATTAGCAGTTTTTAAAGCTTTATATACGGTGACACCAGCACATAAAATTGGGGCAACTTCAGCTAAATCTGTTCCTTTTGGAATACGTGCCGCTTGAACAGCATCAGCAGTAGCATATTGTTGGAAAGATCCATCATGGGTATAACCAGATAAATCAGCATCAGGACAATTTGATTCGAATGATTTTTCACAAAACTCACATGATTGACATGAACCATTTAACCATTTAATACCAGCATAATCACCAATTTCAAAGTTTTTAACTTCAGAACCTTTAGCAACAACAACACCAGCACCTTCATGACCACCAACTAATGGTAATTTGGTAGCTAATGGCCAATCACCTTTCCAGGCATGTAAATCAGTATGACAAACACCAGAGTATTTAACATTGATCAAAATCTCATTTGGTTTTGGAGTTGGAACTGGGATATCTTTATATTGTAGTTCACCACCATTTTCGTAAAAAATGACAGCTTTTTGAGTCTTTGGGATATCAGGAGAAGACATTATTATATAGAGTAATAATAAAACTTAAAATTATTCAATTGATTAGGATGATGAGATATGGGGCAGTGAATAGAATGGATCAGGAGTTTTGCTGCCCTTTTTATACTTCGAAGCCCAATTGGAGTTTATAATCTTGGGTTGCTTGCTGTTAATCATTTTTTTAAAGTTGTTCCATATTTATCCGCGGATTAGCTCACTTTGACGTTGGTTGGTGCAGAAAAATGGCTCGATATTTGATAGGCGCTGCAAGTGATAATTAGTGGCAGAACTAGACGGAAGTGCCTTGAAGGATTGGGGTGGTGGGAGGGGAGGCCGTTAGAGGCAAGGCCCTATAGAAGCTCGTGATGGAAGCGGAGCGGATGGCTGATAGGCTCATGACGTGCTAAACAAAGAAGACGTCGACATCAACATGAGATCATGAATCGAATCAACTTGCGACTGACGTCAACTCATGACACCAATCTTATTACAGCTTGACACCTTCCGATGATTCACCTCAATTTTGACCCATTTTATTGACCAGAGGGTTTTTTATGGTATAGCCATAATATCACAGATCAGTAGAAGGTAAACTGTCAATCAATTGTTCCTCTCTACAAGTTTTATTTGAAGACCTCTGCCAAAGCCTAGATGGATGGGCAAAACCAACCCAAAAAAAAAAAAAAAACAGTAAACTTCAAGTAAAACAAACACCCAATCAACGTCACTCACTCGCTCATACAACCAACAGCAGATGGACTCCAATGATCAGCCCAAATATGACTTCCTGAGATTATCGCAATCATATCATTATCTCAAACAATTCATCAACTCATCAACTGGAAGTTTTGATTTCTCCACTGAAGGCCAAGCTGCTTTAACAAAGGCAATACTCAAAGATCAATTTAACATTGATATTCAACTACTACCAAATCATCTATGTCCTCCTATCCCTAGTAAAATCATATATCTGAGGATAATCAATAGAATCTTACAAGAGTCAAGATGTCTCTCAAAGGATGAAAGAGTAAGAGGGCTTGATATAGGGACTGGTGCTTATGCTATCTATGCAATTTTAGGATTCAAGCTATACAATTGGAATATGATTGGTGTTGATATTGATGAAGAGTCCATCAAGAACTGTGACCGACTATTTGAGTTGAATAACATAAATAAACAAGATGTTCAAGTATTTTTAAATGATGGATTGTTAAAGATCGATGATAACAAAAGATTTACATTCACAATGTGTAATCCACCTTTCTTTGATTCTGAATTTGAGATGCTTGAAAACAAATCATTCAAAGGAGACCTAGATCATGATACAGTAATTGGCACCTTAAATGAACTGGTTGTGGAAGGAGGTGAAGTTTCATTCATTTTAAAACTGATACATGATAGTAGTTTTAACTATCAAGATACCATCATTTGGTTCTCATCTTTGATTGGTAAAAAATCTTCCATTGAACCAATACTATCGAAATTGAAGTCTATCAATTGTTTGAATTATTTCCTTAAAGACTATCAACTGGGTAAGACCAAGAGATGGATTATTTTTTGGTCTTTTCAATATTATAGACCAGAGATCTATAATAATTATAAATCCATTCAATCAACAATCATTGAATTCCCAATAAATATATCTAAATTACATCCAATCCTACTGAATTATCAATTTGAACGGATTGAATTAAAAGAAGAAGAGATTGAAGTCATTACTAATGGAGATGTTTGGTCAAGGTCTTTCAAAAGAAGTGGGAAGAAACCAAACCTAAAAGAAAGTTATGTTTTCATAATAAAGAAAAATCAAATCCATTGGGCTTTTGGGAAGTCCGCTAAGGTCTATCAAAGTTTCCATACCATGGTTAGGAAGGCCATAGCATCATAAAGTCAGTTATACAGCTACTACATTAATTTCTTACCGAAAAATAAATTTGTTTATTGAATCGTCTATAGGTTCTCACTTTTCAACCTATTCTGTATGTTTTCTCTCAATGATGCAAATGGTGATTTTTTAAAATTGTTATCTTTTAAAATTTTCTCAAATCTTGAACGTTCTTGTGATTCTATAAGTTTTATACCTGATTTATTCTTTGGATTTGGAATATTCTTGTTTTCCTTTTTGGTTTGAATGAATTTGACACTCTTACTATCCACTATGTTTATATTTTTGAACAATTCATTAGGTTTATCTGAAGAAATGTCATCGTGTGTTTCAGGTTTAGTAGTATCATCTAAAGATGTCAATAGATCCTGCATTTTTGGTAATAGTTCATCTTTCTGTTTTCTCTTACGACGTCTTATACTCGATTTTGAAATTCCTGCAAATTTATCACTCGATTTATCACTTAGTCTTGTCAAGAATTGATTTCTCTTGTTTTCTAATTTGTCTTTCTTGGTTTCTTTAGGTACATGAAGGAAAGCCTTTGGATCTTCAGGGAGATCATACTGTAGTGCAGATGATGTATTGTTCTTGGTGGTGTTGGCTCTAGCAGCAACTTTGTCCCTCAAACCAGCTCTTTTCTTGACGGCCTTTTTTCACAGGAAGGATTATCAGTACTACATCCTTAACAATCAAAACATCAACAAGTCTAAACTCACCATCTCCTCACAATATATATCCAATTAATTATCCACTTTCAAAAATCACTTGACAAACCTCATCAACTACTTTCTTTGACACATTTGAAAAATTTCTCTGAAAATTCGCGGAAATTTTTTCACCAAAAAAAAAAAAAAACGATTACGTAATTTTTCTTTTTAAAAAAAAAAAAAAAAAAAAAAAGTTCGACAAAAAAAGGGCAAAATTCAATAAGAAAGACACAATTATAAAAAGACATCAAATCAGATATACAAGTGGAAAAATGTCTAAATTCACCACAATTCTGGCCACTGTCGGTGTCATTACACTTGGATATGCTGTCTACTTTGACTACAACCGTCGTTCTTCCCCAGAATTCAGAAAGAAATTGAGAAAAGCTAAAAAATCCCATGAGAAAGTATTGACTGAGGTTGAAAAATCATCAAGATTAGTTCAATTAGATGCAGTTAAAGCCATTTTATTATCATCGTTGGAAGAAGACCCAATCCCAACAGATATCGCCCAAAGAGAATCATTTTTCATGACTCAAGTTGGTCTAGGTGAACAATATGCTTCTGTTCCAAATAGTGAATTACAAGCTGCTTTAAGTTTTTATAGAGCTTTATCAGTTTATCCAAACCCAACTGATTTATTACAGATTTATCAAAAAACTATTCCTGCTGAAATTTACGAATTTCTAGTGATGATGATTGCTATTGAACCACCACAATCTGTCGCTACATTCTTGGGTGGTGGTGCTTCTACTGCTGCTTCTACTCAAATCCCAACTGAATCTGAAACCATCACCATTGATCCTGAAGATCAAGATTGAATTGAAATGACCTATGAATGATATCAAAAAGATTATTGGTAGATATATAACAGTCAATAAGAAACGTATATGTACATAAGATTTTAAACGATTTTGTTATATTATAAACCCCATTCTTTAAAACCAACCCCCAATTGCCAAAAAAAAAAAATTCATTTTGGAGCATAACGAATAATGTTCTTTGTTAAGATGAATCCATAAGTAGTTAAAGCTGCAAAATTGACCATATTAAACAACAAGGATAAACCATGTAGTTTACCAAACTTTTTAGTTAATGCCTTATGTTCTTCACTTCCAGTCTGACCAGCTTCTTCCAATTCAAATCTTTTGTCTTTGATATTTCTACAAACTGGTAATAACCATAAGGCATTAGCCAATCCACCAACAACAGCAGTACCTAAAGTGATCAAAGCATTGGTTGTTAATGAATAAGGAGCTGTCAATCCAATTAAGATTGGAGTAATTGATTGAGCAAGGAAAAAATGTGGGAAAATTTTGTTTTGTAGAGCACCAAATTCTTTTCTTGAAAGGGTCTTGAAAGCAATTGGAGAAGCGACGTATGAATAATAACCACTACCACCCCAAATGAAAGACCAGATGAAGAGATGTGCAGTTGGACGAAGTAAATATGATGACATTGTTTCTTTGTTCAGTGGTAGTTTGCTCCCATTAGAAAGAAGAAGAAGAAAATTGAAAAGAAATGTGGTTTGATTATATCACTAGAGAGATTCTTCTGGATCATTCGGTGGTGTTTTTTTTGATGGTGGTTTCACTAGCCTCCTGGTTGATCCCAATGAGGAAGTACGTGGCTAGTGCATTTTATTGATTACATAATCGACAAATAGTGGGTATTTTAAAGCTTTCTGTGTTTTTTTAGCCTAATAATCCAATTTTTGTAAAATATTCCCTTTTTAGACTTTGCTTTGGTAGAAGAATATAGGCTTTAGACAATGACAAGAAGTATTAATTCTGTGCTGAAGGCCATCTCTGAATCAATAAAGTCCGTGAAGTCCTTTGGAATCGTCTCTGGTAATCAATCTGGTGGTATGTTACTTTTTTTTTGCTTTAAATCAGTCGTTCCTTTCATGAACCATAAACTAAATATTGATAGATCTTGATTCAATCGTTAGTGCTATATCATACGCATACTTCAATCATATTTCCACCAATTCAAAAACCATAGTTCCATTGTTGAATTTTACTAAAAAAGAACTGCATTCAAGAAAAGACGTCCTTTTGGCATTCAAACATAATGGTGTTGATTCTCAACTTTTGTTCTATGTTGATGATATCCCATATTTGATCAAACAAGGTGCAAAAGAATTGATATTGGTTGATCATAATACACCACAAGGGAAAGTTAAAGAACTATTGAAAGAATTGCCTGTTGTAGGTATAATAGATCATCATGAAGATGAAGGAGAGTTTAAAGATATACAGCCAAGGTTTATTGAAACGTGTGGCAGTTGTTCAAGTTTAGTCTTCAACTATTGGTTTGATCAGGTGAAAGTTGAAGATTCTGATATAATCAAATTGCTGATTGCACCTTTGGTCATTGATACTACGAATCTTTCATCAAAAGTTGAAGAATCAGACATAAAAGCATTCAAACAATACCAGAAACTTCTGACAGACTTTGGTGATTTAAATTTTAATGTTCTCACTTTCTTCAAGAATCTTAAAGAATTCAAAAATGATATTGAAGGATTGTCATTGGAGGAAATTTTATCGAAAGATTATAAAGTATTTGAGTTTGAGATTGGTAGTTCTCAAGTTTTGAAAAAGATAGGGATTTCATCAATAGTCAAACCATTTGATTGGTTATTTGCAAACTCAGTGACCTCCAAATCCCAGTTCTATAATGAGTCACTTGAATATCTGAAGAAGACTGAGATTGATATCTTTGTACTTATGACCTCATATATTGAAGAAGATGAACAATTTTGTCGTGAGATTGCGTTCTTAGGGGCAACGGAGAGTGATGAACTTCTGATAAAACTGGCCATTGAAGTAGATTTACAGAAAGAATTAGAATTGAAACAAGATGAGGTTATTAATACATTGACAAAGTACAAACAGTTGAAAGTCTCATATAGCAGGAAGCAAGTTGCACCAGCCTTAAAAAGGGCATTTGAAAGATTGTAAGAGTTGATAATATCTGCCATTCTGCACCCCACGTCGATCTATTCCCCCTATCTGGATCGAACAATGCCTAATCAACTGCTGATTAAGTTCAATTATCAGCGCATAAACAGATCAAGAATACACAAGCGATAAATAACGTTTTACAGCGTAAAAATATTTGGTGTCAGAAATGAACAAGACGCGTAGTCCATAGACCCGAAATAGTCTCGTTTCCCCACGAGTCCCAGCCATGTGTCAGTCCCTCAGGGCTTATCGCTTCCTCTTTGGGCATTGGAAAAGTTTGTTTGTATGGAATTGAAAGATCTTGATTTACTCTTCGCTAGTCCTCTCAAATGATATAAGATTATTAGTCCCGGTACCAAATTTGATATATGCATTGCTGCCCAATGAATTTATCTCGTTGGCCAAAAAAAAAAATTTGTAGGCGGCTATTATATAAAGAGAGAAGCTCTGATCCCCTTTTCCCTTCAATTTCCACCTTTACAAAAATGACTCTTTATTCAAACCTCAATTCGATTTGCATCTATTCCAACAATCATGAGAGGATTGGTTTACTATGGTCAGAATGACTTGCGTTATGAGACAAATGTTGAAGATGCTAAAATCTCAAATCCAAATGACGTACTGGTTGATGTTTATTATTGTGGGATTTGTGGTACTGACTTGAAAGAATACAGAAGTTCTCCAAACTTTTTTGCCAAAGACGGTTCTGCTAATCATTTGACTGGATTAGCTCCTCCTTTATGTATGGGTCACGAAATCTCAGGTGTTGTCATTGAAGTTGGTGAAAAAGTCACTACTGTAAAAGTTGGGGATCAAGTTGTTATTGATCCTTCAGTTCATTGTGCTGATAAAGTTAGATTCATGGATGCTCCACATCAAAAAAAACATGATCCATATCACAAATGTCGTGAATGTCGCAAGAATTTAACAAACATTTGTCGACACCTATCATTATGTGGTCTTGGTGCTCAAAATGGTGGTCTTGCTGAAAAATTCGTCACTTCTGAATTCCATGCAATTGTCGTTCCAAAATCTATACCTTTAGAAATTTCTGCTTTAACTCAACCTTTGGCTGTTTCATTTCATGCTGTTAGAATCTCACATTTTCAACCAGGTGCATCAGCTTTAGTTATTGGTGGTGGGGCAATTGGTCTTGCTGCTATTTTGTCATGTTTTGGGTTCAAAGCTGCTTCAGTTGTCTGTTCTGAACCATCAAAAGTTAGAAGAGATAATGCTGAATTGCTTGGGGCAATTGGGTTTGATCCATTTGCAGCTGGTGATAACGTTGATGAAGAGTTATTGAAATTAAGCCCTCAAGGTCATGGGTTTGATTATACTTTTGATTGTTCTGGATTTGAATCAACATTACACACTGCAATCAACACTGCTTCAAGTAATGGTACAGTTGTCAACGTTGCTATCTGGGGTGAAAAACCTATTAGATTCTGGCCTATGTCTGTCACAAAACATGAAAAAAAATTGATGGGATCAATGTGTTATACAAGGGAGGATTTTGAAGGTGTTTTGGCTGCTTTTGATAGAGGTGATATGGACATTGAGACAACAAGAAAGTTAATTACAACAGTTGTCGATTTAGAACATGGTATCGAAGGTGGTTTTGATCATTTGCAAAATCATAAAGACTCTGAGATTAAAGTGTTGATTACTCCAAATAATCATGGTGAAGTTGAACATGCAAAGACGTATACTAAAGTCGGTCCACATATATGAATATTTTGTATTCATGACTAGCAACATCAACATCACAACATTAGACCACGGACCGGTATTTCTGTACCACTGCTTCTTTAACTAGTAAGTAATTGAAAAAAACCAGTGACATATCGCAAAATTTCATAATAGTATAGTAATAGGAAAGTGCACCAACTCACATTCATTTCAATTGGATATATTCTTTTTGCTTTTGTAGGTAATTCTTATCCAATTTATACGTGCCAAAAAAAACATTCTATGAAAGCAAAAAAAAATGCGCAAGCCCGGAGTCGAACCGGGGGCTCAAAGATGGCAACTTTGAATTTTACCGCTAAACCACTTGCGCTTTTTCCTGAAAGAATATTTAGTCCCGGATCCCCTTGTGGTAGAACGATCACGTGACCTTGATATAATTTCAACTGAATGACTATATTGAATAATTATGGACCATTGGAAAATGAGAAAAGATATGGAACTATTAAAGTTACCACATTCAACATCAAAGATTATGACAGAGCCATCAAAACTCTGCCGCTCACTAGAAAGAATCATTACAGTTACTACTTTTGAAGGATAACGTACAGCAATAACATATCAACCAAAAAAGTTACAAACCTAATCCAATAAGCTGATAGGTCTATTATTATATGACTAAAATACCTTGTGTTTTTTCAATTTCAAGGTTATTACTATCATGATGCTCAATTTTAAATCATCTTTTTGCTTATGCTCTGAGTTGTGTTATTTAGATTGATACAACTTTTTGTGTTTGATCAATTGGATAATTTCAACAGTTAATATTGAACGTTCCATCATGCCAATCTAGTACATGAAATATGATCACCAAGTACATGGAGCTCGTAAATTAACGTGCTGTGGTGCCTTGAATCAAATTTACGGTAGATGATTTAAAATTCCACGATGAAAATCAAAGTTGTTGCTCATTGATATTAGTTTTGAGGATTAATTTGACTTTGTTGTACTTTTTTTTTCTGCTTCTTTTAGAGTGACTGATGTGGTTATTTTTTGACTGATCAATGGCCAAAGCCTAGGTAATGGGGATCACTAGTACTTGTCAGAACGTTATTTTCATGTACGCTGGTCACTAATCACTATTATCATAGCTAACTTACGAGATATCAGTTACGGCTCGTGCGTCTCTTTCTTCCTCTGCCTCAAAGTCTTTTGCTATATTCAGTCCCCCCGCATCTTCATCCGTCTCTGAGATTGGCGTATACTCAAATTCAGAAAATTCTTCATCCTATTCTTCTTCTAATGAATCAACCCCTTCTTCTTTTTTTAAAAGTTATAACTAAAACCATTAATCAACTGAGTGTGATTACGTAAACCGCCGGCATTTTAAATTTTTTTTGACAGAAAGAAAGCAAAAAAAAATTGCTGCTTTTTCGTAATAAATTTCGTGATCGATGCAATTACAAAAAAAAAAATTTATTGTTCAAAACAAAAACGGAGTAAAAAGAAAGACGATGCAACTCTTTTTTTTTGCCTCCTTTACCATCAACTCTTCCAATTCCAAATTAGAATCATCTCTCAGTAACTCATAAAAAGTCATCAACCCTCAATCATCTCTCAGTAACTCATAAAAAGTCATCAACCTTCACTCCCATTTAACAACAACAACATATATATAAAAGAATGGTGAATTTTACTAAATTAAGATTAAACAAAGAACATTTGATTGAATTTTCCATAATCTTCATTTTAATACTAATCACCATATCAACTTTTATCAGTGTTAGTTTTCTTATTCCAATTATTAATGATTCAAAGGCTTATGTTCCTGATTTTTTGGATTACCTACGAACATTTATATTATCAATCACATGTTCAATCATTATAAACTATTCATTTAGATTTATTCATAAAATGGTTATAATTTTAAAAATTCCTTTAGAATTTATGATTATTTATCTTTTAGCATATCCACAAAAACAAGAACGTTTTAGAACTTTTTCAAAATTTAATTTAGACAAGAGACAAATTTTTTATTTTGGATTATTTTATCAAATTTTTTCATTAATTTTTTATTTATTTGATCAATTTAGATTAATGAAAGAAATTGAATCAATTGATTTAAATAATTATAAAAATTTAAATAAAATTAATGAAATTAGATCAAAATCAACTATTTCAAATTGTCTTGAAATAAGAAGAAATTCAAACAGTCTTCGAAAAATTCTTTATCCAGAATCATATGATCAATTAAAAAATAAAAATTTGTCAAATATTGATACTATTGATGAAATATCACCTTTAATAATAGATCATTCTTCATCATCTCCTATACAACCAATAAAATCTACATCAAGTTATGGTTCAATCACTTCTTTAATAATAACTTCTCAACCTTCATCAAAATTATTAAAATCATCAGATAATTTTCAATCAATAATACCAATTATAATCACATCATCAAATTTAAAAAATTATTTTTTCCATTTAATTTGGATAATTACTTCAACTTTATATGAATTAGGTATTGTTTTAATTTTATCAATTCCATTTTTTTATATTCCAAAACTTTCAATTGATCATAAATTTAGTCCATTAGAAGAATATTATTATAATAATCTTCAATGTTTTATAATTGAAATTATTATACCATTAATATTGTTGATATCTACATTATTTTATTTAATTTATAAAAATTCACAATATTCTTCACCACATGAATTAAAACAATTTGATGAATTTGATGAATTTGATATTAATGACCGTGAAAAATCATTATATGGAATGTTTAGTGTATATGTTTTAGTATCAATCATGCTTTTTATCATTGGGATGCATTATACTACATAGATTTTTAAAATGAAAAATTCATGATTGATATTCCATTTTGTATTATTGAGAGACCACAATTAATAAAAGCCAGACAAATTTTGATCACAATATATTAACTAGTTTAAGTACCAATACAAACGGTAATCTTTCAACTGAAACGTCAAAGCAACTGATGATGACGTAATGTGATATTCCCCCATATTATATAAACTTGTTGTTAAATTCATGTTATAATTTAATCATATGATTGGGGGACTTACCCAACTTTTTTTGGGTCATACTAAAAAAGTCACGTGATCAAGAAAGGAAAAGTCATATCCTCAATGAATATGTAAGATTTTATAAGTTGTTATTAAATGACGTGTTATAGATACTAATTTCTCCACATAATTGGAGTCATTTTGAAGTTTTTTTTTTTTTTTTTTACAGCTATCAGTCACCCCAAAGTAATTTAGTAAAAAAACAAGTATAATATGTATAGCGCTAATACTAATAAACAACAACAAAATGACTGATTCTTTTTTTTTTGTTGTTGTTTTCTCTCCCCAAATTGGGTATTAACAGCCGCCCACTTTTCAAATAAAATATTGTGGAGAAAAGGGGAGGGGGCGGCTAATTTTGTCTATGTCCTCGGAAAAAAAAAACCTTTACGGTAGTTTTTTTTTTTTTTTTTTTTGCAACGGTGTCCTTTGTCCCTTCCCCCGGTTGTTGAGTTTTTTTAAAATTGAACTACAAATTTGTCTGGAGAATGAAGATCAGGAGAGTCCAAGGGGACAAATGTCTTGAAAATCGCGACTCTCCCTCCCCCCCCCTCTCCCCCCGGGGAGACGACATAACTTCGGACTTCCGATTGAAATCGAACCCTGTTTTTCCGGGGTGGTGTGGTGCTTTTGTGCTTTTGTGTGCTTTGTGTGCTTTTGTGGTACAAATATAAAATAACTTTGCCTCGGCAAACGGCTATTCAGAAGGAAAAATAAGAGACAAAAAAAAACGTGACGCGGACAAACGGGGGAAGTCCTGAAAGGAGAACGACTGATGGAAAATATCATAGTCCCAACCTTCAAAAAACCCCATCTCAACCACAAATAAATAAAATAATAACAAATAGCGGGCAGGGAAAGGCATTTTTTTTTTTTTTTTTTTTTTTTTAAATAGCCATCATTCATTCATTCATGATGATTCAGGATGATTCAGCTGTAAAAATTAACCTTTTTGCAGATCTGGATGGGGAATTACTTTTATATATATAAACAACTGGGGTACTGAAAAGTATTGTTACAAGTGACTATATCTTTACAAATTTTATATAGATTTTAATAAATAAAGATAATCATAAATGAGAGGGTCATAAACGGGTTCTTCTCTTATTCCAATTCATTGATCATTTTTAAATTCAAATTTTATTTTTAATAACTGCGCTTTGATGGGTCTTGGATGCCGACGCGAAATTGTTTTTTTTTTTTTTTTTTTTTTTTTTTTTTTTTTTTTTCTCCCATTAATTTTTCCACCTCCTCCAACTCCGAATTTAAAAAAAATGAAGACAAGAGCGAAGTAAAAAGTAAACTTTTTTTTTTACCTCGTTCCAATTTTACCTTTACATCTCTGGTTTTTGAAAACAAGTATAAATAAACCTTTAGATTCCCGATTAAAACTTGGTTCTTTTTAAACAATTCATTTTAAAAATTTGAAGATACAATAAAAATAAAACAACAACACACTTATATATATATCATAGTATTATGAGTACTGAAGGAAGCAAACCAGACGTTTTCCATTCAGACGATATTCATTCAGAATTTTTGGATGATCTTCCTGGTCAACCAGTTGCTCCAACTTCTGGACTTGAAGGTGTTGCTGCTTCAATAGATCATCCAAATCATAAACGTCCAAGAATGTATAATCCTTTACAAAGAGTTCGTTATGCTTTTAGACAACCACTTGCTGAATTTTTTGGTACTTTAATTCTTGTTTTAATGGGTGATGGTGTTGTTGCTCAATATAAATTATCAAGTGGTGGGGCTGGTAATTATACAACTATTGCTTTAGCTTGGGCAACTGCTGTTTTTTTAGGTTATGGTGTTTCTGCTGGTGTATCTGGTGCTCATTTAAATCCAGGTGTTACTCTTAGTGCTGCAATTTTTAGAAAATTTCCATGGTCAAAAGTTCCAGGTTATATTTTTGCACAATTTTTTGGTGGTTATATAGGTGCTTTAATTATGTATGGAACTTATTATCAAGCTATTAATGATTTTGAAGGTGGTTCAAATATTAGAACTGTTACTGGTGATCATCCATCTGCTGGTATATTTTGTACATTTTCTCAATCATTTTTATCAACAAAAGGTCAAGTTGCTTCAGAAATTGTTGGATCTGCAGTTTTACAAATTGGTATATTTTCATTAACTGATCCACATAATGCTCCATTAGGTGATGCTTTCCCATTTGGTTTATTTATTTTAATTTTTGGAATTGGTTCTTCTTATGGTTATTTAACTGGTTATGCAATTAATCTTGCAAGAGATTTTGGTCCAAGATTAGCTGCTGCAACTGTTGGTTATGGTTCTGAATTATTTACTTATGGTCATCATTATTTTTGGGTTCCATTAATTATTCCAATAATTGGTTGTTTAACTGGTGCTTTTTTGTATGATTTATTGATTTATGAAGGTAATGATTCTCCATTAAATCAACCAGATTTTGGATTTGGTGAATTTAAAGAAAATGTTCAAAGTTTCCAATTAAGTAATTTAAAACCAGATTTTGAAGTTGAACGTTCTGAAACTTCTCAAGCTTGAAATAAAATTCCTTTTTTGCATTAAAAAAACAAACTATTAAATTTACTTTTCACACTTTTGATGAATGTTTTTTTACCGCTCTTATAAAACGTGCCATTTTTTTATTATTGAAATATTTTGCATATATAATAAAAAGAAAATCATGAATTTATGAACCAATATTGTATGTCTCTTCAAAAAAAAAAAAAACTATGTCATTTAGTAATTAAATAACTATTTTATATTATCGATATTAAAAGCCGTATTAATAATAATAATCACCCCTCTTTTTTGATTGATATTAATAGTCAGATTTTTGATAAAATCCTATCTTGTAAAGAATAAAATTAATATACAAACACTAATTAAACCAGCTAAAATTAATGCATCTCTTTTTCTTCTTGTATTTATCTTCCCAATTAAAACATTTAAACCAGGAACATTATTCAAAATACCCATTATCCTACTACTTGCATTATTTAATGTATCTCTTTGTCCTAATAATATTTCTCTAGTTTCATAAGCACGATTTATAAAATCATCAGTCATTGAATTTAAATTTTGAACACGTTGAGATTCTGATTGTATATAATTTAATTCATCTTCTTCTGTTATTGTAGATTTATTATTTCTTTTAGAAATATCATTTTGAACACTAAATAATAAATTTAATTTATTACGTTCTTCTAATATTGATGATTTAATACTTGTAAAATTATTCCAATTTTCACTAAGAATTTCACGATGTCTTGATAATTGTTGTAATTTAATTGTACTTATTTGTGAATCACTTTCACTTATTCTTGTTAAATTTATCAATAATTCTTCATTTTTTTGTAAATTTGATTCAATTAATGTTGCTAATTTTAATTCTTCAGATGTTGAACTTGAACTTGAACTAATTATAAAATTTGAATATTTTGATAAAAGAGTTTTAGTTTTGTTTTCTAATGACACTATTTGTGCCCTTATTGAGTTAAATGTTGACATCAAATGTCAATTAGAAATTTTTTATAAAGTTACAATGTTTTCATTACTTTCTTTAAATTTTTGTACCTTTTGTTCTTTATTATTCAAAAAGTGAATTTCCTTAACTTAGTTCCTATATTTACGCATAACACGGCTGCGGCTCAACAGCCCAGCCGTATTAGCCGCAGCTGTATTATGCGTAAAACTCAGCACTGACAAAACTCACCAACCAACCAACATATAATCCAAACCAATGCAAAAGAATCTTACTTTTATCAAATATGGGAGATAAGTGTTGTTTAGTATCACAAGGATGTATAAACCAAAATGGTATTTGAATTTGGGGTTGAGTTTTCATTGAAATTTGAAAATGATTATGATTTTGATCAATTAATGAATTCAAAAGTTCTTTAGAATGAACAAGTTTCCATGATTCAATTTCAATTTCATCATCTTGAACGATGGATGTTATGTATGTGTGGAAATATAATACAGGTGATTGATAATTGACATCATAATCTATAAGGAAATTTATTTTTAAGTCATCGGTTTTCAAATATTGAAATTTTAAAATTATTGATGATAATGATGATGTAGGATTTAGAAGGATTGGATTCAAAACTTTAGGTATCTTTGAAATTCTTGAAAGTAATAATGGGAGCTGTTTTGTATATTCGTCTTTTGTTAGTTCCATTCTAGGTAAATCTTTCCTCTTTATCAGAGAATTGGTTTGTTGCCAAATTTGTTTTATCATCATCAGTACCCACAATTTACATCATATTGATGAGTCCGGGGATTTCCAAAATGAGTTTCGCGGGGGGAATTGCCAAACAACTATAAAATGATTATCAACTATTCGTTTCTCTTCCACACAGTTTGAGATTTAAAAATTCTTGAGCTAACTTACTTCCAATGTCTGCTGCCCCTTCCTTATCTGAAACCTTTAACATAAATGAAGAATTTAACAAAAGATTTTAAAAAAAAAAAGGATCGTTCCAGAATTGAAATCTCAAGCAAGTAAAGAGTCAATATTGAAGCAATGGTTAAAAGGATTTTTGATATAACGGCTTAAATCGCTAAATTTCAAAATTACAAGGCAATGATATTTATCACCTAAGTATAATTTAATATTACTACGAATTCATAAACTTTTTTTTTTTTTTTTTTTCAATTTTCGTTTATAATAATTGAAATTTTATCAATAATAAAATGATCAGGATAAATAACTTAAAACTGAATACTATATATAAATAACGCTATCTTTCTTTCTTGTGTATCATGCTAAATGGTTTGTCTGGAAAAAGAAAAGATCTGACTGATGGTTTTACAATTCATTCTTTGTTTTGTAAGTTTCTTTCAATTTCAGTCTGTATGTGAATTAAGGATCTCTTTTAATGAAGAGTGAGATGGATGAAGAATTGTCATGGAGGGGGAGGGAGGGGGGTTTATGGAATATGGAAATGAATTTTAAATCTTCAAGATTTAAGCAAAAGCCAATTGTTTCTTGATTTCAGCAATGGCTTTACCAGGATTTAAACCTTTTGGACAAGTTCTTGTACAGTTTAAAATTGTATGACATCTGTACATACTCATAGAATTTTCTAACATTTCTCTTCTTAAAGCAGAAGCTTCATCTCTTGAATCAATCAACCATCTGTAAGCTTGCATTAAAACAGCAGGACCTAAATATTCTTGTTGATTCCACCAGTATGATGGACATGAAGTTGAACAACAAGCACATAAAATACATTCATATAAACCATCCAATTTTTTACGATCAGTAATTGATTGTAAATTTTCTTTACCATCTTCTGGAACGGAATCTCTTTGTAGGTATGGTTGAATAGATTTATATTGTTTGTAAAAATGTGTCAAATCTGGAACCAAATCTTTCACGACAAACATATGAGGTAATGGATAAATTTTAGTTTCTTTAGCTGGATTTGGATCAATTCTACATAAACAGGCTAAAGTATTTCTACCACCAATGTTCATAGCACATGAACCACAAATACCTTCTCTGCATGATCTTCTAAATGTTAAAGTTGAATCTTGTTCATTTTTGATTTTCAATAAAGCATCTAGAATCATAGGACCACATTCGGTCAAGTTAACTTTGTATTCTTGTAATTTTGGTTTCTCTTCAGGAGTATCTGGAGACCATCTGTAAATTTTAAAAGTTTTATAAACTGGAGGTTTGACAGTTGATGTGGCTAAAGTTCTTATACTGGTGGAGACAGCAGAAACTGGTCTCATCATTCTCAAAACGTTCATTTCGGTGTATGTATTGGGGGTGAATGGATTGATTCAGCAAGAATTGAATAGATCAACAACAACTACAAAAAGAAGAAGAATACAATAGAAATTTGTTGATGATTTTTTTTTTTTTGGTCCTTTCTCAGTTATTTCACAGAGGTCATCGGTTCCGGTGTTGGATTTTGGTTAGAGCAACATACTCTTAACT
Source organism: Wickerhamomyces sp. NRRL YB-2243 (assembly GCA_030581995.1). Classification (NCBI taxonomy): domain Eukaryota; kingdom Fungi; phylum Ascomycota; class Saccharomycetes; order Phaffomycetales; family Wickerhamomycetaceae; genus Wickerhamomyces; species Wickerhamomyces sp. NRRL YB-2243. The sequence goes on from JAKTWL010000013.1 coordinate 77,783, forward strand.
ATGGGAGAGTGCTCCGGGCTGCGTAAGCAGATTGAATTTTGCGCGCTCTGATTGGCTGGGGTTTCTCACTGAAGTGCGCGTGTGAGCCCGGGGGGTCTGTCATCAATGGTGTTTGGATGATTCACTTGACCTTGCTGATTTGAGCCTTTTATTTATCTCTTTAATATCGGTCAATAATTCTGGAATGGGCTCATAGACAGTCCAAGCAAGATTTTTATAGACTTTGAGCAATTCTTAATATTATCCGAAAAGCTCTTAGATTCACTGTTGTAATCAAATCACCGACCCTGATTGGCTAGAAATAATCATTTTTTTTTTTTTTTTCCTGGGGAAGCTCAACCGAGAAAATTTCTTATATTTCGATACACGTGACTATCACATGTTTGTCTTTATATGGGTTAATTAGTTAAATAAGATTACGTATTTACTTTCAATTTAAAAACAAATAATAATAATATATATATATACGATAGCACTTTACCAGACTTGTAACTCTTCAAATAGATCAACACGGCCTTTGCATTTTTGTAAATGATTAGCAACACTAGTTCTAATTTCATCACACATTTTTGGAGGACCACAACTCATCACTGCGACTGAGGATGAAGATGGAGAAACGTTCAATGATTCGTCTTTGGTGAATTCATTTAGTATTAACTCATCAATATTAGGTCTTGTATGATAGTGGAAAGTGACACGATCCGATAATTGCTTGATCAAATCCTCAGGATCAAGGGATGATTTGTTATCAATATCTGAGTTTGTTTCTGAACTAATTGATTCTTTCTTCTCATCAGTATCACTATTAGAAGTATTGCTACCGTTTGATTCCAGTTTCTCATCACTTTGTAGAGGGGATTGGTGATGACCAGTAATATATATGTCCATCTGTACCTGAGGATGACTAGCTAAACTTTTTATCTCATCAGCAAACCAACTTAAAGATTCCAAGCTTCTAACAACCCAAAGAAATTTAATTTCCTGTTTGTTTGATGCTTCACGAGTGCACAAATCATAAACATGAGCAAATATACCAGGAATACCATTACCACCAGCCAAGAATAGACCCTTTGAATATTTCTCCGTTGGAGCTCTATGACCATATGGACCTTCAACACACACATTCATTGTTTTAGATCCGTCTTTTAATTGTTTCAAGATTTTTTTGGTGATACCAGTTTTGGATTTAATGTAAAAACAAATATGATTTTCCTTGTCTATAGATTTCATCACAGTAAAAGGATGTGATTGCCAAAATAAAGTTGGAGTCATGAAATATAGATAAGCAAAAGATCCTGGGAAAGGATTGAACCATTTGTTATGAGGAACTTCAACTTTAAAAGTATCATCTCCAACATATTTAACTTCAGCTTTCTGAATACCGAAGAGCGACATTCTAATAACTCTACTTATTCTATCGGCGATCCAGAATGACCAAGCAACATACAACCATTCTAACCAACCAAGGGTAACACAGTGATACCAACATCCAACGATGAACATGATCACTAAGATGATATGAGTCACAAGGAATACTTCATAGGACAGAGATCTAATAGCATGGAAAGCTGGAATCATAATAACACCACCAAGAACAGTAGCAACAATTCCCCATCTCCAATAAGTTTTAGCTAGGTATGACTTCATGTAGTGTCTAGAAAGAGCATATCCTGTCCAGCAAGCGCTATGAATAAGGGCATGAATCCACATGATTCTAGCAGACCATTTATGATAGACAATCAAACTTGAATATGGAATCCCTGTTAAGAAAGTGATGACGTTGTTTCTACCTGCAAACATAATCAAAAGAGGAATCTGAGCAAATGATAATAACCCAGTTCTATCACCTATGTCCTCGTATAGTAGTTGAGGCTTCGTGAAACTGTAAGGATTTGAAAGATCATAATTGACTGTGGTCAATAGGACATTCAAGCAGATATAGAAAAAGACAACAAGTGATTCAACTCTTGTTGGGACCAAAGTTGTAATATACTTGAAAAAGCTGTAAACATTTGTGTGACTTCCATTACCCAATGCAGGTATTGAGATGTTAGCTCTATACCAATTGATGTATCTGTTGTTGAATCTTCTATGATAACCAAGTCTTTTGATCACGTTACCAACTCCAAAAATTATAAAGATGAACAGGAAGTATAGGTAAATATAACCAGCAAAAAGTGAACCAATATCAAAGTTGTAGTAAATACTACTATACATCCCATAACTTGGATTGACGATCTTTGTCAAGTTGAATTTCATTGGACGATAAAGTTTGGTGATTGTGTAATTCGTTGTAGCATTTGGCTTAACAATGTATTTTGTACCATTTTCATAAACTTTGGTATAGTAATCAAATGAAGCATGTTCTTCATCAGCACCTCCATATAATATACAATACTCATGTAATTTTTTTAATGTTTTGTTGAAATTGTTGGAATAAGGATTCAATTTATCAGCAGCACAGTTGAAAATACTGGCAAGATATGGATCATAGTTACACATTGTTCCATAGTAAGTATTACCAGGACCGGCAGTAGCGTTGTAACCCCATTTGTACTTAGCAGCAGCATTATGGCATGAGAATATGATTTTTCTTGCTGGAGTATTCATCACTTCTGTTTTTGCTGGTGCAGATCCAAGTGTTACATTGATCAATGTGATCAACAACAACAATGAGTGTGAAACTCTCATGATGAACTATAACCCAACTAAATTTGCAGAAGCCAGAATTAGAACCAAACTTATTGTACTCGACAAAAAGGAGGATATCCATCGAAGTTTATATGAAGGTTGTCTTATTTGGAGGAAAAAAGGGTCTCACAAATCACAATCCACAACTTGCTAATCACACCATGCAACATGCACAAAAGCAGTTACATTTCTGAAATAACTCTTCTACCATTTGCTAGAATATCAACTTGTCGTAAAATTTTGCGCAATGAATTGCCTTCAGAGCGCACATCTTTCTCAACTGCACCCCATTAATCATTGAAATGTCCATTGAACATGTCCATTAATGGAAAACGAATTAAATTATCAACTGGTTAGCCAATAAAATTGGATGATTAGCAAAACGCAAGGTGTGAAAAGCCTATAACGGTGCCTTTAATCCAACTAAAATTTAAAATTCCAATTATAGTCATTGTATATGTCTATGCATCCAACGTTGACCAATACCTACGACGTTCATGACCGGCACACATATAAGAGGCGTTTGTGGAGTGACTGATGTTATAAGCACTTACGATGCACCTAAATGTTCAAACATCTAAAGAAATCCAGGACCCAGTCCTAATTAACTTGATTTTCAAGCTGACGATGTTTAATCAAACGACAGATATTATGATTGATTAGTGTTTGAAGATGGGTTGTACATTAACCTTGTCAGGTCTCAATATAAAGTCGTTGAAGACGTACTTCGATATTCAAAGTCAACGTTGTCAGGAATCCATCAACTAACATTCAATAGATTAACCGAGCTAAGGATCACCACGGCTTTTCTTTTTCTTTTTCTTCAGCCGCCATTCATAAATGTGCATGTTCAATATAGGTTATTGCAGCTCTATATCAGTAGTCAAGATTCAGTGGAACTAGAACGTAGGAACTCCTCAACAATATGACACAAGACCAAGCTTTGATGCCAACTATTGACAAGCTAAAGAAACAATATCAAGCCTACCAGGCACCAAGTACCAAGATAATCCAAGATTTGTGTGACGGGCCGTGTTAATTGATTGATGTTTTGGGACACCATCAGTTACCAACTAGTAACTTCCATGTTATTAACGGGCACATTAAACACCTGCCAACTACCTCCTGATCACTAGTTCCAGGCACTAGTTATCGACAAGCAACTGTATAAATTCAATATAACTGTAACTGATCACCACCAAATTAAGCTTAAATTTCCCACAAGAAAAGGGTGTGCATGAAAATCAATAGAAATATCTTGGTTATCTAGATCATCGCACCTCAACTACTTCTGACTTCTCCTCACACCTCACACAAAATCGGCTGAATAACCTGATGACGGATATCATCTCAGCATTAAGCTAGAAATTAAAAGCCGAACATTCATGCAGTGCAACTGACGTTTGGGTAGGACCCTTGAGTCTTCTAAGCGTTAGGCAAAGTTTCTGCTGAAGGATTTTCTGATGTTTTTTTCATTCTGATGTTTTTTTCTGCATTTCATTGGCCAGGGGTCCGTCCGTCCAGCCGTGATCTCGGGAATTCCCTCTTGAGAATAACGGCCGGTTACACTTGCTATACTTCTTGAATCTTAGAATTCAAACCATTCAAAAATATTGTAAAGGATCTAAACAAAACAAGTACATACATTAACTCAGTGTAATTCAGGCTCAATATCCATATACATTTTGTTATCATCCAGATTTTGTAAAATCATTGATATTGGAAGGAGGTCAATTTTCTGTTTTTCAAAGGCTCATTTGCGTACGCTCCCATAACTATCCGTTTTTACGGAAACTTTGTTCAAGAGGCTTGTGGGCTAATGCACAAAATATAAACACATGGCTATATTGCTGTTGCTGTGATGATTTTAGTATATAGCTGAGTACTACTATCATGACAGGTAACAATGATCGAATGTGAATATTTATGATCTGGTTTTAAATTTTTTGATCTCAATATATTCTGTTTGTACTTATGAGTCCTTTAGACGTTGTCATTTTCAATCAATATCATGAGTCAAAATCTTCAGTTCATAATTAATAATATATCAATTGATCTGCCATCAGCCATCATGAATTAAGAAGCTGTGAAATCTTTTTTTTTTGAAATTGACCTCACCTAATATTAATATCATGAAATTTTATATTAGTCTTGGAGCAGCATTCCTTACAATCAATTCATTTGACTCAACTTTTATAGTCAAGCCAGTTAAAGCTTTTGTTATACCAGAATATGCAATCCCAGACATTCACACAACTTCATGTCAAGATTTCAAGCATTTAGGCATTTGCAAAGATGAAGAGCGTGAAATCGAGCCACTAATTCAATCAGCAATATAGAGAAATAATTATAGTCCAGTAATCAACGGCTACTTGGACAACTATTACAGAAGTGTATCTGATGGGAATCTCCCTTTGGCTTTTTAACCAAATGCGCTTCACTTGATCTCTAAAAAGGAAACATTCCCAAAATTGACTGAGGACATTCAGAAGAACAAGGTAGTCTACACTAAGCATATATCAAATGGTATGGTTTCTGCTGCTTCAAAGCGATATCATCATGATGACAATTAATGGACCCCATAGACAACAAGAATTAGAAGGTTCGAGTGATGAGCTGTTGATTCGCAGGCACTCAAATGATTTTACAGGCATGTCTTGAGGGAGACTCATACACTGAGCAGCACCAGTTAAAACAACTAGAAGGGCATTGAAAACAATCAGATCAGGACTTCTCAAATACTTCACAAAGAAATAAGAACAATTGAAGTTTCGTTTACTCGGCCTTGAATTTTGTGTCTAAATTTTCTACTTGAAATACTCATTCTGAAATTTACGCGGTGCCAAAGAAAAGAAACCCCATCCATGAAAAGCAACATCGCTCGTCAATTGTCAGGAGTTGGGAAGAAGCACAACGTAGCTATTCCCTCTCTACATCTATGACTAACTGAAAAAATTGGAGGCAACTTGTTTTCTTTAATCCAGCAATCTCTATATGGTTTTGGCTACCTACCTGCCGTCTAATACGTAGCCAAATTCGCGTAAATATCAGAATGCAGTCAGGGTCCGACAAAGTGTCCCATTCCCAATTTCAGATCGACTGTTGTTCAAGAGTTGTAGTTTCACTTAAGTTGAGTTTGTTTATAAAAAGGATGCTATACCATTAATTTTCTTTCAATTTATCTTTTGGTAGATCACAACTCATAGATTAAGTCATTAATAATGGTCAATTATTCAAGCTGGCTCTCAGAGCTCGATGGAAACACCTTAATCTCAAGTCTTTCTATCCCAGGAACCCATAACTCCGCTGCTTGTCATACAGCATTGCCATCAGTTCAATGTCAAGATGCCTCAGTTACTGAGCAATTAGAGAATGGTGTTAGATTTTTAGATATTAGAACCTCCAAAAACGTCCTGAAAGATAATGATGAAGACCAAAAAAACTTGATTGTTATTCATGGTAAATTTCCTGTCAAGTTACTTGGAAATGTTAAATTGAGTGAAATCTTGCAAGAAGTTTATGATTTCTTGGAGAAACATGATAGTGAATCTGTCTTGGTCAGTATCAAACAAGAAGGTTCAGGTACCTGGGATAACGACAATGATGAATTTGGTAATGTTATTTGGGATAAATACGTTCAACCAAATAAAGATCGTTGGTATTTAAATACGAAAATCCCAACAATCAATGAATCTAAAGGTAAAGCCATTTTATTTAGAAGATTTGGTGTCAAAAATGAAGACCGTAAGAATCAATTCGGTATTGATGCAGCTTGGTGGACATACAATTGTACTCATGATGATCGAGGATCATTACAAATCCAAGATTGGTGTGAATTGAGCAGTGGTGATGATATAAGTAAGAAAGCTCAATATATTAAAGATTTATCCAAATTGGCTATTGATCATAATTCAACGAATCCACAAGATCCTAAATTGTTCATAAACTTTTGTTCAGGTTCTAACTTTTTTGATCCAAACTGTTGGCCATCGAGAATTGCAACTGGATTGAGTGAAAATAAAATTGATGAGGCTTTTGGTAAAGGAAATGGTATCATCATTTTAGACTATGCTGCTTCAGATGATTGGAAACTAACTAAAGAGTTGATCAACAAGAACTTTTGAAGAATTCAATTGATCAATAGATTAATACAGATGATAACTAATTGATGTTTTGCTTCGTTAATGGAAGATCTGTAATCAACATAACTGATAATGCGGTAGGGCCACTCCCCAGTAATAACCTTCTTGTGGATCTGAGAAAGTTTAATTTTTTTCTTTACATCAAATAAAATTTACCCCAGAACTTGAGTCCGATAATTGAAGATAAAGCCGTTGGCCCGTTGCCTAATTACCTAATTATCCCGGACTTCCGCCGTTTGTCTAGTTCTGCTTTATATTATGGGTGATTTGATTCTGATTTCTACCCCACGTTAGCAACGTTGTCATTTACCACGTTAATTCAATTTAAGGCGCTACTACGCTAGCCGTCCGGCCCCCCCCTGGCTAGTGGCCTATGGCCTACTAGTGCCAGGCCCAGCCAGCTGCAGGCGTAATATGGCCATTTGGTCAATCGGTGCTGAGTGCCGACTGCTGACTAGTACTGGCTGCCTCTATAACGAACTACACAGCCGATATTTGTGGAGAAGCTAAGCTGTATTATCATGTCGTGCCTTTCCATTTTGGCTGAGACCATCCGAACTGGCTATTGTTCTTCGGAGTGATTTATTATATTAGGTCTCTTATTGTTCGACGGCCCCACTAGCTAATACTATCAATCTCTGCCCAGTACACATCACCTAATTCTCCGCCTACCTCCACTGATCTCTCAGTAGACCCAGTAGACCCACCAAACCCAGCAGCAATAACTACTCCCACCAACGTCCCAGTCAGCTAGCTACTCCCACCCTGCCTTACCCAACTGGGAAAGTGCAGCTCAAATACCACTTACCCGGCCGGAAGATTCCCAACGCCATAATAATTTCACCGCTCAAAAGAAAAAAAAGCTGACTGATCAGAAGAAATTCCATCATAGACACAGGAGGATCCTTCTAAAAACAACAACAACAAAAATCGATTTGTAGGAAAGGTTCTGTTTTGTTTTATCTGGAATTTCATCGTCAATTAACAACTCACTTGGTGTTGTGTTTTTGTCCTTTTTCTGCTCTTTACCTTGAGCTTTGACTCGTTCTTATTCTACTTTTATATGATCTAACTTATCAATATCAATATCAATATCAACAATCATAGCAAATCTCACAACTTCAATATCATAAACCATGGTACTTATAGGAGGTGTCAAATACGCTTGTGAGCGTTGTATCAGAGGTCACAGAGTCACTACCTGTAACCACACTGACCAGCCTCTGATCATGATCAAACCAAAAGGTCGTCCTTCTTCACAATGTAAACATTGCAAAGCTCTAAGGATTGATAAAAATGCTCATAGTTCAGGTTCTTGTACTTGTGGGAAACATAATGGACATTCAGTGAATGGGATCAAGAAGAAGAAGTGTGGATGTGAATCAGGTAAGAATTGTGAATGTCATAAGAGAAGAGGTACCCCTGGTTCTGGTTCTGGTTCTGGTGCTACAAGAAGTAGTTCCACTGGGTCTAGTAAAGAAAACTCTGTTATCAATCCTCTGCCGAATCAACAATCAATTTCACCACCTTCAAACACAAACTACAATAACCTTTCCTCATCGAAGTCTAAAAGAGTTGGTGAAGTTAGTATCCCAATCACTGAATTCATTCCTAGCAGTTCAAGTGAAATTGGAAATGTTTTGAACGAAGGTGCTGTTGCTGGATTCTTCCAAGATGTCCCATTACCTTTTGAACCAGGTCATGGACTACTAGATTTGTTTGAGCCTTCATCCTCTTCAGTATCCACTCAATCAAACTTGACCTCAAATCATTATAATAGTTTCCCAGTGAAAACTCCAATGACAAAAACTTCTTCAATCAATTCATCAACAAATACTGCCACATCTTTGAATTCAACCGGCTATCAAAACGTCAGCAGTATCAACAGCTCCAAAAAGGGTGATTTTGATGTGTTTCATAACTTGGTCCTCACTCCTAATACCTCAACTGGCTCTCCTCAGAATATATCCAATATGCCTCAACAGTTCTCCTTATTTGGACCAAATAATAGCAACAACAACAATAATAATTCCCTGATTAGAAGTGATTCCATTCCTGATAATATTTCTGAGCATTCTTCAAACTCATTCCAGTCATCTATTCATACACTTCAGTCAAATAGTATGAATATCAATGGAACCTCCAACAACTACAATTATAATGACCTCACCAATCCATCATCATTAAACGCCAACATAACTTCCGCAACCCAACAGCCATCAGGATTATTTGGAAACTATCAGCCGTATCAGAACAGAGATGTGAATGATAGTACCGTTGAAGTACTATCACTGACACCCAGTTTTAATGATATAATACCAGGTTATGATACATACGATGATAAGAAGAATGATGAGATCCTAAAGAATACCAAGACCAATAACAGTAATGATAATAATAATAAAACTAATAACAAGAAGACTGTCAATGGAATTAGAAACAATAGTGGTGTCACAAATGGGGTTGATACTACAAACAATGGGATCTTGAATAGGAAACAGTATATTGGTAATGGGACCGTGATCAGTCCAATCAATTCAAATGACATTTCTAATGGATTGAAATGAAAGATTCTAATTGTGGAATTCGTTCAAAGATGCTGTGATGGAATCTGTGTTATGTGTCTATCAGTTTGGGGTTGTTCTCTTTTGTTCATGTTTTGTGACCTTGAACTTCAATGTGAGACTTTATCTGTGCTGGACTCTTTCTTTGAGAATGGTTTCATGTCCTCGTAGTTTCAAGGATTTATAGTTTACATATAGCCAAACAAAACAAAGTAAACGATACTTAATATATGATTAATAAAGAAATCCCATATTGATTACCATAAAGTTTATTTCACTTCACCTTTACTTATCTTCCTTTGATGAATTATCTGCAGATTTTATATTCCTCTGTAAGACTTTCTTTCGAAGAAGATTACTCAATGATGGTGTTTGAGGCTCATTTCCAACTCCCGAATTAAATCTTGATAGTTTATCTCTTTCCCATGGAGTTAATTTAACATTGGTCGAGATCTCTCCTGGAATTGGACTATTGCCTTGTGATGATGAATCTGATTTCTTATCTTTTGATGGGGTTGATGGGGTCTTTTTCTCATTTTTTGGAGTTAATGAGATTTGCTCAAGTCTTGAGGTCAAATTTGAAGTATTCCTTGTTGATTTTGATACCACTTTCACAGGGGTTGAGTTTTTATCATGATCAAAACCTCCCTCATTTTGTCCTTGATTTGATGTGGTTGTTGAGTCAGGGTTTTCATCATGTAGATATAACGATAACCTTTCATCGTCAATCTCAAGGATCGAGAGTTGGTCATTTGATTGTAGGACACAAAGTCTCATGATATATTCAAGAAGTGATAATGAGTTGGGTGTTTCCTTGGCCTCTATGACCTCTTTCAGAACCTCCATTTGTTTCTCAGCCGACTCATCATCTTCTTCATCTTCTTCATCTTCTTCATCTTCTTCATCACTGTAGTCATATAGACTTTCGAACTCCCCAAATGCAATCCATTCGATCCAATCGTTAGTGGCCGCTTGCTGTTCGTCATCATCATCATCATCATCATCATCATCATCATCATCATCATCATCATCATCATCATCATCACCTTCTTCCACTTCGTCGCTCTCTTTTGCATTTTTGGCAAAACTATGATTTATCTTCAATACCAACACTGGACTCGATCTATCTTCCAGTTTTAGAAGCTTACCAGAAGCACTGAAGAACAATCTTGTAATAGTACTTATATCAATCTCAATGAAATTTGGTGCTTCTTCGTTTTCATCATGATATCTTCCGTCATCAAAATCTTCCTTAATCTTGAAAAAATATTCATACTCGAGCAGTTTGGACTTCTTCCTCCATATTGAAACGTCACATTTAGTGAAAGTCTCTTTCCAACTGATCTCATTCAACCTATTGTTGACAGTTCTTCCCCTATGATAGAAGATTGAATACAAAGTCAGTTGAAAAGTGGGACCGACTTGAACATCAGCCTCATTATTGAAAATAGTGTTGGATATATTAACAATGTTTGAGGCCTGAAGTAACCTTCCTGGTGATACATGTGAGGCTAAGGATCCATTTAAGTTGGCGCCAGAAGTAGCTAGTGATAAATTGATTAATGGAATGGCCTCTTCAATTTTATCCAACAAGTCCCGCATGGAAGTCTCAACTCCAACCACATCATAATACGATGCTGGTTTCTTATTAACCAAAAACTCCTGGATCTTCAAATCAAATTCATCAATCTCAAGTCTCAAGTCCCTGATTAATTTTAAAGTACTACTTAGATTTGTATTACCTCTAGCAGCAACTAACTTTATCAAATCAATGGCGTTTGAGATGATTTCAATTCTTGTTTGTAGTCTTGATTTCGTTTTCAGAAATCGTTTCCTTTTTTGAGCATCGATTGTATCTGGAGGTACCTTGTCTTGAAGAAAGTTGGATACTGATTTGATGGCGTAAGTTGAGGCTAATGAAATCCCTGATTTGATGGCAAACGTCACGACTTGACTTCCAGCCTATAGAGTTTCACCGTTAGTTTCTTTTCATGTAAGAATGGGTTGGGGTTAGAAGCTGAGCTGATACGCACTTTTGTCAACAAGTCATCCATTTTAAAAGTGATTTTGTGAATTTTGCTTGCGATGAGCAAACTGGCCAGCATTCTTTTTTTGCTTACTTTCTTTGTTTTGATTTCGGATTCTAGCATACTGGTTGATCTCTGTGAAAAAAAAAGCGTATATCTCTATCTATATATGTGAAATGTACTGGAAAACATAACTGATATCATTGAACTCAGCTTCCCTTTTCAATAGATGATCATTTGTCTTTTTAAGGTCCTCATGATTTACATGATTCCAAGTTGTTGCATCACCATATAACATTGCTGGCGCTCTCAACATTTGATGTCCATTCTCTTTGTTACATCTCTTACAGTTGAATGAATCATGGGTATCACAAATCGTATCCTTGTTGTACTCAAACAATTGACGTAAGTTATCAGCTGAGAACAATCTATCAACGTCTTCCTTCTCATCAACAACACAGGAACTCAAACTCAATTTCATAGATTGTCTTTGGAAAATCTTCTCTTCAATACAACCAGTGGTGATAAATCTATAGATGAAACAATCCTTTTTCTGACCATCTCTCCAAACTCTTGCTAACGCCTGTTGGTCGGAAGCAGGGTTCCAGTCTGGATCAATCAAAATCAATCTATTGGCACCAATCAAATTGATACCACATCCACCAGCTTTCGAACTTAACAAGAAAATGAACTCCGGACTCTCAGGATCATTAAATCGATCAACTAATTTTTGTCTCTTGTTGATGTTCATTGTACCATCCAATCTCAAAGAACCGTAACGGTTAGATCTGCACATCTTTTCAATGAGATCTAAAGTTTGAGTATAATTTGAAATCAAAACTATCTTATCATTGGATTCTTGTCTGATGGTGGCTAAGAATCTCTCCAAGATTGAGAACTTACCAGATTGCCACGTTTGAACTTCTCTATTTCTACCTGATGCAGTGATTGAATTGACATAATCATCTGGTATCAAATGGTCTGCCCCTTCAAAATCTTCATCTAGGTTAACAAGATCAGGATGATTACATAGTTTTTTCAACAATCCAATAGCTTTCAACGGTTGAGATCCAACCCCACGTAAAAGTTTTCTTATATCAGGACTTGTGATGAAATGATCATATAGTTTTCTTTGCATGGGGGATAGATTGACAAAGATGACATGTTCATATTTGCATGGAAGGTATTTTGCTAAAATGTCATTTGTTCTTCTAATAATGAACTTGGATACAATCACGGATAGCTGGGCCAATTTCTTTGTACCTGCTTCAACTTCTTTATCGGTTGCATCAGCATCCCGACCTTTTAAGATTGGCAACTCAAAGTTCTTTCTAAACTCAAGTCTTGACCCCAATAACCCAGGATTTGCAAAACTTAGTAAAGCAAAATATTCAGAAAGATCATTTTGTATTGGAGTTCCTGATAGAATGACTCTTCTTTTACAATTCAAGCTATCTAGTGCAGTGAATGTCAACGAATCGCCATTCTTTAATCTATGACCCTCATCGGCTAGCAAGAGACCAATTTCTGTACCTTTCAAATTATCAACATTTCTTCTCAAGGTCTCATATGAGATAATCAAAACAGGTCTCACAACATTTCTACCTTTGGCCAATGACCACTGTGAAATAGCAGAAGCAACCTCACTCGACTTTGTTGATTTACCATCAATTGCTAACGGGGTAATGGCACCTTCTCCTAGCCATTTGACCAATTCATTGGCCCAATTTCTTACTAAAGATGAGGGACAAACAACAATACACTTATCAATTGTTTTTCTGCCTCTGGGTCCTTGTTTCAATAGCGTCCACATCAATGTAATACACTGCAATGTTTTTCCCAACCCCATTTCATCAGCCATGATACAACCTTTTGCTCTTGGATCAACCAAACCAGAGACACATCTGAATAAAAACTTAACCCCTTCAACTTGATGAGGTCTTAAAATTTTAGCTAGTTTTGGATCAAGAACAACCGGAACATCTGGGAATTTCCTTTCTGCTTCGTTTGGATCTTTTGATATACCCAACATCTCATTCAACGACTTATGGACATTCCTTCTCTTGGATGGTCTCTCTTCTTTAACCTCTTTGGGTAGCTCTATACCCTCTTCCTGGGCCTTAGCTATTGCAATCGCTTTATCCAATGCTTCTAGATCGTCATCACTGATGATTTTTTCAACAGTTGGGTCGTATAAAACCAGTGCTGTTTCATCACCAGGATCATGAAGTGGTCTCGGCACAAACACAGGTTTTCTTTTGGTCCCCAATATAGCAGGGAGATGGTTTGTGTTCGAACTCTTCACACTCAAAGGGCAAGTGAATGAACGCCTTAGTTTAGACTCAACAATATCATTGTCGTTCGTTAACCGTCTCAAGGCATTCTTCTTTCTTGTTATGGAATTCCCATCAATATCAATAACTTCGTTTTCTTTATTCTCGCATTCTCCTTCCATCAATGCATACGATTTGGGACCTTTCAATCTGGCATTTCGAACAGTCTTACCGTTGGTCGTAACAGCACTGGATCTAGTCTTAAATGGGATCTTGAATGGCTTTGCCAACGTTGATTGAGGGTCTGTGATAGCTCTTGGTCTTTTCGCTAATGGAACCCCGGCTCCGGTTCCAAATTCTTGAATTGGTTTACTGGGAAGTCTTGATCTAGCCATCCGTCTTATATTGTTCTTCTCGAATGGTTCTCAAAGGTAGTTTTGCCTCTTCTTTTTGATTGTTTTGATTTGTTTTAATTTACAAGTTTTTGTTTGTTTTGATTTCGAATGATTTACACGTGACTGACGCGACTGCAAATGTTATAACGCTTTACTACTTAGTACCTAGTCAATCAAACGCTTTTATTGATCAATCCCTTTCCACTATCTTTATGTATTTGGTATCAATCTTGCAATCGATGTCATCAGTGACAGGTTTTTCAGACTCCATCCTCAAGATCTCATGGTACTCCTCTTTTCTAACAGGAGTGACGCTCAATCTTCCCCTTTTCACTAATGACATCTCCTGCAAATTTTTATTATCTCTTAGCTCTTGTAGTGATACTTTAGCATTGAATCTTCTCAAGAATGAAACATCGACACACCACCATCTCGGGGCTTCTTTTGTAGATTTTGGATCATAATAGTTGCTTGTCTTGACGAACTGTAATGAATCTGGGTGTGCTTCATTTGCAACTTTTGCTAAGCCAACGATCCCAGGGATTGGAGCGTTCGAGTGATAGAATAATAAAATATCACCTTTACGCATGTTCAGCATGTTGTTTTTAGCTTCGTGGTTTCTGACACCGTTCCATTCCTCACTTGAAACTTCTAGTAGATCACTGAAGGGGAACGCAACGTCTTTACCTGTCTTTGGATCAATACGACTCAATGGTTCAGATTTTATGAGCCAATACCTTACATTATTATTGTTTGGGTCTTTTGGGAATTCAGCTGGTTTCTTTGGTTCCGGTTTTGTTATACTGATCTCATTAATATCTATCTTGTCTATTAGACCAGTTGGTTTGATCGATGTTGAAGGCTTTTTGGCTGTCTTCTTCTGGACTTTTCGTGTTGGCATCGTTTTGTATCGTGATTAAGCCCAGCAAGTAGTAATATGTTCGATTATTAGCAGTCTGGATTATAGCATTGAACAATTGTCGATCCTATTATCTGAGTCTTTTCCTATGCAGACAAGTACTGTGAGTTGGTTGGGACACATAAGTATACGTAGTCTAGAACATTGTCATCATATTACGCTGTGAATTGGCAATGAAACAAAAAATACTTTACATGGAAGAAGGACCCTAGTTAAGTGAACATGCGTGAACTTTAAAATACAAAAATCTATCGTATACGTGGAATTATTTACTGCAAGCAATCTATTGAACAGTCAACACATAACTTAACTAAAAATTGAAATTATTTTCAGTCGAAGCAGGATCCACCGTTTGTAAGTCATTGAGGTTCAAATAGATGTTTGGGAATGCGAACAAATGTTGCATCATAGTATTCGAGTTCATCTCATCAAATGCAGCATCATCGAGTCCAAATTGACCATTCAAGTTGTATTTCGATTCAGTCAGTGTGTCTATTGAGTTTTGGTTTGGTAGTGGTGGGCCCTGTTGCTGTTGCTGTTGTAGTAGTTGTTCATCTTGAAGTGGGAACTCACCAAATCTATTAGTTATTCTGCTTGAAGCATGAGCTGTATGGATTGGAGGATTGGAGGGGTTTGTGAATGTAAAAGTCTGTGGAAGATTTCCTTGCTGTTTTGATGGCTGTTGGGATGTGAAAATATCACTATCAATAGATTTCTTTCCTAATCCATCTGGCATGAAATTTTCCCTTGCAGTCTCTGCACTGAACGTCAAAATCTTATCATGAAAATTGATCTCATTATCCAATGCAGTTGTATCAATCTTAACACTATTATAGTTGTTATAAACTGAGATGGCAATTTTCAGAAAGAATTTCAAAAAGTATGAGGCAGCATTATAGGTGAGTTTATCGTCATGTCTTGCTGCATATTGTGCCATTTTTTCCAAGAATGTCAATGAACCTTGTTTCAGCAATAACAGGTCATCTTTGGTAGTTGGAGCTTCAGGATCATCAATGAGACAGGTGAACAAAGTTGAAAAGGAAGAAAAATAGTAAAACGATGCATGGTAGAAGAATAAAGGACTGAATTCTTTCATTTGAATGAATAACCTGATGATTGATCTTGCAGAAGCGAGACAGCTCATCATGAACTTTTTCTGTTTTGGCGAGGTTTCCGAATCGACATCAATGGAAACCAAACCGTCGTTCATCCAAGCTCTTTTGAAAGCCATCCTGTTGATCAACATTCTTTCAAGATAGTATTGTAGATGTACTAAAATGACATCGTGGTTTTCTGGAATTTTCAGAATATTCTCAGTTAAAGTCAGACCCGGTTTGAAATTAATTGGAATATTGTTTGTGATTTCATCCAGTTCATGATTTAAGCCTTCAATTGTCCCCATTATCTCATCACAAGACTTTCCCATTTGAGAGTTGACACAAAAAAGTGTTGAGTAAGCATGGGATGAGAATCTGATATATTCGGTGAAGAAGCTAACAATCAACATTCTAATCGAGTCTGATTCCAAATTAGGGTGAGAGCTAGGATAGAGATCTGTCATTAACTTCCTATAAATCGGGTTGGAGATATCAAAAGTTGGACTATCCAGCAACTCGATGATTTCTTTTGAGACATTTTTCCCAGAAATTGTGATTCTAAAATTTGGTAATAAGTGAGTGACATCGGCATCACTTATCAACGGTGGTTGTCCCAATCTCAAGCAACAGTCCTGATCAAACACATAAACATGATACCAAATTCTACGTCTTCTTTCCACATCTTCCTCACTCAAGCCAACTAGATTTTCCACTCTATGAAGTCCCAACTCTTGAGCATATCTAACCGCAGTAGCCACCAGCATCAAGCTCAATTGTGGAGGAGGTGAATATAGAGTATGTAATACCAATACCAGTAGACCTTGTACGGTTTTGATATCTTCACAATATACCGTCAATTTATGATAATAGTATATGGCCATATCAAGATATCTATTATGCATATCTTTGAGCACCTTCAATTTTGGATCATCATCAGGGACGTCTAATTTGTCGAGTTGACACAATGCACCTAGTGAAATGACACCATACATGATCAGCAGAGCAGAATTTGAAAGCTTCTTAGAATGTATATATGAAGAAGGACGGTTTGCATTTTTTGTATTTGATGGTTTCTCTATCCCATAATAAATGTCAAATAATTCATTGAGCTCATCTCTTGTGATGAAGAACGAAGGGCCAATCACACTTGAATAGGAGTCAAGCAGACCATCAACGACTTCTTTTGAAGGCAATCGGACCAACCCTGATGCATCATAATATTCGGTCCATTTTGGAAGGAAATGACCAACAATTGCATTGAACTTTCTTGGAATACCGAAAAATTTGGATTGAATTGTTGGATCATCAGCTTTTCTACTTAGCCATTGTAAACCTCTTGGACTTAGCACTGAGAACGATGATTGTGATCCGAAAAATTTCTGATCTTCCTGTTTGATGACTTTGGTAGGATTTCTTGTAGTGGTTGTGGCAGGATCCATATCACGTCTTCCGGCTTCGTCATCTTCTGATTCTTCTTCTGAATGTGATGAATATTCGTTTTGTGTAGATGGTGACAAATCCTCCCTCATAATGTCAGATCTCGATGATTCAGCGACTAATTCGGAGGCGGCAGCAGCAGTCTTCATATTCGAAACAGCTAGTTCCGGATCTAATCTCTCAATGAGTGAAGTCATCAATCCTTCAAGACTTCTCATTCTTTGATCTAGGTTCTGGATGGCAGTTGCTTTGGTGATCTTTGGAGTTGGTTTCTTCCTCTTCTCAACATAGGTGTATTTACACGTAGCTTTGCTTGATTCACAACGCTGACATGGATCATTGCCATCGCACTTCAGCTTCCGTGAACGACAAACATCACACGCTTTGATAGTTCTTCGACGCTTGGAAGCGGGACTCTCTCCGCCATTGGGCACTGCATCTGTATTCATGGTCTTGCAGCTGTGTGATCAATTGACTTTGATGTTGATTGCTTTGTGATGCTTTAGATTGTTTTGTCATCTTGTTTATTGAAAATTTAACAGTTTTCCAGGCTTGATTACTCAATCTCTCAGGGTGCGTTATTTCCGATGTTGGGCCGTTGAGTGTTGACCCTGTTGACCGGCCTTAAGTCTATAATTCTGGTCCCAGATAAATGCTCGTTTCTGAGGTGACCACAGGCCAGCCATTCCTCGCTCTCGAGTCCTGTCAGCCTTTGTTCAGTCTGGTTGGAAGGAAGTGGTCTCATCCGTCATTTTTTTATACGATTGTCTACAATAAAATTTTGTGAATGCATAAAACCTGTGGTCTGGTTTGGTGTTTTTTATGGGGTAAACTATAAACAATTATGCTCCTAGAGCTTAAATATCCAGTCTTTTATGTTTTTGTTCCCGTTTTGTACTTTTCTCAAGCGTAATAATGTGTGATCATGGAAATATTTTTTTGATGTTGGATTTGGTTTCCTTTTGATTTGCAAGTGTAAAAAATTCATGTGAAGCAATTGTTGGTCATTAAAGTAATTTGTTGTTGTCGTGAGTGTTGTTGTTGTATGTTGTTCAAATTGTCTCAAGAACTAGCATGAAGTTAGATCAATGGCTCAGATCATTCCTGCTGTATCTTTTCAACTTATGAAATTTGTTGTTAAAGAACGACATTCAACCATTTTTTGTAATTGTTGGAAGAGGCAGATAATAATTGAGCATGATGTTCATCTAAGCCAACTTTAGCTCTAGGTATATCACTTTCGTTGAGATTCAACCCAGCAATGGTTTGATCTTTCATAGTTGATGATAGAAGCAAGGGACTCTTGATCAAATACTCTTGATGTTTCTGTTGATCTTCCTCACTGTCTTCATTCTCCGTCTCTACATGACTAGCAGATTGAGAGTACGTGAGAGTGGATGCGATGGAATCACTTCTTGGTTGTAGGACTGGGGAGAGCAGCTGTGGAACATTATTGAACTCGAAATGGGAACCAACGTCTTTGACTTTACAATCATCGGAGCAGTAGACAGAATTTGATGAGCATAATTTTTCACAGACAATGCAGTAATCGTTGAAGGCAGACATTCTTGTATTGATATGCAAATTTGATATGAAATGAGGGTGCGAATAAGGATAAACTTGGCGCTTAGTGTGGAATAAATGCTTTGATGTTCTTTGATAGTGCAAGAGAGATAGTAGCAATGGATTGAGGATAAATTCTTTCTTTAAAGTGGATCAAATTTATATGAAAATTTTTCAGTGGTAAACAAAAAATTCGCACGTGTTTTCTAGTTTATATGCTATGACAAAAAGATCTTGGTGTATTGGACTTCGTATGACAACGTGTGTGTATATATAGACGTGAATGCAGTGAGGGTATTGATATTCGATGATAACCTGTACGAGTTTAGCTTAAATCTTTCAAGAATTAGTGGTGGATGTGTAAAAGGGTGGCAGAATTAACAAAGAGGAATTCGTATTTGTATTTATAGCTTTGCTGCAAAAAAATGAGAAAAATGACACCTTAAATTTTTTGCAGGTGGTCCTTTTTTTTTTTTTTTCAATTTTTAGTGGCTTTTTTTTTTCTGGGATTGTTTGTTTGTTTGGATTTTCGCAATTTCTCGAGTGTGGCAATTTCGCGCTTGGGTGACGCACTGACGTGTGTGCGTCGTGTGCGTCCCAAATACGAATATTGCTGTTTTAGGGCAGTGTTGCACTTTGCAGGTGTTGAAAATTGGAGCATCGGGAAAAAATGGCGAAATTATGAAACATTTCCAACAACTTTAGTGGAGACTGAATTGTGGAGTGTGGACAGTGCGCACTACTGCGTGCACTGGGCACTGTCCCCTCAAAATTTGAGGCGAACCCCGTCCAACATCACAATCTACTAACTACTCACTCACAAGTCACAAGTCACACAAGTCACAAGTCACACGGACCGCACCAGCTTTTTGAGGGACAACTTGCTGACCAGTTTAGTGGCAGAAGGCCCGCTCTACGCGGAGACGGAACTTGGGGCGAGAAGCTTCTGGACCTTGAACTATGGATAGTTCCCCTTTTCTCTGTGGCCCGGAGGAAAGATCCATGAAGCCATGTTTAATCTATAATAAGCAGCTCTCCTTTTCTCGTTAGCCGTTTGGCAGCTGCGCGCTAATACTCACAACGATAAACTTATACGTCACACTAGTTGATCAACTCAACTTATCCAGACGACTTGAAGAATCGCTCATATACACCAAATGAAAATATGATATCGAACAGCTCTATATTATAATTTATGTATTAAATATTTAATTACATTACAATATCATCAGTGCCTTGATTCTAAAAATATGATTCATGATGTATGCTTCCACGTCAAACTGAGCTGATTCGATACAAAATTATTATATCCAAATTTAAATATTAATCATAGAATTATGAGCCTTAATTGAATCAGACAAGGATGTATCGTTCTGGAAAATAATTTGCTTGCTGTATACTAGCTAGCAGTAGGCGCTGTCCTTTATTAATCACACGATGTGGAGTTTTTTGGCGGCATATAGTCTGCTATTGGTTGGATATCTTTCTTTAAAACTTGTATAAGTTGACGACATCGATTAATCCTTGAAATCTACGATCTGCTGACGTTGAACAGGTGCGTCAGCTTCATCATTTGATATGATTTAAATTAATTGATTTTCGTGGCATTAGTGGAGTCTAGACGTAAATTCTAACTACCCGTCGAGTGTAGAATTGTCGTAAGATGAATTATAGTAATTTCCTTGAAGGTGTAATGAATTAAATGCAGTTGCTAGGTTGCGTCTTTCACTGGCATTGAAATGGGCCAGCTTCTGATGAACCACACAAAAACAAATTACTTTACCAGATTCTAGCACGTAACAGTTTCAACATGTAGTGTGCAATCAAACCGAAGTGCCTCACGATTAAAAATATGGAGTCCTCTTAAACTTCGGTTTTTCGCCAATTTTTTCACTTTTCAATCAACTTGACAAGTTTCTAGAAAATTCTGAAAAAAAAACGCGCCTCTAGAAATGTGAAAATTTTGCTGTTTACAACGCCGGTACCATCTTTTTGTGGTTAGTGAATATGATCGTTCCATATGATTTGACGATGACAGTTTCTAGTGCTGAGTACTGGCACTATGATTGGAAAGCTACGGAAATCCATAGAACTCACAGAATAACGAATGGTTTAACTGTTAGCGATATTGTGTTGCGAACAATAGAGTATCTGATCTGATTGATCTTCAGTATTAGCCCCATCGAATTAGATTGAAGGACTAATCAAAATAAAGAGCGATCTGGAACCTTGAAAATTGACTCCTACGAGATTGAGCAATCGTTATTCTCAGGACTAGAACTTCGCATTCATCAATATGAAGTCAAAAAATTGCGCGAAGAAAAAATATGCTTTGCGCAAAACGGCGCTAACTTTGGCTTCATGCAAGTGAAAGTTTTCAATTCCTTCTAGAACGATTTCGTGCATCATTTGAAACTTTTCTGTGTGTGAGTCGTGACTCGTGAGACATGTGAACTTGAGCTAGACTAAAATAGGGCATTGATGGTCATTGGTCATGGCTTCAAAGTACCAACAAGTAGCTTGTAGTAGCATCGTCCACAGCATTTAATATGAACAACTCTCAAATATCGAGGTGTTAGTATCCAGAACAAATACCTGGTGTTTGCTGCCTGGTGCCGTGCACACTATATGGTCGCTGACCGCTGTTCTGATCTAATTCGATATTCGCTGATTTTACCTTTTTGACAACATCGCGACATGTCTCTTTGATGTGGTATTCACTGTAGGGTCTATGTGTCTATGCTATCTTCTGTCTACTCCTTGCAGTTGAGATCTTACATTTGCGCATGGATAATGATAGACAATGTAACTCAATTGACTCTAGTTCTTAACGTACGTGTAGACGTTTAAATTTCTGTTATACGAATATGATCTGGTATTAGATAGACATCAAGTAAGACATCCGTCACTGGTATAAAATTTACCCGTTTTCACTGGCATCTGTTGCAATTGCTGTTCTTAACTCCTATATAACTATGTGATAAACTTTGAGCAACTCTGGCCATCTTAAAACTTAATGTTTACCTGAACCTCCCAGGAGTACGTTGCTTGCCTGCAATATCAACAACTGCTGAAAACCACTCCTGAAAACCGAGTTAACTAATGACTTGGGAGTTATGAGATATGATTGAACAGACTAATATTGGGTAAACATACCTCATACACGACTGATGTGCGAGGAAGTATCTCAGTTTGAACTTCAGTTTCCGAACCCTAGGTGTGACGAGCGGCGTAATCTGAGGATTGAACGATGTAGATCGTAAAATCCCATCATACTAGTTAATTCCTAATCACAATCTATGCCTAAAGGGATTCTGACTTCTTTAAAAGTCCAAAGAAAACTAACCAAAACCAGCCCATTCAACAGAAAAACAAACAACTTCATCCTCATCCTCATCCTCATACTCTGGTTTTTCTTTCACCTTCTCTTCATTCTCACACTTATCAACTTGACTTCCAATCAGCCAGACTTTTTTAACACCTGTAGCCAATCTCCCACCATTTACGATGTTCATCATTCCAATATCTTGATCTATATCAAAAGTGTTGATGATTAAATGTGCATGATAACGTAATGGATCTCCTGGATATCCAATGAATTTCCCACCGAATCTTAAGCCGGGAGCTAAAAAGTATCCTCTTTTCTTGAGATGATTGAAAATAGAATAGTTCAGTCTGTTGTACTTAAAGTCGTGCAGGAACTGGTTTGACGAATACTTGTTTGAATATATCTGATTGATTCTTCCAAAACTTGGTAAATGATCCTTTGGTGAGTTGAAGATATTGATCATCAAACTCTGTGAGATTGCTGAATCTGAAGGCAGCTTATCTTCTCTTTGATCATAATATTTATTCAACTTCATGTTCTTGATCTTCAAGTTCTGTAACTTCAAATTTTTTTGAACTTCATATTCTTTCTCTGTTTCATCTTCAATTTGTCTAACATCATCTTCGGTCAATTTCTGATATAATTCTTTTATAAACTTATCATCTGGAACAACGTAAGCATGATTGTTCAATACCAGCCATATCACTTCTTCAATCATCAATTGGAGGGGTAAACCAAGAAAAATATTCTGTTGAGGAGCGGAAGGCAGAGTTCCAGTTAAGATCCCACCTATCCCTAGAGCTCTCAGGTGCTTGACATCTTCAAGATCGAATATGAAAGCTTTCCCAGCAGTAAGACCAATTCTCACTTTCCTCACTTCTCCAGCTACTTGTGATGTCATAGTTGTTGAATGGGCAATGTATTGAATACTTGGTACATCGTTCTCTGAATATTTTTTTTGAGATAGTTCGCGGGAGAAGCTCATCGGTTACGGCCACTCATCTACAATTAGATAGTGGTCAATGCGAGTGACGCTATACCGAACATATAGAGCGAAGTGATCAGACTGGTTAGTTGGAGAACTCGTTGACTCGCCATTTGCTATGACCTCTTATAGCATTCTGAAAAGTTTGAATTGTAATATCAGCATTGAATGATTACATAATCACTGATAAATTAATTACTAGCAGCTGATTGTACTATCATGTATAAAATGGAACAGCACTGCCTTCTTTTCTTCAGGGCTCACCAAGAAGAACACTGACGCAACGTATTTCTAATAGTTGAAATATTGGTACCGGTAATACTATAATCTACACTCATAGCTAGTCATTGACATAGTCGGTAACTGTCTGAGCTCACTGTTCTATATTCTGCGTTCAAGCACCGTTCTTCAACCATCTGCTATCCCGTACTCCATCGGAAGCTAACCAAGTTGGCTAATTTAAGGGTCCACCTCTAATCAAAACTGAAAAGAGAAAAAAAAAAGTCAATCATCTCTTGGATCTGTCACTCAGCCCTTAGTATTTCTTTTGGCTGATAGTTTTTAGTTGCTGCTTGGCCCTCTAAAGTTTGTATATAATCACCGATCTCCCATTACAACCGCCTTGCGTCTTCATCACACTCATACCATATCACCATGTCACAACTAGATAACCATACTCCAAATGCAACCATATCCAAAAAGCCAACTCTGAGGAGTCTCACATTAAGAAAAACCAACATCGATCACTTCAATATAACCCTAGAGGAGCTGACTGAACTACACGACCCAAAATCTATCAAGCATTTTAAAACCATTTTCAATAATGATGTCCAGAACTTTTACAACACCCTTAAAACTGATGCTATCAATGGTTTAGATCCATCTCTTCCTGATCTTGATGACAGGGTTTCAAAATTTGGTATCAATAAATTACCAGAAAGAAAACCAAAGGGATTCTTCGCGTTAGCTTGGGAAGCAATGCACGATAAAGTCTTAATCTTGTTATCAGTTGCTGCGGTTGTGTCATTTGCTTTGGGGCTTTATGAAACTTTTGGACAACCCGCAGAACTTGATGCTGAAGGGAATAAAATGCCAAAAGTCGACTGGGTTGAAGGTGTTGCCATTATTGTGGCTGTTTTGATTGTTGTTTTAGTTGGTGCTGCAAATGATTATCAAAAAGAGTTACAGTTCGCTAAGTTGAATGCTAAGAAAAATGATCGTGAGATTATTGTCATTCGTAACGGTAATGAACATGTGATATCGATATTCGATTTGTTGGTTGGAGATATAATTGTCTTACAAACAGGTGATGTCTTACCTGCTGATGCGATCTTAGTACAGGGTAATTGTGAATGTGATGAAAGTGCCCTAACAGGTGAATCTTTGAGTATACATAAAGTTCCAATTGGATCTGCTTTAAGAACCTATAATGAGAAATATCCAAATGCTGATTCTGATATTGGTACCAAAGGTGTTCCTGATCCATTCTTGATTTCTGGTTCAAGATTATTATCAGGTTTAGGTAGAGCCGTTGTCACTGCTGTCGGTCCAAACTCTATTCATGGCCGTACCATGGAAGCCTTGAAGGTTGAAACTGAGGAAACTCCACTACAGGTAAGGTTAAACAATCTCGCTGATGGTATCACTAAATATGGTATTTTGGCTGCTTTGGTCCTTTTCATTATACTTTTTGCCAAATTCTTATCATATCTACCATCTGGTAAGAAGTATAATCACTTGACTCCATCTGAAAAAGGTACCAAGTTTTTAGATATCATCATCACAGCCATTACTATCATTGTTGTTGCTGTGCCTGAAGGTTTACCTCTCGCTGTTACTTTAGCATTGGCTTTCGCCACTACTAGAATGGCTAAAGATGCTAACTTGGTCAGGGTTTTAAGAGCCTGTGAAATCATGGGTGGAGCAACCGCAGTTTGCTCTGATAAGACCGGTACCTTGACTGAGAATAGAATGAGAGTCGTTAATGGTAACATCTCAGGTTTAGAGTTTGATGATAATGCTGATTCAGTGGATATATCTTCTGATAAACTCTCATTGAATGACAATGTCAAGTTATCTATCTTGTCAAATATTGCGTTAAACTCGACTGCTTTTGAGAACAAAGAGTTTGAAAACATTGAAAATCCGTTTGCAATTCGTGCTAAGAAACATTTTTGGTCCAAAAAACCGAAAAGTGCATCCATGGCAAGTGATGATATCTCAAAAGAACCATTCATTGGAAGTAAAACGGAAACTGCTCTATTGATCTTAGCTCAAAAATCATTCGGAATGGATGATCTATCAAAGCTGAGATCAGATCCATCATCTCTGGGCATCTCTGAGATTGTTCAAGTTATCCCTTTTGAAAGTTCGAGAAAATGGGGAGGATTGGTTGTCAAACTCAGTGAAAAAAATTACAGATTTTATGTCAAAGGTGCCTCTGAATTGGTCTTTGATAGATGTTCATATACATTGGGTACAAATTGTGAACTGATCTCAGTCAATCAAGATGTTTATGACTCAGTTCATTCGAAAATCAACAACTATGCAAATCTAGCATTAAGAACAATTTCATTAGCTCATAAAGATTTTGAAATTGCAAGTTGGCCACCAAAGGAATATATCACTGAAACTTCAATTGATGAAGCCGATGCGGATTTATTAATAGGTAATGTCATTGATATTACCTCCAACTCAAGATCCGAAGGATTGATTCTTGACGGTATCGTCGGGATCAAGGATCCACTACGTGCTGGTGTTACTAAAGCTGTTGCCCAATGTAAAAGAGCTGGTGTTACTGTTCGTATGGTTACTGGTGATAATGTCTTAACTGCGAAAGCTATCAGTTTGAATTGTGGAATAATGTCGCCGGATGATGCCAATAATGAAATGACATTCATGGAAGGACCAGTTTTCAGAAAATTATCTAAACAGGAAAGATTTAGAATCGTTCCAAATTTGAAAGTCTTAGCAAGATCTTCTCCTGAAGATAAAAGAATCTTGGTTGAGACTTTGAAACAACAAGGCGAAGTCGTTGCTGTTACCGGTGATGGTACAAATGATGCGCCGGCTTTGAAACTGGCTGATGTTGGGTTTTCTATGGGTATCTCTGGTACTGAGGTTGCAAGGGAGGCCTCTGATATTATCTTGATGACTGATGATTTCTCAGCAATTGTTGATGCCATCAAATGGGGTAGATGTGTTTCAACCTCAATCAAGAAGTTTATACAATTTCAGTTAACTGTCAATATCACTGCTGTTGTCCTAACGTTTGTTTCTTCTGTGGCTTCAAATGAAGGGAAATCAGTCTTGACTGCTGTTCAATTGTTATGGGTCAACCTAATCATGGATACACTTGCTGCATTAGCTTTAGCCACTGACAAACCTGATGATTTCGTCTTGGATAAGAAACCAGATGGTAGAAAAGCTAGTTTAATCTCCGTCTCTATGTGGAAAATGATTCTTGGACAGAGTTCTTTGCAATTGATTATCACTTTTGTTTTACATTTTGCGGGTGGTAAGATCTTCTACCCAAATCATCATATTACAGATCATGAACAAACTAAATTGGATGCAATGACTTTCAATACTTTTGTTTGGTTACAGTTCTTCAAATTATGGGTGACCAGAAAGTTGGATGAAGCTGATGGAATTTCCAATGTTAGGGATCGTATCACTTGGAGAAACTTGAATTTTTTCCAACATCTATTCAGAAATGCTTATTTTCTGGGAATTGCCGGATTAATTGGTGGTGCTCAAATTCTTATCATGTTTGTGGGTGGGTCTGCTTTCTCTGTCAGTAGACAAACTGGGGCCATGTGGGGGACTGCTATCATCTGTGGTATGATCTCATTGCCATGGGGTGCTGTTATCAGAATCATTCCCGACGAATGGGTAATTAAGATATTTCCAACAAGATTATGGAACGCCCTACACTATATTTTATCTTTCAATTATATTAAATTCGGAAAGAGCAAGAAGAAATATATCAAGAATTCAAGTGACGACGAAGAAGAAGAAAAAGATCTGTTATACAAGACCTACCCAGCTTTCCAAAAGACGAAAGATGAGATTCTTTTTGTGCGAGACAATGATTTCAACCATGAACAGAGAAATTCATTCAACCCATTCCAATTGATTCACAGATGGTCATCATCCAAAGTTTCTACTGCATCAAATGATTTGGAATCATCAATTGGATCAATAGAAAATCATCACACCATTGCAGCATTGACTATGGTTCCTACTGTCGTCGGTGGTGCTGTTGCTGGTTGGTCACCTCTAGCAAGTAATAATCAAGGTACAAATCCAACAATAACGAAACGTGAATAAGACTTCTCTAATGAATATGAACATTCAAAAATACATTATATCTGTTCTATTTCTGTAGGATTTCTTTGAATAACTCATCATTTTTATCCAGGTTCTTGCGTTTTAGATACTCCTCTTTCTCAACCTTTAAAACTTTGATGAAATTGGAATAGTTTGTATAGAAATTTGATAGGTTTTTGAAAATCGGTAATAGCTCTATCAGGTTGTCTATCTTTTTCAACAGTACATGATCTATCTCATCCGGTGATTCTGTCTTGGATTTATCTTTGAAACTCTCGACAATTGTATCCTTAAGGATACCCAACGATGAGTTAAACTCTACTAGTTTGATTGATAAGATTTTCTCGTCTTTCTTGGTTCTGGTGCTTGTTGGAGCAGTTCTACCCACTTTGGCAATCGTATTTATTTCATTTTCCTTTAATGAGATATCGACAACTGATCTTACAGTCTGCAAGGTATTTTTGACTTTGATTAGATTCTCTTTAGATTTCGTCAATTTCAACAAGTCCCCTGTTATCTTGTCATTTTGT
This sequence comes from Wickerhamomyces sp. NRRL YB-2243, assembly GCA_030581995.1. Classification (NCBI taxonomy): domain Eukaryota; kingdom Fungi; phylum Ascomycota; class Saccharomycetes; order Phaffomycetales; family Wickerhamomycetaceae; genus Wickerhamomyces; species Wickerhamomyces sp. NRRL YB-2243. The sequence goes on from JAKTWL010000013.1 coordinate 106,066, forward strand.
GAGTTCAATATTGCAATGTTGTTGATATCCTTGGAGATATTGGAGATCTGTTCATTGAGTGAATTGACGGATATTGAGAAAGAATCAATGTAGTATTCTAGCCTTGTTGTTGGTTTAAGCTTGGAATTAATATCATCAGGTGTAGTGGTACTAGAATTTGAATGGTTCTGATCGTACGAATATGAGATAATGGAGTTTGACTGTTGCAATGTTGAGATCTTTTGCTCTAGATCATTGGTCATTTCATTAGTGTAATAGTCCAAGTTTGAAAGCAGCATTGTTGTTCTTTGTTGAAGCAGTTGGATATGTTTCAATGATGTTAGGTCATTAATTGAGTTTGTTTGTGAATTGATTGATGATTGTTCGAATAGAGCATCAAGGTAGGCATGTGGAACAAACTCCTCATCGAAAAACATAGGCAGTAAATCACCCATTATTCTTATTGATTGATTGATGGCTCAGCTTTTCTTGAGGTATTTGTCCTTGTGACAGGGTTGATGTTTGTTTGTTGTTGATTCTCGAAGGGCCAAAAAAACTTGCAAAAAAAAAAATATAATGTGACCTACGAGATTTGAACTCGCGCATCCGTAGATATTAGAGATTTTAGTTAACTGTGTAACCTAAATCTAACGCCTTAGACCACTCGGCCAAAATCACTTTTATATATTTGCCTTAGTTTCTGCTCATACATAAACCAGCTATCCTTCTAATCGGTATAAACACACCTCCTGATATCTCACTCATTATTGATCCAGTAACTCTATTATTAGGTACACAAATTATTTCAGACTTTATTTATCCTGAACAATTAAATTTAAGCATACTAAGTACCAATTTTATGAAATAATCAAACTCAAAATTCCCTGATATTTGTTGAGGCCTTATCACAAAAATCACCGTATGAAAAAAAAAAAATTTCAAAACTCAACCACACCTCTGAGAAGTTTGAGCAGCTGCGAACCACGTAATATCCACAATAGACAAGATGGTAAGTTGGTTGTCTTCTCGTGCCTCAAGGTGGGATACTAACTAGTCCACGATAGCTGAAACTGAGACAACTCCAAAAGAAGAAGCAAGAAGAACTATTGGCAAATGATTCAAACTCAAACTCAATCGCGTCACCTACTAAAAAACAAACCCCTGCACAGCTTCGTATACAAAAAGATCTCAATGAACTAGAATTACCAAATACAATAGCGTTAAAGATTCTTGATGAAACCAATATGAATTTTGATATATGGATCAAGCCAGATGAAGGCTATTATGCAAAGGGAAAATTCCACTTCAATATTCAAATCAATCCAAATTTCCCAATTGAAGCACCAAAAGTGAAGTGTCTACAAAAGATATATCATCCAAATATTGATCTTGAAGGTAATATATGCTTAAACATTCTTAGAGAGGATTGGTCTCCAGTTTTAAACTTGAATTCTATCTTGGTTGGATTGTTGTTTCTATTCCTTGAACCAAATGCAACGGATCCGTTAAATAAAGAGAGTGCAAATGTCTTGATTAGAGATAGGAACTTATTTACAAAGTATGTGAGGGCTAGTATGAGTGGTGGTAGTATTGATAGTGTAAGATTTGATTACGTGCTCTGAAACAATACATCTGTCGCTAGCATTAGGAGATCATTAAAAAAAGTCTAAGATGAATCAATGAATGATGGTAGGACTACAGATAATCTAACATGAAAGGGAATATTGATCAACACATAAATGTAGTGAATTAACTCTTGGAATGGCACCAGGTAAATTCAAAGAAGTGAAAGACCCACATTAAAAAAGAAATGGCACATATGATACTCAGCAGTGTACAAGTTCCAGCACCTGTATCAATCTAAAATCAAAAAGTGGCAATACTAATTGGAGGGTTTGAGGCTATAGCGCACTATAGTAAATAAATAGACATAATTCATCATAATAACAGATCATAATCTCGTAACTGGACCGGCAGTTTCAATCTCACTTTCAGAACTTGAGTAAACAGTTGGTCTTGTGAATGTGGTTTCCTCTGAAGAGGATGATTGCTCCTGGGTTGGTTCCTTGTTGTACAGTCTGAAAGATGGAGATGAGGTCATCAAAGTCAAACTTCTTGAACCAAATAGCGGTTTAGGCATCAAAGACCCCTGTAAGGTGATTCTGGCAGAGGTTTGGAAATTCTTTAGTCTTAGGATTCTGGACATTGTTATGGGTTGTAGTTGTTCAATTGATTATTGATGATCAAACTGAATGAACTAAAACTAATAATCTGGGGAAGCATGTGTTTATATACCATAGTCAGTTAATATTGACTCATTTGATGAGATCGTCACAAAATGACGTAGCTGCCATCATCCGGCCCATTTTTCCTGTATCCTTTCTGGGCTGACGGGCTGACAAGGGATTTTCTTAGAGCGGTAGCTACGCCGGCCGCCGGGCCATTTGATTTTAGCAAAATCTGGGGCACCGGAGCAAGAAAAATAATGGTGATCCGGGATGTCCGGGATTAAGGAAACGTACTGGGTGCACCGGCGGAGTGGGATTAATTCCATGATCGTATTAGGTAATCAGCCCATGCTCTTCAGACACATGCTCTACAGTATAATCACATGTTTCGATTGGCGCCTCGGATAGTAGAGGAATAGTTCGTGAAAAGTTCCAATGCTTAATACATGCCACCATCAGCAAATCAGCTCACATATTTTGAGATATCCTGATAAAAAATATAAAAAGATAATAATAAATTAATTAAATATATAGTTAATTAACAAGAAAATTATGGTGATCATTAATTTTTGAATTTCTATCTGACGTTTAGGACATCCTTAAATTTGAAAACCTCCAATATTTAATTATCAATATTATAACTATCATCGATATAGTTGTTATTAGACGTAAATCTAGCTAGTAGTTGTACGTGTTATCGACCCGGCTATGATATTCCAATGATAGAGTATCAGAAGTAAAATAATAGACGATCTACATCATTATTCATCAGCGAATACAAGACCGGATCACGAAATTGGACCAACTACATGGTGTTCGGATGTTCCTTTGCCTTAACACATAAAATCATCTTCAATATACAAATTTAAAGTCCAACCGTTTGTTACTATCATCGGTTGTTTCAACTTTGTATTTTTCTTGTTCCTCAAGTGTCAAAGCGTTCCAGTGTTGTTCTTTTTGATGATTTCTCCAGATGTAATAGTATCTCGTTAAAATACAAGTGACGAAGGCACCAGCAGAGATACCCAATAATTGTGTGTTACCTCTATGATATTTAGGTTTATCATCTGCTCTGTATATATTTGCACTGATGATGCCTGCAGTTTGTGAAAAGATATTGACCAATGCTGCGGAAACAGCCCTATTTCTCACAGAGTTGGAATTAGCAGAACACCAGCTAATTGTCAAAGGCCATGTTGGTGCATGTCCCAATAATACCGTAAGTATAGCATATGTTGGCCAGATTTCGACTTGCGAACCTTTCCAAAACCTCAAAGGAATCAAACAAATGAAAATCCATGCTGGAATTGTTGCTAATAACAATGCCCTTGATTTTATAATCTCAGATAGATACCCAATGAATAACATAGTGATGATTGTGAGAACGTTATATGGAATTGTCAGTAAATTCGTATTGAAAGTTGAGAATCCAAGTTTCTTCAAAGTCAATGTCATATATGTACTGACAGGACTTGATCCAATATCTCCCAATAATCTGATGAGATAGATAGGAAGTAAATCATAGTCGGTGATAGCTTTGAACAGTTCCTTCAATGAAACAGGTTCTCTGTTATTCATATCACCTTTGGCAGGATCATTTCTTAAAACTCTATTAACAACAATTTTTTCTTCTCTTTCAGTGAACCAGCCGTTCGGTCTATACCATGATTTAGTTTGAACAGCTGAAGCAGGCATCAAGAAATAACTAGCAACACCAATGATGAATGTGAAAATCCCTTCAATTAAGAACACCCATTGCCAACCATGTGGTAATAAGGAAGTTTTGATTCTCAAGATAGCAAATCCCAACAAAGCACTCAAAACTGAAGTCAATGGATTAGCAATATAAAACAGTGATATTCTAAAAGGTAATTCTTTAGCAGTATAGAAATATGACATCCAAAGACAAGTATCACAGATGAAACCACCTTGAAAAAGTCCAATCAATGCTCTAGTGACCAAAAACCCACCTTTATTTGTTATGGCAGCTTGACTTATTGAAACAGTTGACCAAAGAATCAATTGAGTAGGGATCCAAATATCAGCGCCCAACTTCTTTGAAATCAACTGGGATGGTAATTCAGAAGCTAGAAAACATACGAGATTAATGGTATTTCCCAAATTATAATCATTTGTTGTCAAACCTAAATCATTCAGAATATCATCAGAAAGAGCTTGAGCAATATTTGAACGATCAAAATCCAATGCTGTAAACATAATATAAGCCCAAAAAGTCACATGCCAGTCACATTTCCAGATGACTTTACGTTCTTCCTTTTGAGTCCATTTGAAATCAGGATCGAAATGATCTTTACATTCATAATTTGCATCTTCATACACCTTTCTATAGTATTCTGCAATCTTAGGATCTTTGAAAATATGATTGTCTTGATCATCTTCACTTGTGAATGAATCATAGTCATGGTCATGGACCTCTCTGGCATCAAATGTTGACTCCAATTTCCTCAATTTCAATTGATTCTCCTCATTTGGTGAAGATCTTAGGGAATCTTGAAATGAATTAGCTCTCTCCCTTGGTTTGATAACAATCGGGTTGAACCATTTGAGTAGAATACTCATACTGAATTCACTAGTATCAAAAACCTTTTGAGCCAACACTGAGTAGCATTGACCTTCAAAATCAGAACAGCTAAGCGGAATCATTATAATAAGAATAACATTGCTGGTAATTCATTGGATTTCCAGTTTCCTCTATTCACAATATTTGCCATATCTGAGCAATGAGCAAATCTGATTCAAAATCCTTCACTGTCTCAGCAATTAACCATTCAGTCTTCACTCTTAAATCGCACCAATAACCATCCTCTGTAACACCGAACAGAGCCCAGAAACAGCCACAGAACTTCTTAACTTTTTTTGATTTGATAGTATTAGGCAATATCCTAATGTTCACCGGGTCGGATTGTGCGTTGAAGCGAAGGAGTATGATGACATTAGCTATTGGTGATAAGTTGTGCCACCGCACACCAAGAGGCATCTGCGATATTGGTCGTGCTATCGGAAGTGTGGTATGTGACTCCAGCCATCAGTCTTGTCATTCCTGTCAATCGAACGCCACAGATTTGACAGGTGATTGGTAATCGATAAACCAATCACAGAGATCGAGCTACAAGTTCCTGGAATCAATAGATCTTAGGCTTACAGTTCTGGTTCTTATGAAGGAGTAGTAATAAAGTAAATCAAGCAGCGGAAAGTTGATCAGGATCAATCACAATCTCAATCCACCTTATCCACCTCATTCAGAATTCTATCTAAATTTTTTATCTCTTTTAGCTTCCTTTTCTCGAGAGCAGCTGAATCTGGGTTAGATGAGAAAAACAGCCTTTGCTGGAAGATGTGCCAGACATTTCTAAGTTTCAGGAAGTTGTTGATACCAAATTGTCCGTATAATCCAACGTTGGAGTGGAAACTTCTCAATACCTCACGGATCTGTGATTTGTCAAAATTTGACAGATGGCGAGGTCTATAATTCACAGGCTGATCTTCTTGAATCAAAACTTGAAAGTTACCATATCCAATTGTGTGACCATTTGGATTGACCAATCTGATTTTCCCCGAATGAATCAGATCAGTGGTCAGATTTTGATCTGAAGACTTAGTGATAACCGAACAATATTTTTTAAAACTATCTAAAACAACTTTCTCTTCTTCACTATCGACACCAGAGCTCCAAACTTCATCCCTAATGTTTAGGTGAAGAATGAGATCCAAAGGAAATTTAGATGTGAAATCCAAATTAAATGAGTCACGTAGCTCTTTGATGGTGAGTTCCAAGCTCTGAACAGGTTCACCAAGAACGCGACATTCTCTCCACCTTCTTAACATTTGACCATCTAAAGTAACCAAGAAAGGACCTTCATCTTTTCCTATCAAAGCAGTATAGAACTTGGTGTGGATGTTGAAGTCAATCTCAGAATCTGTTAAGTCAATAATGCTCCGCCATTTTCTGATCTTCTCCTTTAGTACTCTCTTAAATTGTCTCCTTCTATGGAGGATTGCATATATGATCAGTTTTTTATCAGTGAAAGGATACTTTGAACAGAGAACTCTCATTGACTCTAGTATGAAGACAACTTTGCCCTCGACTTGTACAATGTCGACGATTTCAACAATTTCTGCACTAGACAAACCGTCTGATAGTATCCCAACATTGGTTCCAGTGGCTAAGGATTCATAGACAATCTGCTCCTCTATGTTTTTATATCATCTTTTATCTAACTCTTGGAATATGTTGGCTTTTTTTATCTCAACAATAACAATTCAGTGATTATCATCCTCCTCATCAAATGCCACTGGCATAAAACTGCCATCTGGCACCAGATTTACTTTTGTAGCTTCTTCTTTTTCTTCGAAGAGTTTGTATCTCAATTTGGCGGTAGTGAAATTGACTTGTTCATCTGGCAGGATGCGTTTCATAATCCAGATCACAGGTCTGGAGATAGATAGCATAAACAATCTTTCTGCACAGGCTTCTTCAACATAACTTTTCCGACTATCTTCAGAGTACAATAGGAGTTAAACAATCTCAATAACGTCATCGTCTGATATCCTTAAATCATGATTTTTGTCCAAAGAAGGATTCAACAAATCATCAAAGATGGTGTTAATCTTATGTGCCGGTATTTTGGTGGTTATCACCTCGTTGGGTCTCCTAAAAAAAACGCCTTCGGTCAATTTACTATTGACGTTACCATCACTCTTTGACTTTTCAAACCTAACCTCACACACTCTTGGGCAATCAACCAACATTCTTAAGAAGGCTGTTCGATGTTGCAAATAGTATGGATTGATGTTTTCAAGTGTGACCTTCTTATGGACGTCTTTCAATAGGGATTCCTTGATTATTACACCATCATTCAAAACAGCATTTTTTTTGGTTTTTGAGTTGATAAACTTATGGACTAGGGGTGGCTTGCTTGAGTAGCAGCGTGAAAGACTCACAGTCTGCCTCATCTTAGGCAGAACACGTCGTGAACTTAGCATCATTGACACAGCACAATAACGTTCAACTGCAATGATGAACAAGCAGGTCCGATAAACAAAACCAGTGAGTCAAAAATCATGACAAGAAATAGAAATCTTGAAATTTCATGAGAATACTATATTTTATAATGAGAGGATTTAATGACACAGAAAGAAGTACAACGTCGACATTTTTCAAACGCCTAACCCTGTAATCGTGTTCTAACCAATGAAACCAGCGCACACTTGGAGCAGTACAGATATCAACGGTGAGGAGTGAGAAGCTCGACGGGTTCCCAATATAGATAATTGCAACATAAGTAACAGCTGAATGCTTCTTTGATGTCGTCTCGCACATTGTCTCTACCATTTTCCGTAGAGCATATTACATATATGTTTCTAGTGATTACATAATCTTAATCCGCAAAAATTCCGGGCACTTTCTTCCAAAGCCGTCTAAACATCAACAGCTTTTTGCATTCTTCTGTCTATTACTCTTCTTCAGATCCTGGTTCACCAAGAAAGTTGGACCATACATTTTTTTCACAGACACTCACTTGCTGCTGCTCGCGTCCTTGGTTCTCCTCCACTTCTCATCAGGTTTCATATTTTTTTTTCTGTTTTCTTGGGTCATCACAGAGTTTTTCATCCCACAGGGTTTTTTCATCTTCAACAATGGACGTCAACAGTATCAGGAAACCGTCACCTCTTACAAGCCTGACATCTTGGCTCAAGAAAGAATCAACTGCCTCATTCTTTGCTGGTGCATTTGGGGGTGTTATCGGTAAAAGTGCGGTGTATCCAATTGAACGTTCGAAGATTTTGTTCCAACTACAAGGACCAGGCCAGTCGAACTACAATGGAATTTTCTCAACCATCTCGAAAATGTACAAAGAGGAAGGTATAAAGGGATTATTCCGTGGGAATGGGCTGAACTGTTTTAGAGTTTTCCCATATAGTGCCACGCAATTCTATTTATATCAGACTGTTAAAACCGCATGGTTGAAACAAGATCAGAAAGAATTGAATAACTATCAGAGACTGATTGCAGGTGCTATTGGTGGAAGTGGTTCAGTGTTTGTTACATATCCAATGGATTTAATACGAACAAGACTAAGTATTCAGACGGCTAATCTATCCAAATTACATAAGGGAAAAGTTAATGCTGGTTTAAAACCACCTGGCTTCTTCCAATTGTTGGTTCAAATTTATAAAAATGAAGGTGGTATAACATCATTATACCGTGGGATATGGCCAACAACTTTGAGTGTTGCACCATACATAGCTATCAATTTTGCAGTGTATGAGCAATTACGTGAAAGTTACCCAGATTCTTCACCATTAGTTAAGCTATTGTTTGGCGCAACTTCCTCTGGATTAGGATTGATTGTGACTAGTCCCTTGGACCTTCTGAGAAGAAGATTTCAAGTAATGTCAATGGCAAAAAGCGAATTGGGTTTCCAATATTCTGGTGTTTCGAGCGCTTTGATCACGATCTACAAGACTGAAGGGTTTAGGGGATTGTATAAAGGCCTTGGTGCCAATCTACTTAGAATTATGCCTTCAATGGCAATCACATGGGTCAGTTATGAGTTCATCAAGGAGAAATTAATGAAGTTATGAAAGGGTGTATAATTCCATATAGAATACACAGCTAGATTAGAGTAGAGACAAACGTATCAGCACGAGACATCAGAGATCAGAGACATCAGACATACGTTACATAATCGCTATTATAAACGTTACATAATCACCGCGAAATTTCGATCTCAGCCAATCAAAATTCCAAAAAAAGTTTCCTCCCAAAAAAATGAAGCCATCAGAAAAAAGTGACAAACTTATGGAAATCAACTTTTGGCATCAAGATAGATTTCTGTATTGAGCAATTTCAAATCAAAATGAGACCTTCCCAATATTTATTCAACGCTGCTGTAAGTGAATTGTTACTATTTGCATACACATTTTTGGTTTTGGTGGAGTTCTATGGCTTTCCACCTGTTGTGTTCAAACGTCTCATGACTTGGTTCCATACTAACAAAACCTCCAATAGAAAAAACAATCTGGTTTCAGTATCCCAGTTGAACTAACCCCATTATTCGTTGCCATGGGTATCGCGTGTACCTCTGCTGTCTACTTTACATACAAAAAGTTTGCCTACGATGGTTCTTTGAGATTATCAAGAAGTAACCCAAAACAATCTTCTGAAGACTTGAAGAAATATTTGGCTGAAGAGAAATCCGAATAAATCTAACAAGATGCATTCAATCACAGTTAAAATAAACAAGTGGAGAAAGAGGGAGTTCATGAGTATAATATTTGAAAGATGAAGAGAAAGAGAGACTGAGAGATAGAAGGAGACTGTTAAGTTATTATTATGATATTCTTTATTCATTTAGGGATATTGAAAGGTTTTTTTTTTGGATTTTTTTTTATGAATCATTCCATATATTCAATTCTGTTCATGCTTATGGGGTTTGAAGTGTTCCGCAAAATATACGTCTTTATGGTTATATGAGAGCGAAACTTTCTATGTATTTGGTATTAGTAGTATATGTGCAAGATTAGGAGTTTGTATTTACAAATATGTATCTCATTCTTTCAGAGTTGTATAGTAATCATTAACGTCATCAACATCATCTAAAGCACTGATGAACTTGTCGTATTTTTGTTTCACATCCTCATCAGCGATTTCTACTAATGCATCTTCTTTTGGGATATATGATATACCAACCTCTTTGATCTTGAACTCTTTCTTCAATTCATTAGAGACTTTACCAGTGTCTACCGGCTCAACCAAGATCTCAATGGTTTGACCAGTTTCAACCTCCTCAATCTCTTCAATACCTTCATACTCGGTGATGATCTTCTCAAACAATTCATCAAATGAAGCTTCTGATTCACTTGTATCCAACACAATGAAACCTTTTCTATCAAACTGAAAAGCTGTAGGACTTAAATTCCCACCATATTTACTGAATATACCACGAATATTGCTAAAAGTTCTATTTTTATTATCAGTCAGAGCTTCAACGATAACGGAGACGTTCCCTGGAGCGATACCCTCGTATACAGCTGTATCAACATTTGTTTTCTCACCACCTCCAATACCAGCACCTCTCTTGATGGCATTCTCAATCACTTTTTTCAAGACGTTTGATTTGTGAGCCAATTCAATTGCAGCTGATAATCTAACATTAGTATTCGGGTCTGGACCACCAAGTTTAGCAGCAATTGCTATAGCACCTGCCAGTTTATTGGAGATTTTATTCTTTTGGGCATCGTTTCTAGCTTTATCATGTTTGATATTAGCCCATTTTGAGTGGCCAGCCCATAATCTAGGTGATGTTGAAAAGCATCTAGAGCAAAATGATGTACCTCCAGCGACAGATCTCGTCAAGCAGTTCATTCTGGAAGGGATTCTTTGGGGGAGAAGATTGGTGAATATTGGAAAGACATGATGATGATGGCCTAAGAGCTGACAGATTTTGGCTGGTGATCAAAATTGACGATTCCGGGTAACTCCATCGCTCACTCAAAATCCTCGAAATGCTGTCCACCGAAATTTGGCTGTTTCTTACTAGCAAATATACAAGAACGATAGTTCACTTTAAAACAGAGTTCAATTGCGTTGTTGTTGTTCTGCTGCTGCTTCAAAGGTGAAAAAGTGATCTTTTAAACAATACACAAACACAGCTGAAATTATGTCTGAAGCTAACAAGAATCGTTCACTGTTGGCCGTTATTGGTGATGAGGATACGATAACGGGGATGCTACTAGCTGGAATAGGTCAAGTTGACGATTCAACAAACTCAAAGAACTTTTTTGTCGTTGACGCTAGAACCACAGAAGAACAAATTGATCAAGCATTCACAGAATACGTTGAAACGAGAGACGATATTGCCATTCTATTAATAAATCAACACCTTGCTGAAAGAATAAGATTAAGAGTTGACGGTTTCACTAATGCGTTCCCTGCTATTTTGGAAATACCTTCAAAAGAACATCCTTACGACCCTGAAAAGGATTCAGTTTTGAGAAGAGTCAGAAGACTGTTTAGTGATTAGACCCAATGCTCTCGTTCACATACAACAAAACCAAAGTAAGAAAAAAAAAAGAAAGAAAGAAAGAAAGAAAGAAAGAAAGAAATGATAACGTCAAAAGATGAAATGCAGGTCATATAGAAGAAAAATAATTCATAGTTACGGATTTTTTTGTTTCATGAGATACATGAAGTAGTAGTAGTAGTAGCAGTAGTAGTAAAGAATCACCCCTTTCATCCCCCAAAATATATATAATCTAAATATGTAGATTACCTCATTATTTTTTACCGTTCTTCTTTTTATTGTTCTTCTTCTTTTTATTTTTACTTGAAGTAGTGGAAGTGGTAGTGGTGATCTCTTCTTGTTTTGGTTCTTCATCTTCATTGAGATCCACATCTTCTAAATTATCAGTTTCTTCTTCTAATGATTTCGATGATTCTTCTGTGGCTTGTTCAGTGGTATTTGGCTCTTCAACTTCAACCTTAACAGTTTCAGTTGGCTCAGCTTCTTCTTTGACTGCTTCAACTTCTTCCTGAACGGCGTCAACTGCCGGAGTTGGTTCTTCTGTGGTTTCATCCACTTCAGCAGCCTTCACTACTGGCTCTTGAGCAACTGTTTCTTCCTCGACAGGGTTTTCAGCGGTAGCAGGTTCATCAGCAGTCACAGCTTCTTCCACCACAGGTTCTTCAGGTGTTACTTCAGTTACAGGTTCTTCAGTTGTTGCCTCAACCACAGGTTCTTCAGATGTTGCTCTAACGGCAGGATCCTCAGCAGTTGTTTTAACTACCGGTTCAGTTTCAGCAGGTTCGGAAGTGTTATCCTTGTTTTCCTCTATGGCAACATCTTCTAGATCAGTTGGTGTTCTTTCCGCTGCTACCGGAGCATCAGAAGTATTACCATTTTGTTCTGTTTGTACTGGGATATCAGCTGAGGCTGCTTCATCTGGTCTTGGAGTGATTTGTTTCGAGTATTTGTTATTTTCCAAGAACTTCGGATCAGCATCCAAGTAGAAATTACGAACCCCAACGATTCTTCTTTCAGTTTCACAGGCTTTCAACCATTCAGGTCTAACAACAGGAATATTATTGTCTACTGCTTTCTTCCATTGAGCTCCTTGGCCAACTGTGGTAATGAAATGAGTGGTATCTACCTTAACTTCATAATGTAATGGTTTAGCACCGATTTTGATCAATGATCGCTCAATTTCTTCGGTAGTTATTCCTTCACTTGGATCGATTTCACCAAGGCAAACAGATATACCTGTCAAATCAGTCATTTTATGGGTTGTGAATTTGATTGTGTTCGATTTATAACTTCCAGCAGTGGTATCTAGACGTAAATAGAATTGATATTCTGTATCGATAGGTAAACCTGATAGTTTCGTGTTTTTGTTGACTAAAGGGTTTGGTATTTGTCCCAATCTTGAACCATTCTTGTATAAAGTTAGAGATTTCAATGTTGATGATCCCAAATTCAATGGATCCCATTCTAGAACTGCACTTGTCTGAGTGACATTTCTGATCTTCAAAACTGGAGCAATTGGTTTATGTGTTCCGAACAACTCAAGAATCTTATCCTGAACAGCCTCAAACTCCGATGCATCTTTCTTTTCTTCTTCAATGTCTTGTTCACACTTGATTGTTACAACAGATCCAGCATTGACCCCGTCTGGTAATAAGATGGTTGGGAATTCAATCAGATGATGGTCTTTCGTAAGCAACAAAGCCAAAGAGGCATCCAGCTTACCAACAGTCAGCGAGATTTCAACCATTTCAAGTCTTCTAGTTTCGTAGATATTGGTAATATGAGATATTTGAGAAACTCTTATTGTTTTCATTTTGAACAGCGCCAAACTTCTTTCTCTATTCTGAGGCACGGTGGAGGGGATTACCCGGACCTGAGAAATTCCGATACACTAATACGAATTCCGACTTATAAGTTAGACAACTAGTGCACCGTCTTCAGGACTTTGTTCGGTCTCAACAGCTCACCATATAGCTAAAACTACGCTTGAACTGATTCTATTCATATATGCATACATCATTAACAAACTCCTAACCTAACCATCTCATAAATCTTATAAAAAAATCAATTATATGATGACTCTTCTTAAAATTCAGCAACGACTTTCTCCAAGATTGAGATGAAAACATCCGCATGTTTCTTTTCAAAAGTCAATGATGGTCTTAATCTAACAGAGACATCAGCACAGCCACCAACATTCAAACCGTTTTGTTTCAATTTGTACAAGAAATCATTTCTTTCAGCAGCAGAGGATAAGTCCCAAGCAATGAAAGTGGCTCTGTTTTCACCTCTCAAGTTTTGGAAATGTTTTGGATATTTGACTTGTAGAGCTTTTAATTTAGAGTATAGATAATCACCAGTTTCATTAGCTTTGGCAACTAAGTTGTTGGCTTCGATTTCTTTGTAAATGGCACCAGCAATGATCATTCTGGCTGGGTCACCACACCAGGTGTTGAATTGACGGTAAGCAACATTTGGGACAAAGTTTGGATCATGGAAGAAATAACCGGCAGACTGGAATTTCTTAGAGAAAGTAACTAAATCTGGAGGTGGGGTAATGTTGAAATGTTCATGAGCCCAAAGTTTACCAGTGGCACCTAACCCAGTTTGAACTTCGTCAACAATGAAAACAACACCGTGCTTCAAGGTGATATCTCTTAATCCTTGGAAAAATTCAGCACTGGCATGGTTATCACCACCTTCAGATTGGATTGGTTCGATGATCAAAGCAGCAATTGGAACAGACCAAGTTGTGATGATGTTTTCCACAATGGCTAAAGTTCTAGCATCTTCAGCTTTGTTATGCTCAACATTATCTTCTAATGGGTATTTGTAAGATGGGAATTCAGCTTTTGGCCACTTGAATGATGGTAAATCTAATTTGTGAACTGGTTTTGAGGCAGTAACAGAAGCAGAAGCAAAGAGACGACCATGGAAAGCTCTTTTGAATGACAAGACAGCTAATTCTGGAGACCCTGGAGCTTGGTTTTGCATGGTTGATTCGTTTTCTTCAATGGTGAAATCAGTTGAACCGAAACCTCTTTTCTTGGCTTGATACCACATGAAAGCAGCTTTGAAAGCCAATTCGTTGGCATCAGCACCAGATAGACCATTCCAAACTTGGGTTTGACCTTTTGGAGCAGCGGCTAAGACACCTTTGACAATCGATTCTAAATCTTTCCCTGGGAAGTTACCTAAAGCTGGTCTTTCAACTAAAGCTCTAATCATTTCTGGAGATTTAGCAGCTTCAATCAAGGCTGGGTTGTTGTAACCAAGAGCAATGGAAGCGATTTGAGCATATAAATCCAAGTAGACGTTACCATCAACATCAGCGATGTAGTTACCTGATGATTTTTCGTAATCAGCAATGAAGTAATTTGGTCTTGAATCAAACACTTCACCTAGAGATTTGATTCCCTTTATAGATTCAGGACCAGGGATCTGGGTGGTTTTGATTGTTGGTTGAGTAGGCTCATCCGGGTAGTATTTAGCAGCAACAGACATGGTTGATCACTGTTGAATATAATGTTAAAACAAGAAGAAACAAAATATAGGGAAATTTCTTAAATTTATAGTCCAAAATGAGCAGTGCCCATATAACAATTTCGATCAGGAGCTCTCTGGCGGGACTTCCATTTTGGGAAGTTAACTGCCGCCGTTTTGCGCGGAATTGCTCATATGTTTAGATAAGATATTATGTAATCCATTCGCGCTGAGACTCTTTCTGATCTCGATGCCTTCAGTTGAGTATTGAACCATCTAAACAAGGCGACTTGGATACCTCTCTACCAATGGGGATATATACAGGATCATGGCAATTGAAACAAACGATAAACACATAACAAACATCACAAATCACAATGCAAACTGACAAAGCTTATGTCTCTCTTATTTATGATCTAGGGACAAACTTCATCTTCAGTCCATTGATCATGATCAAATCTTTCGTAGATGTAACGCGATTCGTGATTCCCACCAAGATTAACGTAGTCAACTTTGTCAGGCAGTAGCAGAACTAGCACAAAGTTTTTAGTACCATCAGCTTCATGGGATCCATCAACACCTCTTGCAATTGAATCCAGTAAGTTTTTATCTTCAATAGAAATTTTTGAACCTGGTTCAGGTTTTCTGAAACTTGATTTCAATCTTCCTGATAATGCATCCCATTTACTGTTTAGTTCAGTTTCCCATTCTTGAGTGTTTGGTTTGCCAGACTTTGTTGAGCTCAGTTGATTTAATGATCCTAAATTCAAGTTTGATGAATAGCTCTTTATTATGTTTGGAGAAATTATTGGATAATCTCCAATGAGGTCATTGATCTCATTCAAGTTATCATGTGTTATAGGTGTTGCGGAACCATTAATTCTGAATTGTTCATTTGTGGAAGGGAACCAAAAACAAGCCTCAAATTTGGAGTTATGTAGTAAATGTTTATATTTTTCCATCCTTATATCAGTGGTGAATGTCAAAACATTTGTTTTTCTATCATTGAATAGGAACCCTCTGGAGATACATGTTCTAACTCTTGGAGCACCATCAGAGTCAACAGTAGCAAATGAGAATGTGACAAAAGGTGTCTCTTTATGACTTTCTAGATGTCGATTAATTGCATTTGTCAGTGCTGGAACCCATGGAGCCATGTACTGCATCATAAGAGCCAAATTGAAAACGAAAAAAGAGGGATTGGAGGATGGATATGAATAAAATGGATATGGGATTCTCAAATGCCGCAGATGAGATATGGGTTATAAAGTATTATAAAAGGGTATGCTTGATGAGAAAAGGTCTTTTGACGCTAAAATTTCTTTGATTTTTTGTGGGTTTTTTTTCGACTTTGGTGAAATTTTTTCCGCTGTAAACAACGTGGTTTCTATTAGCTATTTCTTGACTTGTGGGTGGATTTCAACTACTTGCTCGAACTCGTCTCTTTTTGTGCTTCAAATCTATTAAACTATGTACAATGAATGACGCTGCATGATCAGCGGACACTTCCATTCAAAGAAACCGTGGCTAGGTCCCCGTTCTCTGCCATAAGTACACTCTTGACGTTCTCTTCACCGGTATAAACGACTCGACCATCCTCACTAAACAAGTGGGACTGTAACAATTCCCAATCTTTTGGCTTAATCCTCGAGGGGTTAGAAGTATACCCTTCAAATATCAACTTGTCACCAACTTCACTGGATACAGGAGGTCTAACCAACTCAACTTTCGTCTCTTGATCATTAATCACTAGTTCAGCTGCCAATACCATCGCTTCAGATTTGATGCCTCTCATTTTGGATGGTTTTAAATTGGTTATAATCACAACTTTTGAATTGAGCAGGGTCTCTTTTGGGATGTATCCAACAAGTCCACTGCATACAGTTATCGGAGCCAGGTCCTTGGAGATCCTTATCGAAGAAACGTACAGTTTATCAGCATTTGGATGATTGTTGATCTCTTCAATGTAACCAACTTTCAAATTCAACAATGAAGGTGTGATTTCTGGGAAAGAAAAAAGTTAGTCTTGTGAATCTTCTTTCTGATTAAGGCTTGACTCACTTTTGACATCACTAAAAGCTCGAATACTAGTGCTAAAGGGTCTAACGACTCTCAACATTGCCCTGTATCTATGATGTTAGGCAATAATAGGTGGAACTTGCTGAATTTTTCAGTCGGGACAATTATAAGAGGCCTAATTATAGCGACCACACTACTCTACCATTTGAAACCCTGAGAACATAAAAGTGATGAATTACTAAACAACAAAGATCTATAAAGGCAAAATGTTAGGGATTGGACCCAATGGAGTGATCTTATGAGGATTGATTCCGATATGGGATTTTGTATAGTGGAACTTGATATGATCGAAATTAACAGTTTTTTGAATCTCTTTGTTATTCCAATAGATATCACGAGCCCAATCATTGATGGCTGGATAATTGTATCTGATCATACCCAGGTTACACTTGAAATGTTGAACATAAACAGGATCAAATCTGATAATGGTAGTGAATAATCTAATATCAGCCTCTGTCAAATCATTGGAGATCAAATATTTGATTCCTTTAGAGTTGTTTTCTTTCAAGATTACTTCAACTTTGTCCAAATGATTGAATAGGTTTGTAACTTCCTTTTCATAAACTTCTTGTTTTGTAGCAAATCCACTCTTGTAAACTGCATTATTGATATTTTCATAAACCAGGTCATTGATTTCGTTAATCCTTGATTGATGTTCAGTTGGATAGTAATTTAATTCTCGTTTGGATGGATCCTCAATCAATTCGTTGAATTGATCATTCAAAAATCTTATAATTTCTGAGCTTTCATTGTTCACAATAGTTTCTGTTTTCTTATCCCAAACAATAGGAACGGTGAATCTTCCTTCATATTCAGGGTTGGCTTTGTAATATAGTTCACTTAGTCTCTTGAAACCATACAGTGGTTCATCGGTAGCACCTTCGATAGTTTGATCAAATCTCCAACCCTTATCATCCATGTCCCAATGGACAACTGATAATCCAATGATTGAATCTTTTGATACTGTGGAGGTCTTATGATCAAAGTCTTTGATCAAACCTTTGGTTGTCAGGTAAATCAAAACACGATGGGCCCATGGACAAGCTAGACTGATATAAACATGATATCTTCCGGCTTCAGGTTTAAATTGTTCCGATTGCTTTGTGATAAAGTCTCTGAATATAGAAGCTCTACGTTTGTAGGCCCCGTCTTTCCCTGCGAATTCCAATATCTTGATTCCTTGTTTAGCCTACGGACGTGTTAGCAATATACTCAATAATCAAACTGCACAGCAGATTTACTCACTGCTTGTGACATCTTTAGCTGATCTGATTGTTCAACAAACAGGAGAAGAAGTAGAAGAAAACAAGATAAATTTATCTAATTTTATACCAACTTGCTTCGCTTTACTAATGATTTCGTAATAATGTCATGACGTAAGCATATTGAACCGAACACTAATCATGACTACAGTATTTAAAGCATAATCCATTACTTCATATCACATATAAGCTATATCCGTATTATCATATCCACGTCAATGGTTGGTTACTTTCCAGCAGTTTGATTCACACCGTATTTTCTTTTTTCTTTTCATTTTTTCAATCTGTTTAATGCTTCATTATTCAAGTCTTCCAAAATCTCAACCCCGGACGCTTTGTAATAACGATCGGTCTGATCCAATTTTTCAGTATCAATGGCTTTACTTAATGACTTTATAACATAAGTCTTGTATCCTAGCTTGCTACTCGACTCAGCACTAAACTTGACACAATAATCGTAAGCCAAACCACATAAATATACATTTTCTATATCATTCTTCTTGAGGAAATCATCCAATTCGGTCTTATCATCATCCCAGATATCATTGAATGCACTGTAATAGTCTCGATCTTGCAATTGACCCTTCTGAATGATTGTCTTTGGAATTTCCAAGCTTTTATAAGTTTCAATCAACTCAACTGGGAAGTTCGCACCATGTGTATGTTGAACACAATGATTAGGCCAAACTGTTTCAATTGAGGTTACGTTTCCATCTTTAGTAGAGCGGAATTCAACCGATTCAAAAGGTTTCACATCATTTGGATGGTTGGAAGCAAACGATATGTGGTCCTTTGGATGCCAATCTTGACTCAATACGACACTATCCCATTTATAATCGGTGATCAAGGACAATATTGGTTTGATGATTTCATCCCCATTGGAAACAGCAAGAGACCCTCCTGGCAAGAAATCGTGCTGGATGTCAATGACTAATAAAGCAGATTTGGACATTGGGACTTGATGTTCCTTTGATTGATGTGGCTTACCAAATAGACCAGCTTATTGAATGGCAGTCTGCAGAGTGGGATGGTAGAAAACAGGAGAAAGAAAAGTTTATGGTGTGAAAATAAACCCTTATGAATTACGTAATAAAGAGATAGCAATTATCCCAAAGAGGTGGTATTCCCCAATATGGCAATTACGAAAATACATCAACAACTCAAAAAGAAAAACCCAAAAGAGCTGAAACCATTCTGAAACGACACTTTTTTGGCAAATATGAGACGTAGAAGCGCTGCTGAAAAGCAGGAACTATGCAATGTCTGAGGCAAGTCTTCATTGTGAGGTGTCATTTGTCTTGAATTGGGTCAGAAAGGGTGCTTAACCACTATATAAGGCATTGAATCCCACCGTTATAATAAATCGCTTAGTCCCAAACGCGAAAAGGCTATCTGATTTGGGCAAAAAAATCAAACAAATTCAGAAAAAAACGAATGGCGACTTTCTTCACACAGTTTTGTGGAATTCAGCTCACTGAAAACAAGATGACGTTGGTTAAGTTGCTGGACGATCTGACATTAGATAAGTCCTCTAGTGATGTGAGGTTGAAATTGAAATTGCACTTGAGCCATGGCAAATTGACTGTTTTTGAGGATGTTCGTTACCAACAGGAAATCCAAGCACTGAACCAGTTGAAGTTGATAAACGATGGTCTTGTTGAGGCTAAGGACAGGCAGGACGTTGAGGGTTTGGTGAGATGTATCCTTCCATTCTGTAAACTGTTGGATTTCAATATTGATTCTGAGGTAAACGATGTTGTTGATGGTGACGAGGTGAAACAGTTCTTGTTGGCACTTTCGTTGGTGATTGCGAGTGACAAGATCAATCAGTTGATCAAGCAAGATATGACCATCGAGCTTATTCAAGATATAATTGGGCATTATTTTCGGATAGTTCAGGTATTACAAGTGTTATCCTCTTATCACTTGCCATCTTCCAAGTTGTTGTCAAACTGCTCATTTGTAAGTCCTTTGTTGATTACTATTTCGTTTGCTTTCAAGTTGAAATATCAGAAAAATAATGAAACTATCAAACTGTTGACTGTTTTGTTCGTTTATCTGTTGACCAATAACCATACTTTGATTGAAGTCATCAAATTATTTGAGATGAACTCTTTTACAAACGTGGATGTTTTCGAGGTATTCAATAAGTTATGGTTGAAGACTTTGAAATCCGACTCAATCAGCTCTGAAGTCAACGATCTGAATGAAAAACATCAAGTGGGTCCAATAACAATCATGAATAGGCTGGAGATCTTCAAGAATGCGAAGTCATTGACTTTTGATTTGACTAATAACATCTTACCACTGAATATGACCTCTTTCTTATTCAATACTTCACGAAAGATAGTTGTGCTCAACAATTTGTTGAAAGAACTACACCCAAATAATGAATCAATCAATAACTTCAAGATTCTGAGTGAGTTGACAAGATATTTATCAATCGATTCCGATACCGAGTTGTTACTGGTGTTGATAACAAGCTTACAAATGGAAGAAATATTCCTGAAGCTACATGAGAGGGAAGAATATAATACTACCATTCGTTATTTCTTCTTTAAGTTTTCACATTTATCATACAAGAATGAAGAATTTACCAGAAGGATCTTGTCAGTTGATATTCTGAAAGTGATTCAAACAACAAATTACTCAAGATATCAAGTATTGTTTGAATTTGTTGATCATAACTACAAACCTGATTATATCAACGATCCGGATAACTTTCAAATATTATTCTCATTACAGAAGTCGTTGTTTCAAATCAATGAAAACTTCAGGATAAAAGATGAATTATCAGCCTTGACTGAATTAGGATCGTCCTATTCTATTGAATCGTTGCTCAACTACACCTCATACATAATCCAGTCATCATTGATCAAGTTTGTGAATCCGATCTATGAACTTCCACTTAAATTCAACAAAACTATGGAGCTGGGGAAATTCCCACCCTTACCGAAGAGTGAGTTTTTGAATTTTAGAATCAAGGATATTTCCAAGATACAGTTAAACTTGAAGAATTTCCATAGATTGATTGACTCATTACAGTTATCTTTCCAAATCACAAACAAAGTGTTAATCAATGAAAAACTCCATAAAAGTCAACTAGGTTTGATTGATGAGTTCTGCATCAACAAAAATAGGAACTTGATCTTTCATACATCTGATGTTTTACTGACTCAATATTTCACCGTTTTTTTTACTAATTTGATCATTGCTACACAACTGGAAACCAAATCAAAAGAATCATCTTCAATATTTTATGACTATCAGTCGATTTCAAATGTTTTGAAGTTACAGAGTTTCAGAAATTTTGAAAGTTTGTTCGAGCTGTATGGAAGTTTTGGGATCTTCAGGCTCATAAAGTTCATTCAGGAATTGATCTTGAGTGATTTGAACTTACAAAGATTATCCATCATGTTGTTAAATCATCTATACTTTCATTCATCAAACCAAGAAAACTTCAGATTGGAGTTGAAATCCAATGATTTGATTTTGAATCCTTTGATTGATTATATTAGAACGTGGAATGATGGATCAAAACTGTATTCTGGGTTCATTGGATTGTTGGACATTGTGGTTACTCCAGTTAAAACAGTGACATTAGAATTCCAAGATTACCTAAAAGTTTTAGGGTTCTCCGACCAGACCATCCAGACTCATCATCATAAAAACCAACTACAGAATGAAAATATCTCAGTCTTTTCCTCCACTCCAAGTTCAAACACCTCCTCACTCAATTCAAGGTTTAATATGACAAATGTTACAAACAATAATAATAATTTTTCATCTGGTAACACAACTGCAACAACATCCAATTCACAGAGGGACAATAGTTATAATAACCACGGGACTCTCAACTACAATAACAATAGCAGTGCTCCTTACAACTACTATGCTCAGAGCAGCTACAATCATGCAAACAACTACCCAAGAAACTCGAGCTCTGAAATGCCAATCAATACAATGAACCAATATGCTAATTACGACACTGCCTCATCCTCTTCAAACTTTCTGAATAGTCAAAGAGGAAATAACAATAATATTCGTAACATTCAGTCATTCATCCCCCAACCATTCAACCACAATAATCAGGGTTCACTTGGTGGTTATGATAACAGATCTCAACAACAACCCCAATTCAACGTTGAGCAATTCTATGGGAAATAAACTATGAATAACTGGACAACTATCATATGACAAAAAGAAACAATACAAAAAAAAGACAATTTTAATCATCTCACAAGGCACTATATTCTGCTATACAGGCTCAAAACTTTTCCAATCTTCACTCTTTCTTCTACTTACTTTTCTATTATTTTTGAAAGAACACTTTGATCAAAAGAAAAATTCTCCTATACTATTTTTTGAAACTGACTACTGAGTTACTCTGGTATAATTACAAACTGAACAGTATACTTTTTGATGTGAGTAGTAATAGTACCAGAGAACAGAAGCTGGAGACCGGTATCCCCACTGCTATGAGCCCTAGACACTCTTATATTAGCTACATAAGGATATGACGTCTGTTATAAGCTTAACATCATGTAAAATAGAACTCCTATATAGTCAGCCACCTTTAAACCTACCAGATCTTTAGAAGTTGAAATTGGTCCATTTGAATAATTTTTCACCTGGATTGATGATTTCTTTCTCGTTGTCTTTTGCAAATATGACACCTTTTCCTTCACCTTGAGCCACAAAAGTCTTCAGGTATAATAAAAAGTCAGCAAATGAAAAATCTTTATACTTCTCCTTTGCCTCTTTAACAAGATCATCAACTTTTTGGTATTTTTTGGTCAATTTGACACCGTTTTTCTTTTCATAACTCAAAATCAAATCACCAATGGTAACCTTGTCTGAATATATTCTGACCGTATCTGGAATTTTAGAATAATCATTAGAAGTAACAATAGCGGCAACGGCTTTACCAATATCTTGGATAAAAGAGGGATTGACCGCTGTTTGATCATCACCAGCAATGTTAACTTCATTAGTTTCTTTGTTCAAGCCAGCAATTTGTAATAAAGATTCAGGATTGTGATCATTTTGAATGAATAAACCAGTGTAGACATCAACAGTTTTGATCGCAGCTGCTCTAGCAGCAGCAGAATGCCCTGTCTTCAGTGCTAAGAAGCCAGGGAAATCAGCTTCAGTTGCGTGTAGATCTGTACCGAATTGAGATGGGATATATAGTTTGACTTTATCAGCAATGACAGCCTCTAAAACTTTTTGAATTGGTGCAGTAGCTGGATTGGCCAAGTTGATAACAGCATCAACACCTTTGAAAATCTCTTGTAAAGAATGTTCCTGTGTATTGTAATATTCGACTTTGTCTGATTCAACAACTCTTTTGTCTGAGTGAGTAGCTAGTCTGATTGGGGTTGTGATTTTTGAGACGAAAGGTTCAGATAAAAGGCTTTCAATGACATCTTTTCCAAGATTACCATTTAATCCATAGACAGCGACTGTGACCATTGTTTGATTGTTTGCTTTTCTCTGCGTTGCTCTGATTGCTTTGATACAGTAGTTATGGACTCAATTGCTTGCACTGAGTATTGCTTGATAACTTATGATCTAAAGAGCTGGAAAGACATTTCAAATGATCGGCATTGAGGATATGAGGAAGTATTTATACTTTGATAGCATTGCTTTAATTTGGGAATTAGGAGGTGTCAGTATCATTAACGGCATGCCATGCCACAATTATTACGTAACTGATGCTATAGAATTGGTAATCGCAATTCACAACTCATAACCACACGGGGATTCGGGATTTGAGCCAAATATTGTGATATCCAGATACAGGGGGTGGGAATTCAGGCAATAGGCATAAGCTTTATTTTGTCAGATGTTTATTTGCAATTCGATTGACAAATTGGCTGATACAAAGAACAGCTATTAGTAATTTTTCAGCTGAGCCGGGGTTTGCCAAATCCCGTCATCGATTGTTCCCGAAAATTAGTCAGGCACGTGACCCCTTCTGAATCTTGTAGTCCTTCCTCCCAGATCTCTCTAGATCCATATGGTGGATTTCAAGGGCTGATTGATGAGAATATCATAGAACTCGCTGACTGCTGAGATCTCTACAAAAATCAGAGAAATGTCTTTGTAATGTTCAGTGAGCAGCTATAAAAAACAGAAATAGTCATCTCTTTATCTGTGATTAACCCATAATCGCTATTAGATTGAAGAGAATCTAATATTCCTCTCAGAGAGGTTTTTTTTCTTTTGAGGCGGTACAACACTGAAAACAATGAATTGGAGGCACAAAATTGTACGAATTAATACAGAAAAACATCCAAAGATCCCTTGGCCCAGTTGGTTAAGGCGTGGTGCTAATAACGCCAAGATCAGCAGTTCGATCCTGCTAGGGATCACTTTTTTTTGGCTCGGGATTTTCTGATAGATGTACCAACAATTCTGCTGGAAGAAGGTAAAAAACAAATGTTTCTGTTTGATATGAAGTTTGATTTTGTCATATTAGATTGTTGAGCTGCTGTTTAAGGATCAAACATGTAAAAGTAATCATTCAGTAAAGTAATAAAGGAACTATGAATATATGAAAAAAAAAAAAACCCCAGCTGAATATTTTTAGAAAACTATCTACAGCTGATTAAATTTTTCACATTAGATTTACACGCTATTATATATTGAAAAAAAAAAATTTAAGCACAAATGAACCTTACAATGATCCCAAAATCAAGTATTTTATGCCAGATCTCTTGAAGTGTTGCTCGAACTGAAAATATCGTCAATCTTGATGTTTCACGCTAAATATTGTCAATATTATTTTAACCTCTTCGACCATCGTAAGCCTTGACCGCGAATAATATATAAATCAGCTTTGAATAATAATCGTTGATCGGAAAATCATAACGTAATTCTGCACTCCTAATTACAGTAGAAAACCCTAACTAACAGAGTTTAGAATCAAGGCTATATCAGGCAACGGGATGATAACCACGACTACGCTTGTTGATCAATTGAAGCTGTTATTTTAAATATATCGGTTCGGCCGATCCGCGGAAACCATTACGTAATTCTCCGCGCTACCAAATGGCATGTGAAAGGATAAAATGATTAGATAACCTATAAGAATTTTCTAGTTGAGGAAACACTGTGGGATTTCCATTTGTCACATGCGCTTGATGTTCGTTGATGGTTCAAAAAGCGAGTCTTCTGACCTTTGAATTTTAATCAAACTGTGTCCTTTCCTACTGATCTCCAAGCTTAAGCAACCGAGTTTACTGGTTGCATTGTTCCTACTTTCAACAAGTTGCTACAAGTAAACAACAATGAATGCTAAACCGGAAATTAACGAGGAAGCTGTGTCTCCCGTTCCCACTGCCACCAGTGCCATCCTTTCCGATGATGAAAGCGTCATTGAATCAGCATCCTCACAAGACTCTGAGCTGAAGCCTTCAAGAAGAACAAGAGCTGCCCCTGTTGGTAAAACTCCCGATGGCACTATATTTGAAGTCCCTGAAACACATGATATGGTGAGATCACTTTTTGATCCAACGTTGAGGAAATCATATGGTGAGATCATCATCTTCCTGTCACTGCTTGCAAATTTCTGGATTTACAAGGTTCTTGGAACAAATGAGAAGAGACTCTATGTGTTCCTCGCGCTGTTCGCCTTTTGGAGATTATCATATAACTTGGGTATTGGGTTGATATTGGATCATCAATCAAAATACAATTCACTGGTGAACTTCTCCAAGAGAAATGGATTATTCCAATCGGATTCACCACAAAAGACGTTGCTGCAAAAGATATCAATATTGGAGGTTTCATCTAAAATGGGACCTGATTACAAGATGCAAGAATATCCAATTGAGTTCAACACCTGGTTAGTATTCAGACAATTCGTTGATTTGATATTAATGCAAGATTTTACTACCTATATCTTTTTGGTTTACATTTGTGGTCAAGACTCAGCATTTACCCAGACACCATTTTTAAATTATACACGATTAATTTTGGGTGTTTTATTAGTTGGTTTTAATCTATGGGTGAAAGTTGATGCTCATAGAGTTGTCAAAGATTATGCCTGGTATTGGGGAGACTTTTTTTTCTTAGAGGAGAACGAATTGATCTTTGATGGTGTTTTCAACCTTTCCCCACATCCAATGTATTCAATTGGATATATTGGATACTACGGGTTCGCATTGATTACAAAATCCTACTTAATCTTAGTTGTTTCACTTATTGCTCATGCTTCTCAATTCACCTTTCTAACATGGTTTGAAGATCCACATATTGAGAAAATCTATGGTTCTGATACCACGGAAATTGTGGTTGAAGAGTTAGAGTCAAGTGAAACGTATCTTAAACCTTTAGTTGTTTTCAGCAACTTTAACCCAATCAGATTGACTGACTATTTGACAGTTTTTGCAGCTGCTTATACTACCCTTCTACCGATTGCGATCTCCCAGGATAGTGACGCTTGGAGTTTGGGTTTCTTTTTGTTTGCATTGTTCATCAAACTGACCCATGCTTTCACAACCGGTTATGTTTTAAGAAAGCAGAGCATTGAAAAGTTCTGGACCAAGTTATACATCAAATATGGGTTTGATACCATTGCTGCTTACTCAAACTGGCAGGTTGTTTATAACTTTTTGTTGGTTCTTTCATATTCTTCATTGATTGGTTTAGCTTTCAGAGAAATCATGACTGGTCAATACGAGACTGGGAATTGGCTACCATTACGCTTGATTCTCGGATCATTACTGATAGTGCTCCAATTATGGACAAGTTCATCAATATATAAATCCATTGGTGATTTTGGTTGGTTTTATGGTGATTTTTTCCTACCCAATTCTACGAGTAAGTCTTTGACTAAGTCTGGTATCTATAGATATCTGAATGACCCTGAAAGAGTCTTGGGTGTTAGTGGTATATGGGGTGCTACTCTGATCACTTATTCACCATTTGTTTTCACTATCGCTATGATCTGGACTGTTCATGTTACCGTATTATTAGAATTTGTTGAAAAACCACATATGATCAAAGTCTATGGTGAACAACAAGTTCTCAAGAGTGAGTCAGGAGTTTCTTTAACACTGAAACAATTCATCCCAAAGAAATTGAATGTCAAGTTTGACGATTTTTATACAAGCACGGTTCACAAGGTTGACAATTACATCAAGAAGAGAACACAATCTGAAGTGACACATAGAAAAGAAGCCGTCAGATCACTTTTAAGAAGAGATAGTACCTCAGTGAACGAAAATTACAGCATTGATATCCTGAATGTGTCTGAAAATTCAACTATTGAGATAGGTGATTCCATAAAGGTTAGATGGAAAGCCCCTGTCACACATAGTCCTAAAGACTGGGTTGGCATATATCAAGTATTGAGAACTGGTGGATCCAGAACTAGAACTGATATCTCAAGTCATGGTAAATGGATTGCTGTGAATCCTGAAGCATATGGTAGATCCGCTGGTGTTATAAAGACAGAATCAAAGTTGAAGGGTGAATTTGTCTCTGGATTGGTTGAATTTGACCATTCGTTATTATGGCATGAAAAGGGTGTGTTTGAGGTGAGATACCATCATGATGATTCTCATAAGGTTTTGGCTATATCAAAGCCATTTGAAATAGTCGTCACTCAAATTGCAGTCGACAAAGATTTACCTCAAAAGTTACTGGCTCTCATCAAGAAACTGCAACCTTCTCTAGATTCTATAGATACACCAGTAGATTTCAAGAAAGTTAGGGCACGAGATGTCAGTGATCTGGTGACAGATGCTACGAATGTTGATATTGCAAGTGAAATTGTAATCAAACTAAAGACAGTATCCAACATCAGTTTAAGAATTATCAAATCTAAAAGGATTCTCGATGACCTAAACAAAGAGAAATTCTGAGCATAAAGTCACATATGTTTCAAAGAAGATTCGAGCTTTATTTTGCTATGTTTCCTGTTAATAATGAACTGATTAAAGCTTCCTTGACAACGATTGATTTTTCTTGTAGCTTTGTTATATTTTTCTGTACATCTTCCAAGAACGCAGCTGATTCAGACAGTATACCAACAAATTCACCATCTTTGATGAAACTTGCAATGGTGTTAGTCTTGTAATCATATCCTGAAGCAACAATATCGATGATTTCAATTCCAGCGTTTATTAGGGCTAAAGTAGTAGTATCACTAATCAAACTCAACAACTTCAACCCCAGTCTTTCCACATCCTGCACAGATATGATATTGATGAAGATATCAATACTCGATTTAGGATATCTTTTCAAATTTATCACTGATGTGAAGTTATTATCAATATAATTGCAAAACTTTTGATTATCTAATTCATTTATGGAATCAGTATTGTCATCTAATTTGATATTCACAGTCGTTTGTTCAATGAAAGTTCCCCGTATAGGTCTTGGTCCATACACAGATACGGAAACAATATTACCGTCTAGTTCCAAGTAAGCAGATCCGTTTGAATTCGTGATTAGTCCAGTCTTGATGAAAGTTCTTGATATTTGTGATTTTATGTCATCTTCTTTCTCTTCATCTATCTGATCACCTGATAGATAATCTTTTGGTAGTGGTGCAAACACTAGTTCTCTAGCGCCTTGTGGGCCAAGCAGTCTTCTTCTGTCTATAGTAGTGGTCATGATTACTAGGAATCAACGTGGTAGGGTCTTGAAGTTGTGCTCGCAACTGAACAGTAAATTTTTCGTAGAGCGAGAAAATGATGACATAATACATTACCAATTCCGTCCGAAACCACCTCGAGAATCTCTCGTAAAACCATATTTGGTAAGTCTGTAAGATTCGATCTGAACGATTCTAACAATAGGTACATGCTCTAGTAGTCGTAGTTTTGTATAGGTTTCTGTAGAAATCTGGGGATACTCACATACAATAAATCTAGAAAAACTCGAAAAAACGGAAATGAGGGTTAAGTACGCTCCGTATAAAGTTCCATATAACGTTTGATCATTTCACATAAACACGACTCAAGTTTCCAATCCGTTTGGATGTGACGGAGGTAATGGAATAGATCCCATAACAAATGTTCCTGAAGATGAAGTGGATTGTTGGGTATATAAGAGATTCGAGCCCGAAGGACTATCACTGTACTGTGGAACGTAATCAAATTCAGGTGGTTCACTCTCCATGTCTTGCAATCTTCGATTTTCTAGTTCACCTTTATCTTCAGAAGGGAGTCCCGGAGCAGGAGGATTACTTGATGATGGAATTGCTGGTTCTGGGACATCAGTCAAGGTGATGGCGTGCTCATGGCTAGTACTTTTTGTTGAAGAGTATGACGGAGCTGGAACAATGTCGTAAGAGATTGGCTCTGAGGGTAATAATGCTTCCTCTTGTAACCTCAATCTCTCCTTCTCTGGCAAGTCTTCAGGGAGCGAAACAAGTGGGAACTTTTCACCTATTGATTCAGAACTGTTATCAATTGGTGCGCTAACATTGCCAGCATCTATACTCAACGGACTAATTGAGGTCAAACTGATATCCTCTTCTATTGAAGTATTATTTCCCGCTTCAGTAGCAAGCACACCATCTACCCTTTGAACATGTGAGATGATGGTCTTCTTACCAATATTTATTTTCTCTTTGACTTTTCTTTCAGTTCCAACAATAATCTCAGTATTTAGTCCAAGTAGGTTCTTAGTTCTTTTCAACTTATCAACATTGATCATACTAGTCTCTGAATCAGTAAAATTTCGTTCATGAGAGGAATCAAGATCAAACACCAAGGAATGAGAAAACTTTGAAGGTGTGGGAGTTTTTTGATTTCCACTAGGAAGCAAACTCCTATTTGATAGATTCACTAAGACTTCAATATAATACTGAAATGTAACTATTTCAGAACCAACTATGGTAGGAAATGCATCAATTGGTACTTTCAAAGAGGTACTAACTTCACAAGATAGAGTCTCTGGATCAATATAAAGGGGAGCAATAGTTTGACACAGGTCTTTTCTGAATGACTCTATTGGAGACTCTGGATCATTGTCAACACGACATATTCTAGCTAAGGTTACTATCAAACCATTTGAAGACTGGACAGCTTTGTAATGCATAACTTTGATTTTTACTGGTATGATTTCACCTCTAAGGTATCCAGACTGTGGTAGATCAACTATAAGCTTTACGGGGTATGAATATGATGACGTGGAGCTCGAAGGTGCTTCGTTGTGATTCCCCTCTGTAGAATCGTAACTTTGATCACTAGCATAAGTATGTTGAGTGAGGTTTGAGTTAACAGTGGATGTGGAGGATAATGTTTTCTTCAATTTCTTATCAGATACTTTCATTAGTGCAACTTTGGGTTGAGGTTTCGGGAGCTTGGCCACATTGATGGGGACAATGACTTGGATGTTCTTTTCACAATGTTGGATGGAGTTGAAAGGAGATGGCACTATATTGGATAGAGTCGAGGTTGAAGCAGGCGAATTGTTTAGAGATGATGATGGAGAAGCTGCATGATTGTGATTGATTGATGCTCTTAAGGAATATTGAATAGACCCTTTCTCAAAAGCTATCGAAGTGTAAATGTTCTTTTTGGGGAGCTTCATTGAAAACGGAAATCTGTGTTCACCTTTACTTAAGCCAGCAGTTGGTTCATCCTCATTATCATCGTCTTCTCTATTGTCTTGAGAAGTTTCATTCGGGTCATGTCCATATATCACGGTTGTATGTTTGAAAAGAACAGTTGGTTTGCTCCTTACGGCAGCAGACGCCGTACTTTGTTTTATCTTGATATAGCCGACTATGCTAAGAGTCAAGTTGATGTTCATTATGTTTTTTTTCAAGTCCAATACCGCTACCCCAGTGACGCTGTCTCCAGGAGACCAAGTCCTATGTGGTTCACTCAATTCGAGGTAGAAATCCTGTATCAGATTGATATTATCGATTTTCAAGCTTCGTTTGAGGGATGACGAAGAGGTTTTTACCTGCTCTCTAGAAGGCAGGAATCTCTGAACAGCTTTCTTCATTTGTTGTAGATGGATACTCAGCTATTCTGTTGTTTTGTAGAGCCGTTTGGGTGTGGTGTGGTTGTCGATAGAGGAAGTCGGGGAATTATTCAGCAGCCAAAAAGGACAACAGAAGAAGTTTAGCAGGGTGGCAAGATTGGTAGCGATACGGTAGTTCGTGATTGTGATTTGTGTGATGTGGGTAGTATTCCGTTAGACGGCCTTTCAATTATGCCTTTCTTCAGTAAGACTTTATGTTCTGGGCTCTCAACAGTTTCTTGTTTATTCGCAATTTCTTTCAGAAAAGGTTTTTGAGCCTGGAATCTAGTCCGTTTGTTTTCGCGGACGCACTTTATCGGTCGATCTCCAGATCACGCAAACAAAACTGGGTCAAGTGGAGCTGTAATGGTCTGAGATCTCTTTGTTATGGTGAAGTGTATGACCGACTCCTGCTGGGTTTACTTGCTTGCTCGAAGATTGTCAAAAACTTCTCAAAATGAGGTCCCCCTTATAGTACGAATTTTTTTAGTGCGTACCTCCAGGACTTTTCGGGACTTTTTCAGGACTAGATCCAGAACCGCTCCTCCACTAAAAGCCCGAATCCGTCTTGTCCGCCGTTGTGGGACTAATAGTCTGCTGCATGAGTCTATTCTTCTCCAGGATGTCAAGCTTCTTGTAAACACTTGGCTTTCCTTGATGACTTTGTCATGTTCCTTTGTTTGCCTTTCGTAGATCTTTGACCTGTTTCTTTTGCCTTTAGCCGCACTGGCTGTGCTGCTATCATGGAATTGTTCAATCTGTCTAGCAAGATATACCGGTGTGCGGTGTACGTCTCCAAAGTATATATGTACCAGTGTTTATAACGTGGATACCATGACTTCAATAGGCTTCATTTAATTGCTTATCGATTTCGATAAAGTAGTACTACTACGGTTCTCTCTTATTTTTTAGTAATAAGACAGTAAATTGTTATTTAAATGCAAGATAAACGAATTCATTTACTAATTCTCAAATCATTAACTCAATAATGGTAACACAACTTTTATATCATATAGCCAAACCCAAACAAAAGAAAATAAAGTAAAATCAATTAAAATTCAACAACAACCTCACTTATGAAACAAGACGATCACACAAGAGCATCTTCCTTTAAAACTTAATAATAGTGTACAAAAAAGAAATTAATGATGAAATTTTGAAACCCAAAGACCTGAGATAAGTGTGCGAAATGATCTAATCAAAAGTTTTTTTGTTACCTTTGAATTCAGCAGTAACTGGAGCACGGTTGGAACCAGTTGGAGTGAATGATTTTCTATCTCTACCACCGAATCCACCTCTTCTGTCACCACCAAAGCCACCACGACCACCACGGCCACCGAAACCACCACGACCACCAGCACCACCAGCACTTGGTGGTTTTGGAGTAGAGTAATCTAGACGAACGGATCTTCCGTCAATGTATTCACCGTTCAAAGCTTCTAAAGCACCTTTAGCTTCTTCAACTGAAGAATATTGGACGTAACCGAAACCTTTTGGTTGTTCAGTTTCTGGGTTAGTTGGAATTCTGACTGAGATAACAGAACCATGTTGACTGAATAGTTCAAATAATGAATCTCTGTTAGCATTAAATGACAGGTTACCCAAAAATAGAGTATCAGATGGTTCGGATGGAGTATCACCGTATTTGGAAGCTCTGGCATTTGGACCATTGTTGTTGGTTTGTGGTTTACTTGCTGAGATATCTAGGTTGATTGGTCTTCCATCAATTTCATGACCTTGGAATTCTTTCAAAGCTTTATCAGCAGCTTCTTTGCTTTCGAAATCAACGTAGCCGTATCCTCTTGATTTACCAGTAGCTCTATCAGAGATAACTCTAGCACCAGTGACACCTCCTAATGGTTCAAATTCGGATTTTAACCAATCATCATCAACACTCCATGATAATCTACCAACGAATAAAGTAGTTGGTTCTTGAGCAGATGAGGATTCTTCGGTTTTTTGTTTCTTAGCTGGTGTTGATTCTTCTTCAACTTTACGTTTTTTGGAATCTTTTTCTTCTTCTTCAGATTCTGAATCCGAGGAGTCTGAGTCTGAGTCTGAATCTGAGTCGGAAGAATCTGAAGAGTCTGAAGAGTCTGATGAGTCTGATGAAGCTTCTTTCTTAGTTTCTTGTTTCACTTCTTCTTCTTCTGAATCTGAAGAATCGGAATCTGATGAGTCTGAAGATTCAGCTTTAGTTTCTTCAGCATCTTTGACTTCTTCGTCAGAATCACTGTCAGAGGAGTCTGAATCAGAGTCAGATGATGAGCTTGAGCTAGAGTCTGAATCTGAATCTGAATCTGAATCAGATGACGATTCAGCAGCAGCAGCAGCAGCTTTTTTAGCTTCTTCTTCTTCTTTCTTTTTTTGTTCAGCAGCTTTCAGAGCAGCTTCAGCTTTCTTAGCATCTTTTTTAGATTCCTTCTTGGATTCCTTTGATGGTTTGGTGACTTTGGATGCTTTATCAGCGACCTTGCTTGAAACTTTCTTCTCCTTTGATGATGATTTAGCCATTGTGATTGATTATTATGAACTTTCTATACAAACGAAGGAAGTGGGTAAAGGTGTAATTATTGTTAATAAATTTTTCACTTTATGAGATAAATTTTTTCCTTGGAATTACGTAATATGCGAGGCAGGGTAATGTGATCTCATCGCCTTGTTTCTGTGGCTACAAAATAACTCTGATTTCTTTTTCTTCCGCGAATTTGTTTGGTCTGCCATATTTATGATAATAGCTGCTGCTGGATATTATATGATGCCCTCATTAATTTTTATCTCCTCTCTGAAATCAAGAGATATATAAAGCACCTGAAATCTTATTTTTGTAATGGGCAAAAAATAATTATTACTTTAAACTAATTGACCAGTTAACCATGGTATGTAAACCTTTTTGTGTACAGCACATTGTTTTGAAGAAAGAGTTTGAAAATCATCATGAGTTGATGTTAATTTGTTGAGTTTGACAACTACACGAAACCGAATCAGGATATCTACTAATGAAAGAAATCTTTGATAAATGAATACGTTGTTCATAATTTGGAAATCACTTGAGTCCAATTTGAGATATAGTACGTGCTATTGTACATCAGAATACGGTGGATTTGAGTACATATGGAATCTCTAAGTTATGGGAGGTCGATAAGCTTCATCTCAGAATTACATGCTGTCGTACTGCTTGATGATCGGTCGAACTACCTTATTTTAATTCCAAATTCGATATCTGCTTTGTTTCCTACTTTCTTCAATCAAGTATGCAACCATTTTTCTTTAGTCAATGTAAGTTCTCATTCATCACTATCGAAAGTAATCGTGATTGGTCCATCATTCACTAGTGAAACGTCCATCATGGCTCCAAAAATACCGTCTTGGACGTTCTCTTCACCTATTTTCGAACGCAACTGTTGTAAAAACAAGTCATATAACGCTCTGGCATGCTCACCTATATTCGTCGGAGTGTTAGTGAGCTGTGAACCAAATTCATCTAAAATTTCCAAACTTACCTTTAGCAGCCTTGTGAAGATCTGGCTTGGTTCCTTTCTTAGTTCTCGCAAGAAGTGTGAATTGTGAAACTAGATTAGTTGAAAAGTTAGCTAGTGGCATCTATAATAAATATCTCAGTCGTTGTTCATACCTGAGAGGACTGGCAATTTTAAATCCTGGACACTCTTCTTCCACATGGCACCAGCTTCATCTTCAAATACTCTGAATGTGGCTATCTTGGCAGACAACTTCTCCACTTCTTTCTCGGTGTCCTCTGTTGAGATACCCACCAGCAGGAGAAGACCTTTTTGTATACTGAACATGTTAGACGTATGATACTATTAAACTGGATCCGACGACAAAAAAATTACTCACGATGACACGACCTGTGAATCAACGGTGACGGATGCTTGCTTGACCTTCTGTAGAACGATTCTCATGGCTGGCTTGTTGCAATAGAGTGTGTTGAGGTTTTGTTGTTGAGTCTGAACGAAACGCGTAGATTCTTCCAAGACTTTTTCAGTACGGAAACTCCAAGAAAAGCACACAGCGATACACTACTCTTCTACATCAAAATAGAGTTTCAAGCCATTCATATTACCGTCAAATCATCTACTTGATCATTCTATCTATTAAGTAGTAAACCGTTCCTATCAGTCTGAAAGCTGCCATAAACGCAACAATCCATAAAATCACACTTAAAAATATCTCAGATCTGGAATCAATAGCTGAAGTAGTTGAGGTATCACCACTCAGTTGATTCAACCCAGCAGTCTCTAAAACAACTGCAATAATAATGAAGTTTGTAGTGATCCAAGTTAACACAACCATTGATCTGATGAAAGCATAATAGTTTTTTGTGTTTTCATCTTCTTTCTCTTTCTTCTTTCGTTCATCAAGGAGAATGGATTCTTCAGTAACTTCAGGTGTTGGTTTTGGAACGTGAGCCAGGATATCCATTTGCTTTTCATATAGCAAATTGATCTCTTCAGTTGTGATTGGAGCATCTATAAATTCAACTTTACCATCGGCTGTCACTTTTGCATCACCCAAACTTTCCGCTGTAGCACCTTTCGTACCCCAACTGATATCATGAAGGTTGCAGAAGGCATAGATGTTTAACACATTGATATATGAAGGACTTAACAGGAGATATTGTAAGAATGATGTGAACATATGCATAGGTTTCAAATGAATAAAAGAACCAATAAAGTATAACGCATAAGTTGAGGCAGTTGAGATAATCAAGTCCCTAAACGTACTGTTCGTAATGATGGTTTTAGCAGAGAAGTTTCCGTCTGCAATGACTTGTTTAACGGCATCAACAGCCATAATGATAGCAGCAGCCATCATATATGCCATCAAAACGGCAAAGAATATGATGATGACGAGATAGAACCTTGGGGTACCTCTAGGGGTGTTACCGAATGATAAAATGAAAGTGGTGACAATTGACAATAAGTATAACCATAAGAAGATGACTGACAAATACTTACATGGGGTATATAATTCACCCAGTGAAGTTGTCAAAATTCTAAAGACTAAGAAAAATGAGGCTAATGAGAACCAAGAAACCAACAATGAGAGGAATTGATATGAAAATTCAACACACAATGCAAATTTTCTCCCAAATGAGTGAGCAGATTGCATCATTTTATGAAAATGAACAACTGCATAAATAGCTGCGAAGAATGAACCATTCAACCAACGTCTTCTCTGAGACACAAAATCATGGACTTCTTCAGGAACATCGGTTTCAGCACTTGCACTTCTGCAATATTTCAGTATCCAAGAACAGTTTTTTTTAGCAACCAGTTCAAAACATAAGATACGATCTTCAGCAAGATACATATTTGCTTTGAAGATTCCAGCACCTTGATCATGTAGAGTTTCACCTTCGAAATATTTCTCCATAGGACCTTCACCATCCATGTTGTTCAACAATGCTGTATAACGATATGCAGAAAATGCACCGGGTAACACCGAAATGAAACCAAAGGAGGATTCCATAGGTTTATCAAGGATATTGGACATTTTATATTCAAAGTTTTGAGCAGCAACTAGTGGATTCAATAGTTTCTCATATCTTTCTCCCAACATTGCTTTGATTTCACCACATGTACCAGCAACTTGTGGATTTCTATCGAATTCTTTCCATAGATGATAGAGGGAATCTTTGCCTGGTTGAGTACCCGCATCCAGTAAGACAACAACATTTGGGTTCAAAACCTTTCCGAACGCTTCTAACGCCCATCTATGAGAGTTGATTTTCTTTTTGTTTTCTTCTTTCAGACAGAAAATCAGTTGTACTGGAACTGATCCAGAAGTCAACTTAACAGTCTCCTTCTCAATTGATGAAATGCCAATCATTGAACTATACTCATAAATATGACTGACGACTTTCTTGTCATTCACCGCGTTTCTTGCAAATCCTTCTTGGTAGACACCTAACCCTGCTAATAGAGCTTGTGCACTCTCATTGATTTTGGAACGACCATCAGCAACTATGACAACAACAACTTTCTTCCAAGCGTCAGGACCCCAAATTTTTGACCTATTTCTTCCTTCTAGATGCTTGATATTATCAAAAACACCCTTCAGTGTTCTTGCCAAAAGGAAATCAGGTTCATTATAAATTGTAATGACTACCATCATCTCGATTTCCCTTGGTCTTTTGTAATAACGTTGTCTCAAACTGAAGTTCTCTGATGAAAAAAACTTTGGATCACAAGTGGCAGCTTGATATCTCATAAATCTAAATTCTCTTGAATCATCGACATTTTTTCCACTGTATCTCTCTAAGATTCTATCAGGAACAGGACAATCTAGGATCAAGTTACCATTCAATAGACCAACTTCGATCTTTCTTCGATGAGATTCATCAGGGATACCATTCTCAGCATCACTTTCATCGCCAAAAGAATAATCCTCATCATAGGCCTCTTTACCAAATGTGTTAAGCTCATAATTATCTCCGGAAATATATGGATTCATTCCAATGTTATTTTCTTCATCACCAACATAATGGTCCTGCATTTCAATGTTATTTTCGTATGGATATTTCAGAGGTAGTTCACTGTAGGATTCAGCACCATAATAACCAGTATCAACATTTATTGGAGGTAAAGGAATCTGAGGTGTACTTTGATGCTGTTCTGTGGGGAAGGCATTGAAGCTTGAAGCAGAATGTGATTCATTGTTATAAAATTGTTCATCATACCGATTTCTGGGAACATTGGCATAGTCCACTGTAATCGAAGGAAGTGGTTGACTTTGGGCCTGGATTGGAGAATACTGCTCAGTATATATCGGCTGAGAATGGTCAGGATAATGCGTTTGTAAAGTTGGATCATATTGGGTATGGTAAGTTCCCGAATATTCACCATTGTTGGCATAAGATGTGTTGTAGTTGTGCAGAGCAGAGCTTCTTCTTTGAGGAGAGTATGACTCTCGAGGATAGGTTGGTTCCACTTCTTGAAGTCTATCCGTTGATCTACTCTCTTGATAAAGTGGGTGAGCAAATGGATCTTCATTGTTGTCATATTGAGTGTTTTGATTAAAGTAGCCGTAGCTCCCGCTATCCTGGGGGTGGCCGTCGTGATAACTGTTACTGTTGCTCATTGTAGATTCAACAAGCCGTCAAAAGGAGTAGTAACAAGTGGGCGGATCCAAAAGCTTCTTCAAATGGCTAGAGAATGTTTCATATTTATTATCCAGTGCTTTAGATTTCTAGGGCGTGTTTTTTTCATGATGATCTGCGCCAAATGGCAGATTTCGCGTCTTTTTTTAGCACGGCCGCTCTTCTACTAGGTAGAGGCAGAGCGCTCCCAAAGCAGGCGGAGCGGAGAGACTTCTTCTGTCTACTGTTTAGCAGTGGCTGAGAACTGACAGCTCAGGAATGACCATCAACAATTAACCAACGGCTAAAGATCCTGCAGGCTTATACTGATGTTTGAGATCATTGATAACGCTACACTGAAATTTAGACTTCAGACTTCAGAGCCCTCTTTTTGTGTCATTCTAATTTTAGTACTACTGGACTACTGGCATCTGCTGTGTCATTACTACATAAAACCATCTTCAACGATGGCGAAAGAGTTTTTGGATTCAAGCACAAGCAATGAAAATTTTATAGGACTATATACCATGTTTTTAATCTTCATTACCATTGGTCTTATATATCGAACTATTGTTGGTTGGTTGGTCAGTTCAATATCAGCTAAAACCAGCACCATTTTTCGTTGTATTCCCAAATGTAATCAGTAGTTCCATCGCTAAATTTGATAGCAGGCAACGAAGGGTTGGTAGCGGAAGTGGTGGTTCCCTCAAATGATCTCAAATATTCAAGACTGTGTTTGTGTAATGATTCATCTTCTTCGGAAAGTAGAGCAGAATCCCACACCATCACCTCATGAAGATCACAATCCTTGCATTCCTTAAAAGTAAGAGCAATCAACTCTTTGAATGACTCGAAACTTGAAGCTTTGATTCTTGTGATTGCCAACTCTTTGTCGCTCCAGTCATGATACCAAATGACATGGTCATTCGACCCATTATTTAACAAGATACCAAACTTGTCGTTGACTAAATCAGGTCTCAAAATAGAACCAATATAAGCATCCCTTTCGTGGAACCATGTGAAGGTATTGATATTCATAGCCAATGAAACTACTGTCCTCTTCGACTCCTTTGCACGTCTGATCAAATTTTCTCTGATCATCTCATCTTCTTGTTCAATAAGTTTGGAGTACTCCTCAACTTTCAATTCGTGGTATTGTGATGGCTCCACCACTGGAAGTGAAACTGTTGGAACTTGAACATGATGAGGTAACACATCGTGACTCTTGAAACCAAACTTTGAGTAGTATTCACCAACCTCGCTGTATAAGAAGGTGAAAGAATCTTTGCCCAACTTCTTGTCTAGATATTCAGTCAAATTAGAAATCATGATACCAGCATATCCCTTTCTTCGATGATCAGGAAGTGTATATACAGCGCCAATACATGCAGCGATCACTTGTTTCACTTCGCCATTTGGCTCAACTCTCCAACCTTTTCTGTGTCTTGACTCACAAGCTGCAACGATGTTTGTGAACTTATCTTCAGCTTTGATCGACAAGTCTCTCAAGACATAGTGGTAAAGGCCAAGGTTATTCTCATAATCTCTCTTTGTACTTTTGGATTCAACACCAGTTATCCATTCTCTTTGAGCATATTGTTCAGCGGTTAATTTGGCTCTCCAGTTCAATGAGTTTTGTAAGTGTGTGAATCTAATGACTTCAGGATCCTCAATAAGTTCGAACGACAAGCGTTCATCTTCCGCCACTCTGGTCATATTTATGAGGTTATTGTTGTTTATGCCTCCATGAAAAGAAGCAAATATCGACTTTTATAGAAAAGTTGATGATGATGTACGAAATTTGCATTATCCTGACTCCGAGCACCAACAGCATCTTATAACGAAAACGCAATCGCTAACGACAACTAACAGCCGTTCTACAATGCAGATGCAAAAAACTACAGTAGGACCAAAAGCCCAAAAGCCAAAGAACTCACAACTACGCTACGGACTCGAACGGTTCTCGGTTTCATTTGGGGGTCTGTCTAAACCGAAAACCGATACGAGAGACTCAGAATTGTCAGATTCAAGAAACGAGACGAGAACGAGATGTCCTCCATTCGAACCTCTATGGTATCAGTAATTTTCTATACAATATTTTAGTGTCAATCGAAGTGTCTGGATCTATGCTGCTACTGGTTTTTAGGTGTACAGCTGGGTTAAGTTATATTAAGTTATATCATTGAGTTATATTAAGATAAGATTATGTTAATAAAGGAACTTATGTTATAAAAAAAAAGGGTATATCAGATAATAAGCCAATAATTAATGTATAAAATTGAGATGATTATATCATACCAGGATATTCAGCAGTGCCATTAGTTGATAGCGCCTGATTTCCAATAATTTGATATATAAATTTTAGTTATTTTATAATGTAATATAATTCAATTATAAATTATTCTTACATATTTGAAAAATCGGCAACTTCAAATGCTATCGATTTAACAAGAAATTTGAAAATTTGTTCAAATTCAGTACATTTTACATCATATATCGAAATTTGAGGATAAATAAAGTATATTTTAGATCTTAGACTGCTTTTACCTTTTGCAAAAACGAATCAATAAGAATAATATGGCAGTATAGTAGAACCGCGGTGTTTGGATGTTGATGATCTAATATATTTGAACTTAGACATAGCCAGGCCCAGGTATAGACACTAGTAGTGTCAAATTCTAGCAATAGTGAAGTCACTTAATACATATCTGTCACTTATTATATAATATTTTAGTATCTAATGTTCAGGAAATCTCAATAATATCATCAATCATCAATACGTATTTACTTTTAACTCTATGTAATTCCTAATCAACCATGACGACATCGTCTGAAACACTGAAAGTCCTTTTCAAACCAGATTCTGCACCATCAGAAGTGCTTGATAATGTCTCTCGAAGAAGTGATAAGTCTTGATCAGAACAGAATGTTTTCAATAGCAAAAGTTGTTCTAATTTGGAGAGTTTCAGTCTTATTTGATTATCTGGCTCTTCTTTGAAACTAGTACTTCCAAATAACTCCTTATATGACTCATGGTTGATTGCATTGGTAATCAATCCCCCTTCCCTACTATCTGTAATAATTCTGCTCACCATCGAAAAAGTTCTCTCGGAGCTGGTGCTACTGCTTTGGGAGCTTTCCAGTATTTCTAAAGCTTTAGATAATAGCGGAAACTCATTGGTGAACTGCGATGATTTAGAAGTGTAAAATTGATACAACTTCTTCTCTTGTTGTAGTTTTTGCAGTTTGATGTGATAATCCTCTTTATAAGCTCCAAATGCTGTAAGTTCTTGACTAATCAACCTTCTTAGATTCTCTGGGCGCAGAACTTCTGTTAGTCTTTCCTCTTTGTTACCAGGATCATTATCCTTGTTGGCTCTATCCATATTCAACAAATAAGATTTTATGGCATTATTTTTTATTTTGTTGAGATCAGAAATATCTATCTCGTTCATTTTCAGCTGTCTTCTTTTATCATTCACTCTTCTCAACCTTATGAGCTCATTTTCGAGTAAAGTCTCGATTTCTGAATCAGTTAGTTCATAAGCGGTTTCGCCCAATCCTAATAGAATATCAAAATCAACACCTACCATTCTTTGGCGTTTAGCACCTGCAGCTTCTATCAAGTTTTTCTTAATTTTCATTGTAACTATATTTTTCACTAGTTTCTCGAAGGAGTTCCTGAACGTTTTTTCATAAGAGTGCAGTGTTTTTGAAATGAAATTGGAGATATTCAGTGTGTCATTCTCTGATAAAATAGAAGTTTGGAATAGTTGATCCTCCTGACTGGTTGGTATTAACTGACTCCCGTTGGTACCATCATGAAACTCAAGCATATACGCCATAAATCTGAATACAGGATTCTCAAAAATGCTAGACGAATATTGCTGCAGCTTTTTTAAACTATCATTAAATGCAGCTTGTAAATTACCATTGTATTGGTGTCTTGCTTGAGATTGCAATGTATCCAGATGGAATGTTAATCTCTCGAATATCCCATAGATAGTCTCAAATCCACCATCTATCGAGGAAAGTTTTTTGGAAACAACTCTCATTATTTGGAGGTACTCGCTCAATATATGAGAGACCTCGAATTCCTCTTTGGTAAATGAAAGAAGCTCTTGGTAGTCTAGTGATAATGTTGCCAAATAACCTATTACCTCTTTGTTTTTGGAGAGCGACTCCAAACTTTCCAAACAGGAATCCCAACGAGTGGGTGTGTAGTTCTTGATTCCAGTCTTTATATTGTAGAGATTTTGGGCAGAAAGTATATCATGTTTAATGATTTTAGACTTTTTCGACTTGTTGTAAATGTTTCTTATTTTCAGCAAGACTTTATATAAGTCAACTACGTTTTGATTATCATTCAGCAGATCTTCAATTCCAAGTCCACCAGCTTCAAGCATTACTCCTGTGTATCTGTCATTTCTTTTGGGACCAAATGTGTATCTAAGATCTTCATTTTCTTCACTTTCTTCATGACCATTTGTATTTTTGGAGCTGAAGCTCTTAATAAAAGCGACGTTCACAAGATTTAATAGATGACAAAAACAAGGCGTTGTCGTTTGTGATGACAGCATTGGCAGTTCACCCGAATTCACCAGAATTGATTTCAGTTTAATCATGTTAGAAGTATTATCATTGGTGATACTTGTGACGTATTTCAGTATGCC
Source organism: Wickerhamomyces sp. NRRL YB-2243 (assembly GCA_030581995.1). NCBI lineage: Eukaryota > Fungi > Ascomycota > Saccharomycetes > Phaffomycetales > Wickerhamomycetaceae > Wickerhamomyces > Wickerhamomyces sp. NRRL YB-2243. The sequence goes on from JAKTWL010000013.1 coordinate 148,912, forward strand.
AATCTTCTTCAGCAGCGTTAAAATGTACATTGACATCCCAGCGCTGGTAGTGTCTGATATGGGTTTCATGGACAAACACACTTGTGTCCTTTTGCCAACGTCATCTTTGTAGTGGATGTTAACCGCTATAGATTCAATGCCATCGGTCATATACCCATCTATCGTTAGTGCAAGAAATATCTCATTTTTTATGATTTTGTCAATAAGCTTCTTGAACACTTTGTAATGCGTCACCTCCACTAGTCTGCTAATATCTTTAGGTGATGGACAATGATAATTTGGAATCCTTGAGAAGAGCCCTCTTGCTGTGTTCGACTCTAGTGACCGAAATGAAATGTTGTTTTGGATCATAAACAACATAATATCTTGATTTATGGCTTTTTTAGAGTTGAGATTGACATCTGAGAGTGCTTCTAGCGATCTTTGCTTGGACTTATCACCAGATGAGAGTCCAATTTTGTCTTTTTTGACCGCTTTTTTGTGTGAATTTTAAAATTGCAGCATTTCTTATTGTTCGAGTAATTCAGCTCTGGGCATACGATGAGCATTCACCAGATGATCCATAGAATAGTTCGTTATTTCACATTTTTCGGGGATATATTTGAACTCGGTACATTGATTCACTTTGCATGAGATGTACCCGTCCTTATCTGTATTCTTTTTCACGTAGTGTTGAAATATTTCCAGATTATTGAGCTATTGGATCTACTCAGTACTCAGATATATCCAATTTATATCCTTCTTGCAATGTGAGGGTGACTAGAAACGAGTGAAGTAGCTGATGAAAGTTAAAACTGAAAACAGGGAAGGGGATTATGAAGTATGAAGAATGAACGCGTTAGATTTTTTGCTTTTATTACTGAAAGTTTTGAGTACGCGAAGTATGAAATATCGAATAACTATGAAATGAACTAACTATGAAAAGAATGCAAAACGCGATCAGAAAAATTTGGATCAGAACCGAGAGACTAAACCGAGAGAAACCTGTGGCGTTTCTCGGTTCTCCATGGCGTACTCACAACTCACAACATCCAACACATGATCTCTTGTGCTTGTACTTTAGTGTAATGGCATTGTTTATGCTGGGGTTCGCTAAATCACTAACTTTACTCAGCTCAGCGTCACTTAAAAACAGTAGCAGCGTAGATCAAACACTTCAAAAGACACCAAAATATCACTTTTCAAATGGCACAAATTTTTCTTGGAACGTATAAGTTAATCTACTTTTCATTTGATATTACTCTCTTTACTCAAGTCCATATCAGTTATAGCTAGAACAGTGACAGCAAAAAAATCAGCAAAAAAAAATAACCAAAAAATTGCCTCTTGCCAGAATTGAACTAGCGACCTTTGCATTACAAGTGCAACGCTCTACCACTAAGCTAAAGGGGCGAATGATGCGAAAAACCCGTATTGTTCATGTTTAACCTATAGGGAATTTGAATTGACAAATTCCCGATTTCAAAGCCTCCCCTTGTTCTCACAATGGCATTGAACCACTCGGACAAAATTTCAACTTATTAGGGTTCCATTGATTCCAGGATTGGTGCAAGTTTTAACGATAATAGCTTGTTTGTTGGTAATCAATTTTGTAGATAGATTCCGAACATATACCAAGTAAGTACGAAAAAACCTTCTTCTTGTGAAGTTCAAGACATACTACAAGCGCAAGCTTCGAGTCCATTAAAGTTGATCATACTAAGTTGAGCTCATCGTTTTGATGAAATGTTTCTCCGTAGTATACACGTGTCGGCTTATTTCTGTTTCTTGGTTTCTTTCTTCAAAAGAACGGTTTCTTCATCTTTCTTTTCCTTGTCTCCCTCAATCAATTCTCCATCTGCACCAACCTGGCCAAACTCGTTAATTCTTGAGTAATCAACTCTATAGATCCATGTTTGATATAGATAAATGAAGAAAATGACATCATCTCTCAAGGTTGCCAATCTATGTAACCATGGCATTTTGATCACAAATGCGACCAGATCATCAATAAAAGTGTTGACAACTTTGTAAGCCATGGCTTTCGTTGGAACATGAGCAACTGATTTCAATCTATAATTGATATAAACTGATGGAACTAGCGTCAAGAAACCATAAGTGTAAACGAATCCAACCAATGTGGCAACGATGAATGAGTACCAAGATTTGTGTTCTTTGTATAACAACGAATATACTGCATAAGCGGCTAATAATGGACCGGCAACCCAGTACAAGTATTTGAATGCAATCGAGTCATATTCTTTGGTTTTTTCTTCGGTTTCAGTCAGTTCAAATTTATCAGTGATGATCAATTTTGGAATTATACCATTCCATTCAACTTCAATCTTAACAATAGTGGTGATTTTCCAAGCTTCAACCAAGATACCAATCCCTTGGGATGCCAAAATCATGAAAGAGGTTCCCTCACTGTTATCAATCAAATACAACAATATGACGATTTGTTGAACAACATTAGCAATGATCGATCTGACCGAAACCCCAACATTATTCTTCTTGTTTCTCCAATGGGAGATATCACTTTTGAATGCCATGAACTCCAGAAATGTATGCAATAACGAAACAAAGACAGTGATGGCTAACAAATATGGATTGGCCTCCAAAAGAATTCTCTTCAAAGCATCAATTTCAGACCCATCACTTAATCCACCAGACATTGGGTTTTCCTGTTGTTGTTTCAAGCCTTCAGAGAAAAGAACCAATGCTTGAATCTTCCAGAAAGGCGCAAAATCCAAAGAAAGGTTCAGCTCTAAATCTTCGACTGTAGAATTGATCTCATTCATATGATCAGTTAGCTGCCAGAACTTGTTTTGGTATAGCAGTGGGAAGTACTGTGAAACTGATCCAGTCAAATTATCACGGCGACCTAATGGGTCAAGTGGGAAAACGTCAAGTAACGGTGGAGGCAATTTACTGACGTCAATCATACCAGGTGGTTTTACAACAGCAATAGTAACATTTGGGTGCCAATATGCAACAATTGGAGTTTCATCCTGTTCTTCAATAGGTTCTTCTTCAATTGGCTGCTCGGAATCATCACCAATCAGTTTATGTAATTTGATTTGTTTCTTTTTCTTCAAAAAAGTGTTCAATTGGAACTTCTTGTACCCCACTAACTCGTCGTTCTTTGCTTGGGAGATGAAAGTATGTAGGTGCAGGGAACCATTGTTGTATCTGACAGAATCTGGTACTTTAAAATTGAAGGTTTTGGTTTGTGCATTCTTGGAATCAAGCTTGATGTTCTTTAGACTCCAGTCTTCTTGTACCCCATCAGTTTCAGCAAATTCTTCCTCATTGTTGATATAGAACCTCAAATCAAAGGAGTCATTACCTTGATATAGTGGGAAGTAGTATTTTGCAGGTTGAATTGAGTTTTCATAAATGAGTTGTTCCAAAGTTGGCACCTTATCGGTCTTAACGATTACACCATCTTCATTTTTAACATCGACAGGATTCCATTTAATTTCAGGTTCTTCAATCTGAATAAAAGTTGAGTTGGCAAGATTTGGAGTGAGTCTTATTCCCGGTGAAGTAGCAACTGGGCTAGTTGGGTGGTTTAAACTTGGTGCAGCATCAGTTGATTCTTCTTTGTTACTCATGTAGTTGGTGACGGTGTTGAAGACCAGATAGATCAAGAGATAATACTTCAGGTTAGCCCAGACAGATCCTCTGTTAGGCTCTTCTTCTCCATTGTCAGCAGGCGGTGGGGCCATTGTTACTTGTTGAGAGGAGTTAGACGTTGTTACTATTTGATGGTTTTTCTATATATGTTGGAAAAAGTGTGGATGCGCTGAATTTTTCTCGAATTCGTTTAAAATCATCAACCAATCTATGATAACGTAATTGACGTATGTTATGTAGTATTGACTACCAAATCCTGCGAAATTGAGCCTATTGAGGCTTACTGTTTGATGTTATGGTGTTCCACGGTGTTCTTGTGGAACACCGTGATTGTTCTTGAAGGATACAGCTACAACGGCAATCTCAATAAAGATGGGGCCGCTTTATTTTGATGCAATAGTGTGGGATATCAAATAAATAGGTACAGTCAGTCATACTTTGATGATTGAGTGATCGTTTTTGTCAGATTTTGGAGATTCAGTAGCATTATCTTCCCTCGAATTCCCGTCATTGTTCAGTAAAGAATCAACACTCATTGATAGATGATTCTTTTGAGGATCATTGCCTTTCAAGGGTGTTGTCGAATTTGAAGATGATGGTAGACCCTGAAGATGAAGATGAAACTGATACTGGGATGATAAGGTTGGTTCCATAGGTGGCGAGATTGGTTGTGAAGATGTAAAGGATGATGAAGATGTTGGTGACCTGCTTTGGGTTCTGGGGAACATGGCGTTAAAGTCAACAGCAGGAGGAAACCTATTGCTGTTGTTCAAAGGTAACGTTCTGATTGGTGGTAGTTTGATATCGCTACCTTCATGAGCCACGTTTGTTGATGGTAGTGGTGGGGATTGCCCTCTCAAATCAGTTAGGGACTGGGCGACTGACTCACGATCACTTTTGATTCTCTTTGCTTCCTCATTGTTTATAGCTGTATTTCTCTTTCTTCTTTTGATGACACCTCTTTTCATCTTTATTGGCCTATGGGATCCATGAAGTCGGTAATACAAACCACAAGCATTACAAATGGTATCGCCATTGTCATCTCTTCTCCAAAGAGGTGTGACTGTAGTTCCACAATTGGTACAAGCTATAGCAACATTCTCAATTGTCTCGCTTCCAATAACATCACTCACTTCAACAGATTCAGTTTTTGAAGAGGTGTTTTTACTGGTGGAATCATCGTGTGAATCAGTATTAATGGTAGTCTCAACTTCTTTCTTTATATTAGCCGTCTGTATCACTACTCTATTGTTGAAAGCAGGACATCCTTTACAATCTGCAGCACCACCTGTTCCATTACAGCGACCATCACCTTTACAAGTACCGTTATGAATATCTGTAGGATCAATCGTCACCACATGAGGTGGTCTCTTCAAGTTAACTGGACGATGACAATTGTTGGCTCTGTAGTATAATCCACAAGCATTACATATGAGAGTCCCATCAGCCGCTCGTCTCCAAAGAGGTGTCTTCGTAGTGGCACAATTTGAACATATTTGAGCTTGGGAGGACGCAGACGGTAAAGTTGAGGAAGATGATGGCGACACAGTAGTTGGACTCTGAACTGGGGACGCCGATGATGGTGGTGGAGTGGCTTTTAGTTGATCTTGAGTTTGAGGTGGAGTTGAATACCTGGGAAGGGAGCTCGACATGATAGATGAAGAGTACGGATTAAGTCTGCTGTTTTGAAAGACTAAGATTGAATTATAATATGATCAACTTTGGCTGAAGGTCAAAAGAATTTTTTCGGTTCCAACTGGGATCTCGGAAGTTGATGACAATGGTACTGTATTTTGTCTGGCTTGGTTAAAGAAATGATGATGATGATGATGTTGATGTAAATGATGGCTTTGATATTGCCTCTTTCAGCTGATATAGAGGGTGAAAGTATGGCAAGACAGGTGAGAATCAACAGAAAAAAAGAGTTTGAAAAGAGAGGAGCGATGGCTATGAGATCAATTGTGAGCTCATCATGAATATTATCGTACGCTGTACAGTGTTCCTCGAGTAGACGATTAACGGTATAGTAAAATGTAGATTATGTAATTCGGCCCCTATCTAACGGATACTATGAGCCCTGCGATATGATCTTGATGGTGCTGCCTGACCAATCAGCAGCGAGATGAATGTAAGCACAACTAGGTAGAATAGTGAGCTATGGCTGAGAAAATGCGGAATTATGTGCTTAAGCCGGAGTTAATTCTACAGCCATACAGAGCTGTTGCACTTGTACCGCGTTTTCGTGTCGTTGTGTTTCTCAAGTACGTCCGTCGAATGATCAAAAACTCGAAAGTGATTGCGGCGGCGGCGTACTGCTCAATAACCGTGATCTGTGAGCCTATTATACTAACAGGTAATTTATATGGGTCAGCTAGTCTAATATAACCAATGATTACGTTGGAGTTATTGTGTTATGAAGTTTTCATGCACCAATCACCATTAATGTTGTATGGAAGTTTGACCTAGGAATAGTAGTTGTCACTCGTCTCTAGAGCCTAAATGCTGGAGCTGGAGCTGGCAGCCTGGCACTAGCTTTAATCACCACCGCTGCCTGCCAAGCAGCTTGAACTGTCACCGTTTCACAAATTGTTATTGTTCGCTGTTCAGACCAATCAGATCGTTTGTAGTTGAGTAAACTAATCTTCCAGAACAAACGCACCCTAAAATTACAAAGCAACAATTTTCATTGGTTGATAAAGAGCGAATTGAGGTGTCACCTTTACAGTTGATGGCATCACTCTGCATATCGAACAAGTACACCAGATTCACCCCCTCCAACCTATCCAGAAATCGCCATACTTTGAATAAACTGCTCTCATAGTTAAGATAATGGGTGTTTTTAGGGTGTTTTTGGGTGTGCATCAAATGCTCTGTTTCATCCCAGTTATCAGTCCCATCACGTTCAAACTGTCAAAATGATTTCGTATGTAGAGAACACGTCAACAATCTATGGGGTGATTGGTTTTTCATTGCCTCTCATTCGTTGGTTTGGGTGACATGTATAATACTATCTATTAGTGACTCACTACTTTTAATCTACGATTTACAATCAAACAAGTAATACCTCATATAATCAGGTACTCAACAGGAACGTGATCACAGTATTTTTCTAGCACAGTTCAATAACCTATTCATTAACCACGGCACCTGTTTCAATCTACGTGGGTGCATCCCACCTTGTCCAATCTGGGGTGTTTTGCAGAATCAACGTCCAGAAGAAAGAAGTTGAATAGAAAAGTTACAGAACATCAGTAGTTTAGTAGTACATCTGAGTCATTCCATTATACAGTCTATCGATACATCCTAAGTCAAATCAATCACTTCGATATCATTTCCTTGGTCCTCTATCACTATCACTTTCTTTGTCTCTAACTTTTGTCTCTTTTTAACCTTCTCCAGTTGATCTGAAAGTCTTTTGTTATCTTTCTTGTCCATTCGATCAATAGATTTCACCTCTTCTATTTCTTCATCATCATCGTTGTTATTATAATCATTGTCTGCAATTATTAAGTCATCATCACCAGGTGGTTCATCTTGCCCACCATGATTACACCATTTGTTGTCCTCATACCTTTTGATAGCAGCTTCCCTAACAAGATCTCTCAAATTTCCCTTTTTATCAGACCCTCCAAGTTTCTCAACGCCCATAGTATACATTCTGTGCAATTTCTTGATTCTTGCATCTCTAATTGCTTTTTGATTCAATAACTCAGCTCCACCTAATTTCGCACCAACACCGCCAAATCCAGAATTCTTACCCGTGATACCTTTTCGTATATAATCCTCTTGCTTGGAGATCAATTCATCTAGTTGTTTGTAGAATTTTGAATCATGAGCTGAGTATATATTGTGTGTTAGTTCATGTAACATTGTTCCAATCAAGTCATCGAGTGATAAGAAGTCATCATCTCTACCAGAAGGTCTTAACCTCAACGATATTGTTACACCTTTGCCCCAATTTGTACCTAGCAGGTTTGGATTTTCTGGTGAAAACTCTCTCAGTAGCTTAACTTTGAAGTTATATTCCTTCATTATTGGTGTTACTATATCTGCAATCTCATATAAAAGATCAGTAGCTCTTTGTTGATGAGGTTTCTTCTTCAATGCTGATATCGATCCAATGAAAGGGTTTGACATTTTAGGAATAACCAAAGCTGGTGCCTTGATAATAGCTTTACCTCTTCCTTTGACAACCATCTTTCTACCTCTGGCCAGTTCTTGTGTACAAATTGTTTTGATTTCGTTGCCACTAGTTCAGTGATAGATCCTTCGCTTGAAGAACGATGAAAGGAAGTGTTTCTATCTGCTCTAGCTATGTTCGTAGGGTCTTGGATAGTACATATTTACTTCTCCTCCCAGCACCAGATTTAAGAGATGGGATCTTGTTTGAAGTTGTGATAAAAAGTAGATGTTTGTTTACACTATTTGGCAATGGTACTCACTTTTCAACTCCCCGCGGCTCCGAGCAGTCGAGACTCGAGAGTCTAACCTGATAAGGGCCACACAACAAAATCACATCGAAAAAAAATCCTACCGATTTGAACACTCGTAAATTTGACCCATTCTTTGTCCTATAAAACTGTTTTTGTCTAGAGGACTATTTGAGGTACATTCTTACATTCATTTCCACTAAACTCAGAGTTATAGTTTAAACTCCTGTAGCTGAATAATATAAAAGTTTCTTTTTGTATCAGTTTTAAATCACCATAAAACACATATTAGGTACCGAAAAATCAAAACTGGCCGTGTATGAATTTCCTGGTGTCAGGATGTCAGAGATTTTGACATCAATGTAAATTTACTGCAATCATCACCAAATAGCCTTCCGGTTTCTTTTGAAGATGGAATCTTTCAGCTTGATGAGTGATATGAGTTGAAGCATATAACAATTTTCAGATGTTAGTTCAATTATCAAAATCTGATATAAATATCATCAATATCAAAATATTGCACGACCTGATCATCCCGCGATAACTCATGAAGAAATCGACAGTCTCACAATTAAGTATTGATAGAATCAAATGTTAACATAATTGCTAGTTTATATAAAATATTGTTTGTATTCAATCATTAATACTGAATACTAGTATAAAACATTTATTCGGGACACTGCAAATACCTTATTCATTGATAATTATTATCTTTCGCATATGAGCAGTGAAAAGTACCTTTTTAATTAGTATGGATTAGTGGTGCGGGTACTCCAGTGCCACTGCCCGAGCTTACCTGTTTTACGTTTCTATGAACATGAAGCTAACAATGCACTCCAATTTCAAAAATTAACCGACTAAAGAGGGTCTATAAACATGTATTAAGTATTACTCCCCAAAAGGGGCAAGTGGAGTGAATTCAATCTAACTGTATTCAGCAGGGTATTCAAAGTAATGTTCGTCTTCTAATTCTTTCAAAGAATATGCAACTCTTCCTTTATCTTGCTTGAATTTGATATAAGCTTCTTTGATGAATTTGATTGCACTTCTTATCTGTGTTTGCCTCTTATCCCAATCAACAGCATAATATCCATGATCTTCTCCCCCTTCGAGTTTCTTGCACTGTTTGACTTGATTGTTCAGTTCAGTTGAATACTTAACATCTTTTGGGAATACTAAATCATGATGATTTCTCTCATCTCCTTCTAGTGATAGATTTGATTGTTCCATTTCTTCAATTGATGGTAATGTTATTCTATTTGACCATACTCTTGCAACCCAGCATCCTTGAGTTTCAGATAGCCTTGTAGGTAAGACGAATCTTGGTAATCCAATGATTGCCAAAGTTGGATTCGGATAGTATAGCAAATGCTTATATAGTTTATGGACTTTAGAACCATCAGTTATCAATGGTTCTTCTTTCACGAATGGGATTGATTTCAAGTAACCTGTTGCGAAGATAATATAGTCAACGTTATCCAACTTGTTACCATCTATGAAATAAACTGTTTTGGTAATTGGGTCAAATTTCAATAAATCTGGAACATCATGAATCTTATCATCAGAACCAGCTGGCATCTTATTTTCAGATCTTATTGATTTGTATATAGCTTTGTTCAAACTTGTTGCTAGTTGATAAGAAATATCTGCACCAGAAGCTGAATTTCCGACAACCAAAATGTTTTGAGAGTTTTCAAATTGTTTGGGATCGTCATAATTTTTTGCGTGAATGATTGATTTTGGATATAGTTCATTCCATTCATTCAAACCCGATACCGTTGGGATGAATGGTTGATCATATGATCCAACAGCAATAGCAACTGCATCAAAGAAATCTTCATCTTTTTTGCCAGTTTTAAGTGATTTCGATACAACTACCCATTTTTTCAGGTCATGTAGGAAGCGAACATCAATGACTTCTTGATCGAATTGAACATAATCCTCGATATCTTTTGAGTAGTTTTCGAGGTATTTTAAGATTTGTGAATGTGTTGGGAATAGTGGAACATCATCATCGAATGGATAGTTGTTATAAGCCATGAGATCTTTTGGGACATTAGCATCAAGATATTTGTAGACTGGGCTTTCCCAGAAGGTTTCACCATCTTCTGTAGATACTTGGGTGATTTTGTAATTTGGGTCAGTCGATGGAACTTTGTTCGACTGTATTTTGAGGCTCTTTTTGGGAGTGTAGTTCCATAGTCCACCGAATTTGCTCCTTCTTTCATAGACTTTGATCTTGTCGAAAGCACCCTCGCCAATCAATGCCTTGGTGATACCAGCACCACAAGGACCAGCACCAATGACAGCTATATCTTTAACCTTGAACGTGTCAACTGTCATCTGGGTATATAGATGTTGATGAATCCAACAGGCGAATGGAGAATGGAGCTTGGAAGTATTGAACAGAGATAAATGGGACTGAATTGAAGTCAAATGATTTTTTTCAAGTGACTATTTTTTGATGTCAGTTGATGAACGGTTAGCGCAAATCCTAAAGTCCGGTGCGTTTTCCAGATTTAATTCGCTAATCAGCAAGTCGTTTTGGTTAATGGTAAGCGATGATACACATCCAAGACTGGATCAGCTCAACATCGTTGTTGATTATTGTCAGACTAGCACAAAGACAAGTATACTAAACGACGGACATCGACAATGGAGATTTGTGTACCGAAATTCAACTAACCCCATTACGTAATTATCTTTTCCATCAGATCGAAATAGCTTACAAGTAAAAAAATGCTACACGCTGCCACAGTTACTATCTTCAGCTAGAAAGTGATTATATAATTAGATGATTAAAGCATGAAGTATTAAAAGGGTCTCTGTAAATTGTTCAGAAAAAACAACACCAATATGAGAAAGAAGAAAGTATCATAAGTGGGTGGGAAGTGAAGAACGTGCAATCAAAACTGTGATTATTTTTCAACAGAAGTTCCATCAGTACCACTAGCAGCTTTATCATCATTAATCTTGTCATCAATGGCAGCCATTGGAGCTGGGACTTCAGCAGATCTATGAGATCTAACTGGTTCTGGAATGTAGATTTGATCTTCTTCATAAGTGAATTCACCAATTTGAGCAGTATCAGTACCTAATTCTTCTTCTTCTGGTTTCAATCTCAGTCTTAGGAATGGAACTTGGTTCATTAATAGTAAGATAATAGCAGTTAAGACACAGGTATAAGATGTGATGGCACACATACCAGCTAATTGATAACCAACTTGTTTGTAATGATGGTTAATCCAACCACCAGCAATGACCGTACCATCTAAAGCAGTAACATAATCAGCAGCAAAGATACCAGTCAAGACACATCCAACTGAGCCACCAACACCATGTAAAGCCCAAACATCTAAACCATCATCAATTTTCAAGAAACCTTTAATATCAACGGCAAAGTTACAAGCAGTGGCAGTAACGGCACCAATAATGAAGGAGGCCCAGATTGGAACAAAACCAGCAGCAGGAGTAACACCGACTAAACCGGAAATGATACCTGAACACATACCAACAGTAGTCCATTTACCACCGGTTCTGAAGTAATCAACAAACATCCAAGTCAAACCACCAGTGGCAGCAGCGACGTTGGTGTTAATATTTGAGAACCATGATCTGATGGTGGCAGTACCAGCAGAACCACCATTGAAACCAAACCAACCAAACCATAGGAAAGTTGTACCCAAGACAACACTTGTAACTGAATGTGGTTTGTATTTTGGTAAACCTTTTTGAGCAACTGGATCATTTCTTTTACCTAGAATCAAAGCATAGACTAAAGCACCATGACCTGAAGTGATATGAACTGGACCACCACCAGCGTAATCTAAACCACCTAATTTACATAACCAGCCTTCAGGGTTCCAAGTCCAACAAGCAATTGGGCAATAGACAATAGTGATCCAAATGAACAAGAACACCATCATTGGGCCTAATCTTGCTCTTTCACAAGCACCACCAACCATCAAAACACCAGTAACACAGGCAAACATACCTTGGAAGAAACAAAAGACTGTATCTGGTAAAGCAGAAACGACTGATGGGGCTCCAAGAACATTTCTTAAACCGATGAATTGTAAAGAACCAATAAATTCAGACTTGACGTTATGGGAAAAGGCTAAAGAATAACCCCAGAAGAACCATTGGAATGAGACTAAACAACAGGTCATCATTGAGGCCCATAGCAAAGATAAGGCATGTTTTTTTCTTGAAAGACCACTATAAAGTAAACCAACACCTGGAATCATAATAAAGACTAAGATAGAGGCAACACCAATCCAACCCATGTTGGCTAGTTCGAATTGGGAGTTCAAATCGACTGTTAGGGAGTCACCACCGGTACCAACCCCAGTGAGTCCACTGTCTGTAGTACTATCTGACATTGTTTATGTGAATTGAGATGTGCAGGGGGTATATTTCTAAGGGTTGTTATTGTTCTTGGGAAATGTAAATAACGGGAGACTTGTCAGTATTTATATGGACTAAGAAGCTGCACATAATTGAGCGAAAAAAAATACTACGTAAGAGCATGTATGTAATCTCAGACCTCTCAGCAGCTTCCAAGAATATTTGTATCATAAGCTCTCAGAACTGCCCAAATACCAGCGACAAAACTGCAGCAGCTGGGCACATCGTTGTTGAAACGATTTAATTGGACCGATTGATAATAGGCCCGCAGAGATAAATGAGTACATGAAGTAGCTCTATAACGACGAGAACAACAAGAACAAAGCGCACGAGCACAAGCACAGGTCGATCTGAATGGATGACTAGTTCTATCTTGATGCACTAGTTGCAGTTTGATGGTGCCAGTTGAACAACCCACCGTGACCAATAACCAGCGAGAGTTTAGGTCTTATTCTTGGATAATAAATCCAGCACGCGCATTATCTCGCTTTTAGTAGCAAAATAAAAAAAAACAAATCTATTTCCAGAAACGGCCCACAGTCATATGATCCGACTCCTCTGATCTTATGATGCTGAGTGGCTGACCTTTTAGGAAAGCCCTTGTAAAGTTGAAAAAGTACTGTCAATTTCAAAAATACGATACCTAAAGACGTTCAACTTCAGTTCAGATCAGTGGATTGACAGTCTCCCTTTTTCTCTCTCTGCGCTCTCGCTCTATTAGGAAATTCCTTATCTCAAAAGTTCGCTTCCTCTTAAAAGATTCTCGGATTTGCCATGCAATTGACTGATTGATGACATAATCAATCGCTGGACTTACCGCGAATTCATGGTCTCTTATTGGTGGGATTAATTGGCTAATCTACGTTTAACAATCCGTAGTCAGGACAACGCCGATGGTTAAGTGTTAGAACCCTCTCTCATTGGAATTAAAGCCGATATGGGTGATGCGATAATTGAGATCAGATTTGCGGTTTTCTAGGTCAGAACTCAGTAGTCACTAGTCAGTACACATATTCAGTTCTCAGACGTTGCAGTTGGTAATCTGGAACAATGAAAAGTTTCTTTCATGTAAGCCACCATATTTATTGTCTGCTAGCGGCTACAGTCATTGGGTTGATCGAAGATTCATGACACATATATAGAAGCAAAGATCGGTAAGAAAGCTGACCATGATCACCACAGTTGTTCAAAACGTCATCAATCAATAATTCTATCAAGGATATTCTCTTGGAAATGTTGATTCTCTATCATTTGCTTTAGTTTCCTGTGATACCCCACAACAGACATTAAACATTAAACATTAAACGCATAGCCTCTAATATTATAAAGTGGTGGCCTCTTTTCTGAGACACATTGGAATCGGCCTGACCGTATCTCGAACTTTAAGCCAAAATTCATTATCATGATCCAGATCATGGCACACTAATCTCAGTTGTGTTCTTACCTTTGGATATCAATCCAGCAACATTAGCACCAGCTAATGCTGATGTTTCCATAGTACTTATGAATTCCTCAATTGAATTCAAGTACCATAACTTGGGACCAATCTGGAAATCGTTCTCAAACTTCAACGTTGGTTTCAAATGTGGGTATGGTTTCCATTTCTTTGTGTAATATATTTCTGTACTGTTCAAATCAAGATCACTGAAAAGATATGTTTGCAAAAATTCAGTTGTGATGCGATCCGGTGAAAAGATCTTGTAGAAAACTTCACCTGTATCGTTGTTGTAATTGACAATGTTGATACTATAAAAGGGAATAATAACGTCAAGTTCTGACTTTGTGGTTAATATCAACTCAGGCATATCAACATCTAAACCAAAATATGGATGATTAATCAATTTTCCTTCCTTAGTTCTGATATATGTCACATATAAATCTCTATACTCAATATCTTTTGGAATATTGACTAAGGTTGTCCCAGTGACGTCGATATTTGATTGATGGAATGGGGATGCTATAACAACTTGATCAAAATCTTCGAATAGGACTGTGTCACCTTGTAAGTATGATACGTTCCACAAACCTATAATTGGATCATAGTCTAAGGTCAAAACCTCAGTATTCAACTTCAGATCAGCTTGGGAACTCTTGATAAAGTTCTCAAAAATCTGATAATTTCCACCTTTTATTCTTAAGGTACCGTCATCTGCAGCAAGACTAACAATAGTTTCCAGTCCATGAATATCATTCAAATTTGAAACATAATTTACCCTTGTGGCAGGCTGGATCAAATCATTCATGAAATTCTCATTGATTCCATGATTCAATAAATATTCTTCACCAGTGCTTCCAATCATTTCAAAAAGACCAGTTCTCGATGTGATTTCATCAAGGGATTCGAAGGGGAAACTTTGATGATAATATTCACTGATGAACTTAGATACTGTTGATTTGATCAGTCTATATATCCTGAATGGCGAAAATTTATACTTCCAAATCAACTTTCCAATGAATATAAGCTTATTATCATTGGAACTACCTGAAAAGATAAAGTTTGAACCATTCCAGACACCATATGTACCATTGAACTTATCTGGATAGACTTCAGACAAGTCCAATTCATCAACTGTCAAGTTGAATAATGCAATTGAGTTGTATAAGATCTCATTAGATTTGACAAAAATTGAACCACCAAGTTCGATATCCACACTTTCGAACCTCGAAAATTCATCCTCGTGATTACCAATAGTTGTAGATCTCCCACCAACATATGAATTTTTTTCAAAGATTTTAATATCGTACGAATTTGAGGTGAACTTCTGTAAATAATAAGAGGTTGATGATCCTCCAGCTCCCGCTCCAATAATGGCAATTTTTTCTTTCTTGTTGTTTGATAACAGAGGTTGTTGGACATCAAATGAGAGTGCTTGGTGCAAGAAAACTAGCGTCAGGCAGAAGTAATGAGACAACATGATTCTGGTATGACTTCTGGGTGTTGTTACTGTTGATGTCTCTATATTTTCAGCAGTTTTAACTTTGGGTAAATAAGGAGTTGAGGCAAATGACGTGATCGATTACAACAGATCAGGATAACAATATCAGCAAGAAGAAACCAGGAAGTAGCCGCTTGAGCCAAGTGGTCGTGTATCAGACACCAATAGATCAACAACTTTGAATGCACTGTTTATCAATCGCATTGAAGTAAACATAGTAAACATAGTAAACAAAGGCCAATAGGAAATTGGAAGGGGACACTCTTATTTCTTATTAGAGAGCAATATTGTGCAACTCACCAAATTTCGGTATGAGGGCCACTCTCATTTCTCACATACTTTCTTTTGAAATTAGTGGAATGATCGACAGCTACCTTATCTATACTTGATGGATGGTGAGTTGTACCTTGATGATTCCTGAGCTCTGGAAGATCGGTTTTATGTCCAAAAATGGGAAATTTTATGGTTCGGAACACGTAAAAACGGACTATGACTAATGGTATGTACTTTACCAAACAAGAAAAAAGGCAACTTGGCCGAGTGGTTAAGGCGAAAGATTAGAAATCTTTTGGGTTTACCCGCGCAGGTTCGAATCCTGCAGTTGTCGCCATTTTTTTTTTTTTGCTCTCATCATTCTATAAAGAATGATGAACTATAGAATGATGAACCTATGATTTGAATCTGGAGTTGCTAAAAATCCAATGCTCACTAGGCGTTACAAAGATAGTTAGACTACCAAAGTTATGTTTCAGAGAAGAGGACTAGTTGTTTAGATGTGGAGTGAGGTTTCAGATTTTGTGATAGATATATCAGCAATTCTGCTGGAAGAAGGTAAAAAGCAAATATTGTTACTGTTTGATATGAAGTTTGATTTTGTTATATTAGATTGTTGAGCTGCTGTTTAAGGAGGTTATCAAATATATAGAAGAAATCATTTAGTAAAGTAATAAAGGAACTATGGGAAAAAAACACACCAGACACTCGGATACCACCCTCCATACTCAGCATATTGAAGTCTTTTACCGAGGCAATTACTTGTTGTGCTTACAAGCGTCCTTGGATCTAGATCTTAATTCCTGACGTATTTATCATTTAGAAGCAATGGATTGGTAATACTAGTAGGCCTATATACATAATTATGGAATTAAACGTGACTATCCCTAGTAATAATTCATGACTAGCTAATATCGTAGTATAAATATTATATATGACATGACGGCTTTTGAGTTTTGGCAAGACCACGAAATATTAACGTTTGATATTAGTTTGCCATTTTAATTCTTTTGGTATAAAACCTCAATCAACTCCAATTTTTCTTCCTAATTACTAAATACTCGGTTACCCTCAACAGTCAATTCCAATCAACTGCTAATATAAATAATATCATGGGTTATCCAACTCCTCTAGGTGGTGTCACTAGACGTCTCAACGCTAATACCGTTATCCACTCAACTAAATTTACAAGAAGCAACAAATTCAATTTTGGTAATAGAACTGCTATTATCAATATTCCAGACACAAATAAACTGATTATCTGGAGTTCAATTCCAGTTGGAAGAGAGCTTCAAAAAGCCATTGATGAATCAACAAATGGTGAACCAAACAAATTCGAAATCATTGCTGCCATCATCCCCGATATTGAACACACTTTAGCCTGCATTGATTTGAAGAAACTATTCCCAAACATCTTTTTGATTGGTCCTTCTGGTATAAGTGATAAACCAACTTTGAAATTGGACTATGCATTCAGTGATGATGAGGCTAATACTGTGATTCAAGGCTCATCAGTCTTGAAAGATTTGTCAAACCTTGAGTTTGTTTTCTTGAATGGTCATCACAATAGAGAGTTAGTCACGTTCGATAAGAATACAAACACTTTATTTGAAGCTGATTTATTGTTCAATATCCCATGGAATGGTCTCAGTGATGATCAATATCCAACGATTGGTCAAACCAAAGGCCTTCAAGGTTACGTTACTGGTCTTTTGAATGCTGATTCCGTCATTGGTAGATATTTCTTTAGAAAATTGATACCAATCACACCAGGTTCAAAGAAAGGATTAAGTGCTATTTATAACGAGTTTGATTTCGAAACGATTGTCTTGTCACACGGGAATGTCATTGAGAAAGATGCCAAGAAGCAATTCAAGAAAGTTTTTGCTCCTTATTTGTGATATGATTAATGATGTTGATGATTACTTTTTTAGTGGACCATTCTTTGTTTTGTCTTTACGCTGATGATCAACCTATTGGAGCTCGCTTTGTTTAATCCCACTGTACAATACATAACAACGATGAGTTCTATTTCAAGAGTAACTTTCATTATACAAAAGAGTAGAGGAACGGCAACGTTGGGCTCAAAAATTATCCCAATTTTCTTCTTGCTTCTTCCAATTATTATTACTTAATCCTTGTAATTTAGTCTTTTGTTTTGGACGTTCTATACCAAAAGCTGGTTTTATACTCTCATCTTCTTCGCCAATCCCATCAAATAATTTCCCATATTGACCACCTTCTTGACCTTGTTGAACAAAGCTCTTGTTTATATAATCCCCAGTTTCCTGAAATTTTTGACCAAATTGAGCGGCTGCCCTTCTGGCTTCAGCTCCCAAGTCACCTTGTGCCAATTGTTGAACACCAGGCTTGATGACTGATTCATTAACTTCTTCAATTGATTTGGAAACAGATGAAGAGAATAAACTCCAACCTTTAGTGAAAGTACCCAATGGGTCTTTTTGGAAGTTGTCAATGGTGAAAGAAGCTAATGAGCCACCATTACCTTGTTTGGATTGAGGTTGTGGTGTATTACCAAACCCTTGAAACTTCCCACCTAGATTTGGTGGTAAATCGTCAGGTCTTGATTCATTCTTGGCTCCTAGCTGAGCAAAATAAGATTCATTCTTTTGTTTTTGATCAGGTTGTAAACTTGGAGTACCTTTACGTGAAGCTAATGGAGTATTTGATTTTGATGATGGAATTGAACTATTAGAAGCACTAGGTATGTCAGTTTTCTTGAAATCTATCTTGGAATAATCCCTTGGAGTGAATGATGTACCTTCCAATTCGGCAGTTAATTTCTCTTTGTAATCCTCTGCTATTGGATTATCATATTTGATCTTTGCATCAGATTTCAAGTCTAATCCATTCGATTCAAAATATGCAGCACATTTCTCATTCCCACCAAGCTCCATACGTTTAACTTCTTCTGGCTTGAATTGGTCCATTGTAATGGATCTAACAAATGAGATGTGAACACCCAGACCACGATGAATACCAGCACATTCCAAACAAATAAAGATACCAAATTTAGGTGAGGCCCATTGAGGGTTTGGGGCATTACAGTCAAAGCATTTCTTATTTGCTCCAGATTTTTGCAGTTGAAGAAGCTTCCTTCTTGTATCAGGATCAACTGTCCAATCACCAGCCATCTTTCTTTTACTGCTGATTGTGTATAATGGAAAAGGAGACAAAATGTGTTTATCATCTATCACTGGATTTCCCAGTGTGTTTTTTTCCATCATCGTGTGGTTCATGATCGAATGGCGCGCGCACGACCATTTGGCGTCTCACAAAAAACCACAGAACAGATTCGCGCATTAGTCGACAGCGCAATAGGGTTTACCCGGCTGTAATTTGGAGCAGTTGAGTTTCTTACCGAGGACAATTGTGTGGGGATTTGGCATAAAAATGATTATTTAAAGACGGTCTCTTGTCTTTTTTTGTCCAATTTGTGTCCCTTCTTCAAATGAGATATTCGTCATAGAAAGCCAAAGAATAATGGGGTTGACAACACTAGATCAATCATACTTGGAAAGAGTTCAATTGAAAAGAGACATCTTCAAAGGCAAAGTAGCTTTCGTCACTGGTGGTGCTGGATCAATTTGTAGTGTTCAAGTACAGGCTTTGGTTTTGCTAGGTGCTGATGCTGCTATTGTTGGTAGAAGCAAAGAAAAAACTGAAGCTATGGCACAAGCTATCCAAAGCTTAAGACCTGGAGCTAAAGTTCTTGGAATTGGTAACACTGATGTCCGTGAAGTTTCAAGTTTGAAGCAAGCTGTTGATGTCACTGTTGAGAAGTTGGGCAGAATTGATTTTGTTATCTGTGGTGCAGCTGGTAATTTTCTTTCTGATTTCAACCATCTATCAGCCAATGCTTTCAAATCTGTTGTTTCAATTGATCTTTTGGGAAGTTACAACACCGTTAAAGCTGCGTATGAACAACTGATTAAGAACAGCGGATCTTTGTTGTTCATTTCAACAACATTACATTATTATGGTGTCCCATATCAAAGTCACGTTTCTGCCGCTAAAGCTGGTATTGATGCGTTATCCAATGCGCTAGCTGTTGAACTAGGTCCTTTAGGAGTTAAAGTGAATTGTCTTGCTCCTGGCACTATTCAGGACACTGAAGGATTTGATCGGTTGAAAGGGGAGAAATCTTTGGAGGAAATAACTAAGCATATCCCATTACAAAGAGCTGGAACCAAAGAGGATATCGCCAATGTTACAGCCTTTTTGTTCAGTAACTTGGGTAGTTACATTAATGGTGAACGTATTGTTGTTGATGGTGGGGCTTGGCATTTGGGTCAATCTTCAATGATGGATACGTATCCAAAGCAATTGATTAAGAGATTGAACGCAACACCGAAATTGTGATAGATTGGTTGAAGGATCAACAAGGATATATTTATTTTATGACTGTTCTATTTGTTGTCGTTAAGACAATTTAATGATAAATCTTTACTTGACTACATGACTCTTACAACCATGCACGTTGATGGGGGGAAGGGAATATTGATTGATATTTAATATCATTTTGTAGAGAATTTTGAAGCCAATTTCTTGCTTGCATTTTGAAACTTTTGCTTGAAGGTTCTTTTCTTCACAACTTCATTGATTTTCTCTTGGACTTCATCTTCACGTAATCGCTTCTCAGCTTTCAGTTTCTTGATATGTTGCTGCTGTTGCTTAGTTCTGTCATTATTTTCTTTCAAGGCTTCATCTGTGAGCAAATCTTCTTCTCGAATAGGTCCAGTCAAAACATCTTCTCCTGTAAGAGTTAAAGGATCATCATTTTCATCATTAGTCTCGAATGGAGTCTCTTCAAAATCAGAAGATTGATTGATGCTCATATGTGAATACTCCTGTTCAATGAATTTGATTAAGTCATCACCGGAATGCACGGCAGTAATTGATGAAAGACTCTCTTTGAAGTTAGAAACAATATAACTAGCTAAAAGTTTATAATTCTTCCTCACTTTGTATTTACCCAATCCTACCAGGATAGTCTCAACCAAATCAAGAATTGTTGAGAATATCAAATCACCAGATCCCTCTATTTCATCCAAGAACTTGAACACTTCATTCAATATATCATTTGAAATGATATATCTAGTATAATAGTCATCGTTCAACTTTATGATGGATTTGATGCATCTAATTGCAGCCAGTCTTAATTGTGGTTTATGATTTGGCTCAATAAGTCTTGAAATACCAGTCAATATGTGATTCTCAAGAAAGAACGATCTTGAACTTGTTTTATCCTTCGAACAAAAATTGATCAGCTCACAAAGATGTATGAACAGATCATCCTTTCTGTTACTGGATTCAACTTCTTTTTCTTTCAACTCAATCAGCAGACCAAACAATTTAGGAGCAACTTTCTCATAAAAAGAATTGAAATAATCATCCGTCTTCAATTTTGGAATGAATGTCTCATCATTCAACGTCATTGGATTGTTGATGCTACTTATTGGATCCAACAATGACTTCAATGCTTCAAATGCTTGTATTCTTAGACCTGGATCGTTATCATCCAGTAAGAATTGGGTTAAAATCATCAATAAAGTCATATCATCAGAGAGAATCAACTTCTTATGTGGTAAATTTTCCTCACTAAGACCGTCATCACCTGTATTGAAATGATCAAGTAAACTATCTTCATCTTTCTCATAGTCGTCACCGTTGAAAGTGTCATCTAGATCATCAATAGACCCATGAGATACCCCGTTTTTGAACCCGTTGTCTTTTTCACTTTTTTCTCCGACTTTTGGTTGACCTTTATCTTGCTGATCACCATCACCTTCTTCTTCATCTGTTTCTTCAGAAAGACCATTGATCAATAACACATCGTGTTCTATGATGGAAACTATTATTTCAGTGCCGAGTACTCTTATCTCTACTAACCCATCCTTTAAGACAAAATCAATTATCTTGAGGAGGCCTTTTTCAATCAAACTCTTATAGAAGCTCGTCTTTTGATGTGGTGGTAAGTTCTTGGAAATCAATATGAATTGATGCATCAATCTTATACCATCTCTTTGCTTTGTCAACACTTCTTCATCTCCATCATGAGGTTTTTGGTATAACTCAAAAAGTTCTTCGACATAATGTCCCTTCTCTAAAAATTCAATAACTTCCACTTGATTGAAATGAATCAAAGTTGATATCAAATTGAGGGTCGGATCATCCAAGAGTCTCACTAGAACCACATCCTTCAAAAATTGTAACTTGAAAGTCTTTTTGATCAAATCTTTGATATTATTGTCTTTCAGTGGTAAGATCTCTCTGAAATTAGTCTTATCTCTGAGAAACTCCCTATGATTTGCTTTGCACTGTGGGAAGTCGGGATCATATTCCAAGATACCAACTACCCCTAGTATATTTTCGTCCTCCAACATTGATTCAATGATACTACCTTCATTGTAAAGTATTAGAGTTTTCAGGACGTTGCATAGAAGGTGAAGACTTTTGATCTTTTTCTTTTCTTCACTCTCTTCAAAGATTTTGACAAGATCATATATGTAGTTATTGTCTACTATGAAGTTTGATACGGATGATTTTTGATATGGTGAGCTCAAATTTTCTGTAAAAATTGACAAAATCAAAGGTAGATCGGTATTGACAGGATCTAATGGTGGGAAGTTCACAGGACCTGTAATCAACTCTGTTATCTCACCATCCATTTCTGTAGAAGCTATGACGGAACATAGAGATATTTGAGGGGCAAGGTTTCCTTTATAGATCCTAATTATGAATTCACAAAGAGAGTTACAACCATCCTTCTCTTGAAATGAAAGTGCAATGTTTTGCCCATTCATGTCAGTCCAGACAATAAGCGTATCCTGTTGCCTCTGGAATTGTATTGGTCCTTCTATTTTTGATCGAAGCAATTCCTCTGATTCATCAAGTTCGTTCTTCACAATTAAATAAGGGTCTTTTCCATCAAGGATTTCACCAAAACAGTATCCAGTACCATTGTCTATCCAAACATCTGACAAAAAATAAACCTTAACTCTCTTAAGTATCTGATTGTTCTTTGAGCTGTGAGCCATGATTGCTTGTGTGAAATAAACCCGCCTTGATGGTTCAGTGGTGATAATGTTGATGTCGATGAGTTGTATTCAGTTAAAGTGATGATATGACTTGTACTTTCATTAACCAAGCTATGAAAAGACTGTATAAGTCAATCACACTGAGCAAAGTGATTAACAGTAGTTTGAAATTTGACCAATGTCAGGCAAAAAAAGGGAACGATTGAGTCTTTCCCACTTCTTTTGATACTGTTTTACTTCTCTCTTATAAAAATCCAGGCCTTTAAGTTCCCACCTGAAAAAGAAACTGCGGCAAACCCTAAAAAAAAAAACACGGAACAAAATGAAGCTCCAACTAATAACACAACAAAGTGCAGTAAAATAACAATTCTGAAGTCAACTTGACGCGATTTTCCAGCAATCCAGAGGAGACAAGATGAGATTTGTTGATGTTTTTTTTGAAGAATTAATTGTCTTCGCTTCCTCAAAAAAAAAAAGAAATTATTCAATGTGAGCACTCGCGAAAAGCTGCGGTTCCTAGCTTTTACGAACCTCCTTGACGTCTCCACAATTTTATGTATCATCAGAGCTCTTGATTGATTAGAAGACTAATCGAGAGTTGAAGGGGAGTTGATATCATTAATCGTTAATTTATCGTATATTTACTGCGGACAGTCGTTATATCCCCATTAAAACGCGGTGGGATCATGACAATTTTAGTACCTGATCGCACCCATTGTACTGATAATAATCAATGTTGTACTTTTCTGCAAACTCCTTTCCAATAAATCGACCACCAACATAATGATCAGTACCTTCTCTAATCAATTTAGCCACCGGTTTTGGAGCCGTCAAACTGATCAGAACTTTCGGATCTCTAATTCCACCAGAGACATATCCATTATCGACATCCCAGCCAGATGGGATATCCACCGACAGTATTGGAATAGCTTTGGCTTCATTTATGGTGTTAATGATCTCATTGTATGGTTCTCTAATGTTTCCTGCCTTGAAGGAGAAACCAAATATTGCATCAATGATCAATTGGAATTTGCTTATACCATTAAGATTATCAATGAACTCAATATTGAGATTTTTCAATTGTGTTTGAAGTCCAGTGAACAAGGGCTTTGATGATCTCTTTGGGTAGAAGACTTTCGGGTTATAACCCCATAACTTCAAATGTCTGGCAGCCACCAAACCATCACCCCCTACACTCCTGTTAGTTTACAATCACACCGAAAGATTGAAAAAGGCAATAAAATACTCACCATTGTTTCCAGGACCAACAACTACCAGAACGTTTTTTGATGAAGGAAATGACTTAAATACAGCTTGTGCAACAGAGAGACCCGCTAATTCCATCTATTTTGTAATATGGTTAGTGAATTGGGAGCTAATTTCAAATTCAGTCTAGTGTTCTTGAGGATTGCAATACACATACCAGTTGGTCGATCGAAAACCCACCAGTACTCATCAATTCAAGGTCAACTTGAGCAGCCAACTTAGCAGAAAGTACTTTGAAAGACATCTCTGGATTATAGATTTTATTGAAGAGAGATTGATATCTCAGATTGATGATTTATTCAAAGAAAAAGTGTCAACAGTTTATCCTTTTTAATTGTCTGATTTTCATGCTAGCTCTTTCCCGGTAAACACACTACAGCCAAAAGACCTTATATATGTCAAGATTATCAGTAGTCGTTTATTTTGTCAACCATTTTGCGCGTCTTTGAGTTTATGTCTTATGTATGATAGTTCTTCTTTGACCATGTTCTTGAGAAACTCAATTTCTTGGTCCTTATGTGCATTTTCTTTCCTCAAAATTGAAATCTCTTTATCTTGGTATCTCAGTTTCTCCTCCAGTAATGTCAACTTATGCTTCAGGAAGTCTATGGTGGATGATCCACTGTGCTCTTCAGAGTTACTATCAGTATAGCCAGCCAGTGTTAGCAGTTCGTCTTCCGGATCTTCATCATCTTCCGAGTTTTCATTATTTGCCTGAACTTCACTTTGTTCAATTTTTATCGTGAACCCTCCAGAATTGCTTGACCATTTCACTTCATTGACAGCTTCATCAAGTCTAGGGAACGTTATTATGTCGATTATGCTTATATCTTTGACGCTGCTGAAGTCTGGAATCCACTCCTTGGTATTATATTGATTTTGTCTGAAAAACTCCAAAAATTCTGTTTCCCCATGATTTAGACCATGCTGAATTCTCTTGTATTTTTGGTATAGTTGATCCGATGTACGTTCTTTGAAGCCTTGTCTAGCTGCTTCTTCTTTGAATAAAACACTTACAATCTTGAATACATCTGTAAGTACTAAGTTTGGATGTTTATCTGTAATTGTCTTGAATGCCTTCACAATGAATAACGATTCATACCTAGAATATAATGGTTTTTTCACCCCAGCACCTTGTAGTTTCCTAGATCTCTTGAGCTTCGGGGTCGTGTTATCCTCTATACTTCCTTTCCTCTTTTGGAGTGATGAATCTTTGACATCACTCACCTCTTCATGTTGTTGTTCTGAAGCAGGTGGGGTATCAAGTTCCACTTTCTCTGCCTCATTGTCCATAGTGGTCTGTGCATTTGAAGCATCGACTACGGATCGTATTATATTCGTCTCAGTAGGTTCAGTAGATTTATGCTCCACTAGTTCTTCTTTATTTATAATGAGATTTTGTAAGTCAGACATTGCTTAGATCTGAAAAAATTTTGATGGATGAGATTGATGATGGTGATACCAATAATGCTGTAAATGAGCCTAATGCCAAAATGTATTTATGGCAAAATGCTGAGACTCAAGATCTTCTTCTTTTGGTCAGCTCAAATGCAGATTACACAGGTGTAGTAACTTTCCCCAGGGTACGTTTCTTCAATCAAGTTCAGTCAAGTTCTATCAACGACCAACTTGAACAGGCTTTGAGCGAGTAAAAAGACAAATGATCAATGATATAGTTTAAAGTTGTAACAATTGATGAACTGGCAGGTAATATGAATCAGATTCAGCACAGGGGTTCAAATTCAACTAAATCAGATGTTAATTTAAAGTCACTTGAAATTGAGATGATCTTTAACGAATAATAGCGCTCAGATATTGAATTCGATGATTGTCGGCTGTAACAGAAGGAGAGGACGTTCCTATAATCAGTTGAAGATGAAAGATCTGAAATCAACTAATTCAGAGGAGATTGACAATTTTGTAAGAAGTATTTCTTCAGCTGGGGAACAATGACTTTGCTAATAAACGTAGAACTAGCAGATATTGGTTGATCAGACGTAAATGACTCGACGCTAGTGACGGTCAATTATTAATGATGAAAAAAGAGTGTTTAAATGACAAGAAGCAATATCCCAAACGGAGTATCATTTCAACCACCTCAGATGTCACCTCCATCACCAGGCACCAGCTAACGCTACCGCATATGCATCGGTCATCGAAGCCAAATCCATATTCGGTTTTTGAACGGAGTGTCTGGTGTCTGGTGATCAAATATAACCCACGTGACTCCTCATGCGATAATCACGTGAGTTTAAACCTCTCATATCACGTGCTAAAAAATTACCCCTTTCAGGAGCCCATGCCAGTTTTTATTTCAAGACGCGTTTTTTATTTGAAAGTGTCTCGAATTGCCAATTGAAACAAAACGTTGATATTAAAACGATTTAACACCACTTCGTTTGTCCTGATTTGGACTGTTACAGTTGAATAACAACCCGTATTCAAGCCAATTGTGCTCAAGATCAGTATCCCGCATCTCGAGGAATCATAATATGTCGCATCTTCTCAAGTTCAAAAACGACGCTAAGCGTGGTATCAAATACACCATAATGGTCACAGGACCTTCAGGAACTGGTAAGACTACATTCATCAACTCATTTTTGGATACAAACCTGGTGCCTCATAAGTACCAACCACTTGGATCATCTTTGGAACAGCCTGAAGTTCTCGCATACGTCGGTGATTCCAATTATAGCTATGAGTCAAGAGAGTTCAATCCATCAAGCTCATATGATGAATCCACAATTGCCATCACCTCAAGTAAACTGGAGATTTTGGACGAAGATGGCACAAAAATCTTTTTAAATATCATAGATACCCCAGGGTTTGGTGAGAACTTGGACAATGAGATCTGTTTTACTGAAATCGTTTCATTCTTGGAACAGCAATTTGATCATGTATTAGCTGAGGAGACTAGAATTAGAAGAAACCCAAAGTTTGAGGATACAAGAGTCCACGTGTGTCTCTATTTCTTAGAAGCCACCGGTCATGGATTGAGAGAGTTAGACGTTGAAACTATTAAGAAACTTTCCAAATATGTCAATGTCTTACCTGTGATCTCAAAAGCTGATTCATTCACTACAGTAGAGCTGGCAGCATTCAAGAAAAATATCCTTTATGATATTCATAAATTCAGCGTCCCAATTTTTGAATTCAACTATGATGACGATGAAGATGATATTGAAACCATTGAGGAAAACAGATATCTGAAGTCTTTACAACCCTTTGCTATCATCAGCTCAAAGGAGAAACATTACATCAATGGGGAACTCAAATACGCAAGAAAATACCCATGGGGCCTAGTTGATATAGAAGCTGGTTCTGATTTCGCAAAGTTGAAAAATGTGTTACTAGGAAGTCATCTCCAAGACTTCAAGGATCTAACAACAAATTTTCTGTACGAGAACTATAGAAGTGAAAAATTATCATCTGTTACTAGCTCTGAAACAAAACTAAACCCAGCCAATCCATCTCTATCAAATCTAGCAGCATTAACATTGGATCAAAAAGAACCGGTGACACCGACAATCAAAGACTCTGAATCATTCACTTCTGACATGAATTCATCACCAATCAAAGAACTTTCAAGAAACATCAGAAATGACAATGAATCCATAATATCTTCTATTAAAAACTCACCAACTGTTGAATTCTCACCTGATCCAAGTAGAAACAAACTTAGAGCAATAAGTGAGACTGTTCCATATGTGATCAAACATGAAAGAATCCTATCAAGACAACAAAAACTACAAGAACTAGAAGAGAAATCAGCTAGAGAATTGGCAATAAGAGCTGCTGCTCTAGAGAAGAAAGCCGCTGAGTTAAAAAGAAGAGAAAGATCACTCAAAGGTGGCTCTGTTGTTTTAGCTTTGAAAAAAGAAGAGACATTGACCGATTTATCATCCATACTGAATGATGAGGATGCCTAGACTCAAACCAAAAGCAGGAAACTAAAAGACAATGTTTATACGAAAAATATTATTGCCCTGTATTGAAACTTTATCAATCTCCAACTAATCTATCGATATGTATCGTTGTTTAGACATTAGTTTGTATGTTGAACGAAACACTAGGAAACTTAGTGATTTCAGGAGTGACCAGACTATCAACACCAAAACTTTTAAGAATCCCTCTGATTATCCCACTAGGTAGCCATAGATAAGGTTTGGATTTCTTGATTGTATCGTCAAGATCAATCTGACTATCAAATCTCTTTAAAGTCTTGAATTGATTGTCTATCAGCACAAATGTTCCTCTATGATTCGTTCTTAGATTATCCATTTGTTTACCATATAACAGTTTCCAAACATCACGACAGACAAATTTCATTATGTTTAACAACTCAAGATTTTTCAGTAGTTCATTGTTAGGATTATTATAAATCATGGTCTCACTCAATCTTAAACCTATACTGTACCCATAATTCTCTATTTTAAAGTTTGTATCTTCACTGTTCAAATATTCACTATTAAATATCTCAACATCTCCAGTACCCTCATCCTTTATCGATATTTTGGCTAGTTCCTCTGATATATCAGAGAATTGTTTGCGCTTCAATTGTTCCGTTGTTCTTAGTGTTAAAGGTACTAGTTCGTTCAAGAGAAGATCGAACACGGTTGCATTCACTTGTGGTACACTGACATCTGGTTCACTCATGGTCTGGATTGTGTAACTTCGCCTTCGAGACGTTCAATGTAATTGGGAAATGGTTTGTTGATTTCGTCATATTGATGTTTCCAATATTGTTGTCGGTAAGGGCAACATTCTGGAAATGAAGGACATATATCAGAGATAATGGAATCACCAAGAATTCAGTGAACTGTCATGCTATCAATCTATTAAAACCGTAAATTCTTTGAGTGAATATAGTAGATATAGCTCAAGTTGAGGTTTGTGCTTTCAAATCAGGAATTGATCAGGAGGTTTATTAGCATTTACCTAATGATTATGATTTCAATAATATATAGCGTGTACATTTAATGTGAAAATTTTAATCTATATATATATAGAATCGTTACGTCCGCTCTGGTGAGGTGAAGGATAATAGACCTATCAGCTTATTGAATCAGGTTTGTAACTTTTTGGTTGATATATTGTTGCTGTGCGTTATCCTTCAAAAGTAGTAACTGTAATGATTCTTCCTAGTGAGCTGCAGAGTTTTGATGGCTCTGTCATAATCTTTGATGTTGAATGAGGTAACCTTAGTAGTTCCATATCTTCTCTCATTCCTAATGGTCCAGTTCAATATAGTCATTCAGTTCTTGATATCTTTTATAAGTTTGTCTAGTTGGCATCATCAAGTCGTCCAACTGAATATCTTCAGCATCAGGGTTGAACTGTCTCCATATCTCTAATCTTATTTGGCATTCTCCAAATATATGTTGTAATGTTTCTTCATGCAAACCACATAACATACATCTCTGATCATTGTAGTTCGGTTGGTTTCTAGTAACATCAAATGCTTCTTGAAAGTGAAACTTATGATGGAAGAGTTTCAAATTGAATTTCTGTAACCATTCTAGTCTTCCCGGTTCCTGAGTCTGCAGCTTGTAAAGTCTGTACCAGAAGGAGGTCCAGTTTGTAGCAATAGTTGATCTTGGGACAACCACTGATCTTCCATCAACCTTGATCTTCATAATTTTTGCGTTATCCTTCAAAAGTAAAACATCGTTACTGAGAATTCAAGGTTTGAGGTTAAAATTTTCCAAATTGGCATCTTGGCCGAGTGGTTAAGGCGAAAGACTTGAACTTTCAAAGTGAAAAGATATCTTTTGGGATTTTCCCGCGCAGGTTCGAGTCCTGCAGATGTCGCCATTATTTTTTTTTGGGGCCCTGCGAAAGAAGGAGAAGGAACATCAATACTAATTAAGAGACAACTACGTGACAAGTGACAACACACTATTTCAGTCGATGTATCTAGTGTTCCATTCATATTTTCAATTCGTAGCTTGAATTTTCTTTCGCTCATAATGAGAAGCGAGGTATACCACATCACTCCCACATCACTCTCCTTCGGTATTTCTACCAATTACTCGATCACTCAGTCCAGAGATTTTAGCATGTGTTCTGTCCCACTCTTCTAGTTCAGCAATAGGCACTTTGACAATTGTGTTACCGGCCTCTCCATTTTCTAGTGTAAATGTATCAACACGATGTCTGTATCCTTTTATACGAGGAAGAACAAACTGCCACGCATAATAGTAAAGCACACATAGTCCCAACAATCCCACTGCAACGATACAGTATGTTGCATAGAAGAAAGTCACATCTGATCCAATAAGAGTCCCATCTGAAGGTGGTACCAATGGCATAATCAGAACAAAGATGGTGAACAGTATTTGTAATATGACTATAGGCAACGGAACTTTCCAACCTTTATGTTTCAAACCAAGTTTTGCACGTCTATGACGAACAAGCAATAAACCGACAGCAGTTAGTATATCAAAAACATACCCAGAATAAGAGCCTAAATCGATGATAAAGTTATAAGCTGACCCTGCAGGTGGTGCAACAGTGACGATAAAACTCACCAACCAAGTAATGAATATTGGGCCCAAAGGAGTTCCAAATGGCTTTGTTGACACCCAAAAGCTCTTGAATGGTAGAACCCCTTGACGTCCACATTCTCTCAATGATCTTGAATGAGAGATGATTGTTGGAATAAGATGCCCAAATGCAGAAAGGGCAACGAGAACACTCAAAGCCTTTGAAGCAGCAGCAGTTTTGAAAACATTCTTAAAGTATTGAGCAGAGATTAACAAACCTGAAGACTTGATTTCAGCAACTGTTCCAGCACCAGCAAAGAAAGCCGTGACAGATAAGATATAAAGAATGAAAATAATGAAAAATGTCAAAGGAACCAATCTAGTGTATGCAAAGAACCTTTTTTCTTTAGGCAATTCGGCACATACATTAATGGCCATCCCTGTACCACCATAGGCAAAAGCAACTTTGATGATAGCATTGGCGATAGCTTGAGGGTCACTTGTAGAGCCTTTCCAAACATCTCGAAAATTTGCTTTTGGATCTTCAACTTTTGTGTGACCTCCAAGAACAACAAGTCCCAAAATTGCAATGAATAACAATGTTAACACTTTGATATGCCCAAAAAAGTTTGACACTTTCAAAGACCATTTAGTACTTACAGCTGTGAGAAGACATGTAGCTGTCAAGACCCCAACACCTAATCCTCTCTGTCTCCAAGTAGTTGATTCGACGCCAGCAGCTGATAGTATATAACTAGCAAATGCAATGGCAGAACTGTTTGCAAAAGAAAGGATAACATTTTGAGCAGCATATATAGTTGGGATCATGAAGATTGGCTTTGGATATGCCTTTTCCAGGAAAACCACCTGACCACCAGATCTATCGCTAAATAAAGTAACATATTCAATATAAATTGATAGTTGTAACATTGCAACAAAATAACCACAAATCCACAAGACATATGAAGCGCCAACGGAACCTAAACTTTTTAAGATCGAACCTGGTGTACCAAAGATACCGGTACCTATAACACCACTGACAACAATGTAAATGATCTCAACATAGTTCACATGGGTTCCTAAAGGATTGACTTTCTCAACTGGCGCACCTATAATCCCGTCATCTTCCTCCGTTGAGCTCGAATAATCTTCATCAATGTCAATGACTTCAAGCCCGTACTCTCCTTTGTCAATATGATTGGAGCCAGACGATGGTTTATCATCTGTTGAAAGAACGCTCACAAGTCCAGTGATTTTAGACATTACAAAGTAGAGGTTAGTTATGACCAAATCTCACACTTAAGAGCCCCAGAGACATCCATTGAAGTTGGTCAAGGGATACCAATCCAGCTTATATATGTGACAAAAGTGGTACAGGATTTTTCAACTAATTTCCATGTTAGTCTCAAGCAGTCGGTTCTTGTCTCCCCTATCGTTTTAACTCAAGCTTCTTTCTCAGGCTGTATGACTTGAAGTGTGGATATTATGGGCACCATATAGTAAACTTGGCCAAATGACCACGATACTGAACCAAGCAAAGCAAAACACGCCATAAATCAAAATATAGGGTTCATCTGTGGCTGTTCTTGACAGCGACCTTATGCTTGAGGATAAAATCCAGCGGACAGGGAAAGTGTGACTTGCGATTTCGACTGATGAATAAGGATTCAGATCTTCAAGTGGCTCGAACCCACGAACATGGCATTGGAAGAAAGAACCACACTTTCGTTCAATTGACATAAGGCTGAAAGGATCAATTCACAACTCACAATTCACAATTCACAAATCGATCTAGGACAAACCTTTATGCTCTATCGAGCTGACCAAGTTTCATCTAGAAACCTACAACAGCCATACCAATTACCCAGGCCTTATCAACCTCGTCCATGAGGCCTCATAAATGTCATAATTGAAGTAATTAGGCAATCCAAGCGCTAACTTAGTACCACACATAATAATCCTGATGATAAATAGTTTGATCTCATCATGCTCTTCACTGATGGTTAAATTGACGGGAAAGCTTTTGAAGAAGTGTGTGATCGAATGAAAAAATTAGAATAACTATATCATGAGAGAATATTTGTGGCAACGCAAAACCTGTACAGCCATGAATCAAACACAGCTTGATTTCAGAAACAAATTATAAATCCAATCTCAAAGACAAAGATTTCGAGTATTTTCATCACCATCATGCGGTTCCTCAACTGTGATGATAAATGAGACGTACAAAGTCGTCCACCAGATATTTGTAACAGGTGATATTCCCAAGCTGTTGTCCTTGTAAAATATATTAAGCTTAATAATTATAATATTTTGATATTAATAATTAATTTTTTGATAATATAATTTGAAGAATTAATTTATTACAATCAGCAGCTTTATTCGGAGTTCAAAATATTTAGCTAATTCTGATTGTCAAAATATTTATATTAAACGACGTCGTAAATTGATCATCATTAATTATGAAAAATACACGATTATGCAAATACAATTAGGATCTAACATTGAAATATAATTATAAAGTGTATATCTTTCAATGAATAAAAAAGTTGAAAGCTCTTGTACCTATAAAACAATTAAAGATAGACCACTTAGCATATTATTGTATAACGGTACTATAACACCCTAACACCACCAGTGTTGAAGGCTGTATACGCACACAGTCATAGTGCTAGATGTGGATTTCCACCGTGGGATATCAATTCTGGATTATAAGGTTCATGAGCTGTAGGATTCCCATCATCTCTGGCTTGATGTGCCTCATAAAGCTTCAAACATCCTCTATATCAACCATTTCAGCCCCCAAATCAACGCAAATTGGGTCCATTTCGATGTTTATTTTATCATTTTTATTTCCATTCTGGATTCTCGCTGACATAAGCACCACACCATTACATAATCACTTTTATACGGAAATATTCTGACAGTACAATTTCCGAGTGCTCGCCAAGTAGTCAGCTAATAATATTTAATACCCCAGGGTGCTCGGTGTTCGGTGTTCGGTGTTTGCTGATTGTCTTATATCGCCATATTACAATCGATCCCTAATTATGTATATATATGAAGCAGGACACACCTGCAATTGATATGCCTCGTCTTCTCACCACTCTTGAGATAGCAATTGATCTACTCTTTAGAGATAAATAATCATCAAAAGACAATCAATCCATAAAAATATGACTCGTTATTTAATTGCAGGTGCAAACGGCCAACTTGGTGATCGTGTTGCTAAAAATGTCCTAGCTGAGATTCCTGGGTCAGATTTAGTCTTCACAACTCCTAACTTTGACAAGCTTAATCCTGAAAAGTTGAAACTATGGAAATCAAAAGGTGTCACTGTTGTTAAGATGGATTATAGTGACAAAGATGAAATCAAAAAAGTCTTTTCTGACAATAAAGTTGACAGAGTGTGGATGGTCTCTGGTGTTTTCATTGGATTACCTAGACAATTTCAACATAGAAATGTTATAGATGCTGCTGTTGAGGCTGGTGTCAAACATCTTACCTATTGTTCATTCTTTGGTGCCAATCGTCAAGGCTACTATCAATATGTTCTTCCAGATCATACGTTCACAGAAGCGTACCTTAAATTCTCTGGACTATCTTACAACATCATGAGAAACAATCTGTACTTGGAAAATTATTTTGTCAATGCAGTATTGCTTGCTGTCCAGTCAGATAACAAATGGATCACCAGAGTAGGTGAAGGAAGTGCCAGCTTTGTTGCCAAAGATGATAGTGGTCGTGTTGGTGCTGCATTATTGCTGGGAAAAGGTGAGCCAAATACTGCTTATGATGTATGTGGTAAAGTTATCAGTGAAAGAAAGATTTTTGAGATGGTCTCAGAGTATTCAAAAATCCCATTTGAGTTCATCATTGTTGATGATGAAGGATATTACGATTATTTAGAATCAGTGGGTATTCATCGTGATAGTGGTAAAAATGAATCAGAAGCTCCATTAATCTGGTGCAGTAATGATATGGTTACAAACTCAGCAGCCTGTACTGATGGCTTGATGTCAGTTGAAACTGACACTATTAAACTCCTTACTGGTAGAGAACCTTTGGATCCAGCTGAATTGCTTGAACCATGTGCTTTTGCTTGGAAAGATAACAAAAAATAGTTTTTAAGTCATTTGAGCAAAATTCAGGGCTAGATTTGAGATTCGTCAAAAAAACCTATCATCAATATATTAAATCCATGATGCACGGTTTTTGTAAGAAAGGACGTCAAAGTAGAATATTTTCATCTACAGTTGAATATTTTCGAATAAATGGTTAAATGGTAAGGATATACACTGTTAGGTTTCTATGAGTTTGCTTACAGTTTCGAACCTTTCTCTTCTTTGAATTGCTCCTCAGTGACACCTGCACCCATAGCAGCAGTTGAACTGACACCACCAGTGGCTAACTTCAATAAATTATCAATATATTCTGCACCAGACCATTTTTGATGCTTGACGACTTCAACACCATCTCTGAGTTCTGGAGCTTGAACATTTTGACCATAAGCTCTCATACCAATGGTAGCATAATCTCTAGCAAAGTTATCAACAGCCAATGCGGTTGTATGTAAACCGGCCAATGTGATGAATTGCCAAACGTATCCTAATTTGGCCAACTTTTGAATGTAGGTTTCTTGATCTTGAGCATTCAATGCCTTATTCCAATTGAATGATGGTGATAAATTATAAGCCAACCATTGGTTTGGGAATTGTGCCTTAACACCTTGGGCAAACTCTTTAGCTTGTTCATAATCTGGTAGTTTAGATTCCATCCAAATGATATCAGAATATGGAGCAAATGATCTACCACGATTAACAGCGCATTGAGTACCACCTTGATAACGATAATAACCTTCACGGACTCTTGGGGCTTCCCAGTTGAAATAAATATCTTTACCCAATAGTTTCTTGGCAATAGCACGAGCTTCTTTGTTTGAAGTTTGAGATAATGGGTTGACTTTTGAAGTGAACTCTTTGATCAAAGCTTGCTTGTTTGTGTAAAAACCAGCATTGATTTCATCAACGACAGCTTCATGAAATAATTTCAAACCTGCCTTCTTGGTCCATTCGTCTTCGATAGCTTGTAATGCAGCACCATTGATACCTTTGGCTTCAGCTTCGTATTGCAATTGTTGTAAGTCACCAGCATCTGGGTTTGTTGAACCAATAATGAAATAATGGTCTCTATGATCAATGGTGGAGGTAATCAAGGTGGCAGCTTCAGAATCAGTTCTGGCAACAACCAATAAATCAGAACCCAAGATATCAGCAGAAGTTCTAATGGCAACTAATCTATTGATATGTTCTTGAATTGGAACCAAAACTTTACCCGCCATATGACCACATTTTTTGGTACCTGGAGCTTGATCTTCAATATGAATACCAGCTGCACCTCTTTCAACAAACAATTTGGTCAATTTTATAATGGCAGTAATACCACCATGACCAGTATCAGCATCAGCAATGATTGGTCTTAAGAAATCAGTGTATGGTAACTCACTTCTTTCCTTTAATGGTAAACTCAATCTTTCAGAACGTTGTTTTCTATCATGGAACAATTGAGCAAACCACAATTGCTGTACTTTGTTTGGAACGGTATCATAAGGATAATCAGCTAAATCAGGAGATGGTTCATTTGATGTTGAAGCAGTTGAAGATGATTGCCATCCAGAAACGTAAATTGTATCTAGATATTTGGCCATTTGAGTGACATGAATTGGATCCAGAGCACCAAAAGTAAATGAGGTTGTCTTGTTAGCATCATGTTCTTCCAACAACTTGTATAATTTTTTGGCCTGTTCAGAAGATGGATAGTTTATTTGCAAAGAACCCCTTTTGTTGGCAATATCTTTAGCAGTGTAGATTCTTTTAGTCTTGTGCCATCTTGGTTGAGACCACCATTTCTCGATGTCTTTTATCTCTTGTTGGAAGTCACGTTCTTCCTTTTGCAAATCAATCTTTGTATAGACCATATTGTTGAATTTGATTGAATATAAAGAAGAAAGTTCAAGAGCAACATTTCAAAAGTATGGGAACATGGCAAGTATTTATATCAAATTCTTCTCATATGGAACTAATCGGTCATGAGAGTGAAAAATTCTAAAACAGCCATCGTCTAACAAGTTTAAAGCTGCGGATTGCCGGTTAGATCACTGCAGATGACTCAACTCGAACCATATCCCTTCAACAAAGAGTGAACAAACAACCTTCAAAGGAAGATGTAAAAGTGCTTCCAATGCTCCAGAATTTGTAAACAGCTTTTCTTCCTACCCTTGGACCGAATATGCGGCGCCTACCGCCTTATGGCCTCGGGCAGTTGGGACTGGAGGACAGGGAGTAATAGGGAAGATGCCCCGGAACTCTTGATAGTTGCTTACACTGTAGTTGAATGAAGATGTAAGGTGTAGGTTGATAAACTACGGAGTATGGGGGATCTAACAGTGCAATCTACTAAGTCGTATGACTCCAGATGGATGAGATATAGCGCGTTTTTCGTTGGGTAGTTTTACCCCAGATTTTCGAAATATAAAATATTTAAGTCACACTCGTCTTGCAGGCTGATTCAGCAATCATCTATGTCAAATGTCAATGCCGTCTTCGGATAACCCGATATTGAATTGGAAAATATTCGAGATAATGGTTATATGAAATCTATAGAGTGCCAGCACACCAATGGAACACAACAACTACTAGCGTACGCTGGATACTAATCCATGAACCAGCGCTGTAATCATGAATTATCACTTGATTAATATGCAGCTAAATATCATATTTAATAATTAGTCGCCACGAGCTAATCAGAACGATGAGTTCAATATATATATGAGAATAATTACTAGACGACGTACTACGTCGTGATCAATCAATCAATTAGTTATGATTATAA
This sequence comes from Wickerhamomyces sp. NRRL YB-2243, assembly GCA_030581995.1. NCBI lineage: Eukaryota > Fungi > Ascomycota > Saccharomycetes > Phaffomycetales > Wickerhamomycetaceae > Wickerhamomyces > Wickerhamomyces sp. NRRL YB-2243. Next base: position 186,279 of record JAKTWL010000013.1, read on the forward strand.
TATCTTTTTGCTATATATAATATTTCACAAAGCAACTGCCTAGCTGCTAGTTATGAATATTATATCATGAACATGACCACGAGCTGTTGGTTGAATTACAACAAGATCATGTAGCTGCTCAGTTTCCACACTCGCATTACTAGCAGTAGATTCCCGCTGCCTATAGTCCCTTAATGTCAAAAAGGTGTCCCACAAGCTGCCCCTCCATAGCCTAGCCCATCTACAGATAACTGCTCATCAACAATTGCGCCAGAACATTAACGAAACCGTGATCAATATACTTCATAATTATACAATTTCTGATGTAATTCTGAAGGAACAGAATCGCCTGAGGTGGATGTCAAGTGTACACTACCCTCAATGGTCAATGACCCCAGATTTTCAAGCTACTTGATTGCCCGTGGGCCGTCAATCGTGATTCGTGAAGCTTTGTAAGCTTTAATTCCCCCTGGTCCACGCCCCGGCCGGCCAGTCGCTACCGCCGGGGCTTGTGATTATGACTCCTTAGTTTTGCAAGGACTTTAGAACGCTAAGAATTTTTTAGCTTTTGTAAACGATGACTCCAAACTCCACAGTCCAAGCGAAATGCTGTCAATTGTCAAATGAGACATCTGGGGCTACATGACGATAGTGAGTCATGCTTCATTCATGGATTATGGATCACATGGGTGGGTACATAAAACGAATAATCAAGTTTTTCTCTTCTCTGTTCTGCTGCCTTGGTTTTAATTAGAGTCAAGTTTAATTATAGATCTAGTCCATAGATAGTCCTAGTAGTTGTCAAAATCAGTCCCAACTGAGTCCCATTCCAGTAGTTAAGTTAAAAAGGAAGGCTAGTTCGAGTCCCGCATTAAAGGACCACTGAAAACAATCGAAAAAAAAAACACACAAACAAACAAACAAACAAACAAACAATCAGAAGCTGAGTCAGAACTTGGAAACTCAAGACAATCTCAAAGCTTAAAAGACGCTCCATTATATCCTAATAAAAATCAGTGGACACCAACCGCAAGAATGTCCCCCAACAGCGGTGGTTTGTCATCTTCTGCCACTTCTGGCACTGGTATCACCCGTTCGATAAGAGAACATCTAAACTTCAACGATGATAAGAAATGGAAGGAGTTCAGCACAAGAAGGCTCGAACTCATAGACAAGTTGAATCTGAGCTCCAAAAAGGCTAGTGAACAAGATGAGGATATCAAAGGTATTGCAGATCTGTTAAGAACTGAGTTTGGTTATCCTATAGAGACCCTTCCTGATTTCGACAGATTGGTCAGAGCTGCCATCCAGAGTGTTAGAAGAAATAGAAAAAGATCTTCAAGGGCTAGAGTTCATAATGATCGATTTGTGATGGTCGTTGATGAAAAGAAACCTAACTTGAGCACAATCAATAGTTCAGGGATGTCAAGTTCACTGTTTACTCCAACCAATGGCTCCTCATCTTCATTTCATAAACCTTTGATGCATCCTCAGATACGACATCAACAACTGCCATTACCTATAGAGCCTCAATATATTATTAAATCTTCGAGTCAGACACCAACATCATCAATGTCAAGCTCCTTATCTACATCTCCTTCTACTTTGTTACCTTCAATCAAAACCATGACGAATTCGAACTCTTTACAATCATCATCAACTACGTCAACTTCATCTACTTTTATCACCAATAACATGATGAACACAAAGGACATATTTGAGTTATCAACTTCGTGTAAAACAAAACTCTTGAATTTTATTCAGAAATCTAAGAACTGTCTATTGTTGAGTAACAATGATATATCAATTCATAGTGACAATTTGATGAATTTGGGGAAATCAATCATGAGTAGTTCAATATCATTTGTTCTTGAAAGATTCTTCAGTGACATCTCAACAGAATCAATAAATTATCTCTATGAGAAGTTGAATTCCAATCTGATTTTCTCCAGGATTTTAAAATCTTTGGGATACTTATCAAATCATGTTTTGGTTTTATCAGAATCTCAGGCATCAAAACTCCTATGTAAGTTGATTGGATGCTGTGTCAAAGATTTTGGTTTTGATCCCATTGCTTATACAATTGGTGAAATGTTTCATGAGATCATCTTGAACGAATATCCATTAACTGCAACTCAAGTCACAAAGATAACTCAAGAGTCATTGTTTACTCCATTATTACCAATTGTTCCACAAGATGCTGACAATGAGATCATGAAAGAAGTAAAGTTGAAATATGGGACAAGATCATTAGATTTTAAATTCACACCATTGAGTTCGGCTCCCCCAACTTATCTGGAATTGATTGAGAATGGGAAAATTGGATTTGGAATTGATAAGAGTAAGAATATTAGATTGAAAGCGGATGGGAAAGAGTTATTGGATATTGAAATCTCTAAGATCTTCAAAGATTTGAATAGTAGAAAGATTGAGATTGAATTATACGAAGTGGAAAGAAATAACAATGGTGCTGGTATAAATTTCACGAGATTATTGTGAAGATTCAAGGTGGAGGATTTGAGAGACTGGGTATGGGTGTGTTACACTAAACGTTTTTTTTTTTTATTTTATTTTATTTGTGTGGTTTGCATGTTGTGCTATTTTGAGTGTAAGGATAGAATTATAGAGATTATAGAGAAAATTATAGAAAACTTTGAGATATAAATTGAGGTCATTAATGAAGTTTGATGTAGTCAGCCTCATTATCCAGGGTACACAGTTAACTCATCCGACCATAATGTATCATTGAGAATCAAAAAAGGAGAAAATAGAGGTCTGAAAAAAAAAGCGATCTCAAAATAAGATATAAAAGACAAACCGTAAACGAAGTGTATAACGTTGTATAAATGAGAACATATAGTGAAAAGGAAACACACACAAGGTACCTGCCCGTATGTATGCAGGAGAGGCAAAGAAAAAAAAGCAACAGGTGTATAAGTGAAGGATGACAAAAGAAAGGCTAGTGAACAAAGCTGACTAGGAATATTAGGTAGCAAGATTTGGAGATTGTGGACAATTGATATTTATATTTCAACATTTGATTGTGGCCATAGTCAATATGATCGTTGTTGAGGAACTCTTATAGCAATGAGCGAATAATCAAGTACTAAATCATTAGAAATTCAAAGCTTTTATACTTTCAATGAGGTTTCTAGCCTCATCTTCATATCTTTTATTATCATCTGTTGAGGTTTTGGAAGTTTCAGCAATTGATGGGTTCAAAGATTGATCAATGATGGATATTTTGGTGAGATCTGTGATTTGACCTCCATGATTTTCATCATCATCAGCTACTTCTGTTTCTTCTTCTGAAGTTTTTTGATATTTTGTACTGTCAGTCTGTACAGCGTCTGACATTAATGATGAGGAAGAGGACAAATTTTGTTGTTGAAAGACATGTTGATGTGCATTCAATTGTCTTTTGATTGGGAACCTATCAAATCTAACAGTCAATGGCCTTCCTTCAAATTCAACCCCATTAAAAAGGTCAATGGCTCTTTGGGAATCAGCTTCATGTTGATATGTAGCAATGGCAAACCCTTTACTTGAACCTTCTGAATCACTTGGGATTTCAACTCTAAGGATTGATCCAGCATTACGTAAATAATCTTTCAAATCTTTCCATTCCGAAGTGTATGGGATGTTTCCAATAAACAATCTTGTCTTATCAGGAACAGACGTATCTATATCAGTTATGTTTTGATAAGGATATTGTCTTAATGAACCTAAAGTACGTGATGAAACTGAAGGGGATGATGCTGTAGTTGTACCATCCATCCCACCACCACTTCCTCCATGTTGATAAAAAGGACGGTTTGAAGGGATATAATGGTATTGATGGGCCGATCTTGTCTGGTAATTGTAAGGGTATAAAGGGGTTCTATAACTTAGTATTGGAGAGGATGAAGTTGACGGATTAGGTAATGTATAGTGTTGTAAAGGAGAAGTGATATATCTTGGGTTTGATGGTTGTTGATAGGAGTTTTGTTGGTATTGGTATTGGTGTTGTTGTTGTGGCTGTTGTTGCTCGTAATAGTATGATGGATTTGGTTGAGGCACAGGTCCTGGTACTGGACCACCCGAATACAGATAATTATACCTAACTGGGACCCCATTAGTAGGAACATGAGGAGGAGGATATTTGAAAACAGGTCCTGATGGTAATGCACCATGTGTTGTAGGACCAATGTATTGATGAGGTGGAGATGGGAGAGGTATTGTATGAATTGAATGACTTCTCAAACTTGAAGGAGATAAGGGTATAGCACCAGCTGGAAGAATACCAGTGATTGTTGCTTGAGGTTGCTGCTGTTGTTCAGATTGCAATTGAGCCTGTAGTGATTGTTGATTATTGCTGGTAGATTGTGGGATGAAAGAAGGATTATGGCTCAACGAAGGAGTCATATCTATTGGAAGTGGTGTTTGTTGGGGTTGATGTACATACAGATCATTTTTTTGCAATTGTTGCCTTTGGACCTGTTCATCGGTTCTAACCATAACGTAATATCCCTTCCAATTGAATCCTTCGATATCATTGACCATTATATCAGCACTCTCTGAGGAATTCAATGAAACAATACAACTCCCAACCTCTTCAAAAACCTGAATATGCAAAATCGTATCCTCAATTATACCAAAGGGAACCAGTAACTCATTCTTGATCTGTCTCCACTTAGTACCTGGAGGTATGTTTAACAGATGGACCATGATTATTTGGGGTTTTCCATAATCTTCATTGTTTGAACTTCGGATAACTTGTTCTTCATCCCTTTCTATTGTCTGCATATCATCATGATTGTGGATAAACTGGGCAGGATAGAATGGTTCAATTCCAGGATTGTACTGTTGGTAATTCATGCCCTTGGAAATATGAGCACCAACTGTTCTGTTATTGAGAAATCACAAATCACTGGAAGGAAGAATGGTGAATGAAATGTTGGTTGGAATTTGATGTTATACCTAGAAATGTGTCAAATTTTCTTTTTTTTTTATCCCCTTAACTATGTGATCTACCGCTAACGAGCCAATATTAAAACCAGAAAAAACCAAAAAGAGCAGAAGCAAAAGACAAATTAAGCAAGGTGGTATTTGCCTGATCAATATTGATCCTGACTAACAGGAATTGAGGCCAATTTTGGTCTTTAAAGAGGTTTTAAAGACTGAGGAATCCCTTAAAATAAATAAAAAGTTTTGGCTGTTTTCTCGAATTTCTGATCTTTTTTTTTGGGTTTTTGATTAAATCTTTTCCGCAAAGGGGAATCTCCACACTACAAACAATGAAACAAAGAAACAATGGAATTTGATTTGTTATTCTTCTTCTTCTTCTTCTTTATAGTCGAGAGATCAGTATGAGACTCTATTCTTAATCTCTTCTATTTCTTCTGAAATTACCTCTTTTGAAGCCACCTCTTCTGTTATTATGATGTCTTCCACCTTTTTCATGTAATTCTTCTCTTGTGGCTAATCCTATTTGTTTGGCTAATGAGGTACCCAATTCAACCCCAAATTTCTCAACTCTAGCAAGATCCTTTTGAGCAGCTTCTAAAGCAACTTCATCACTGAATTTCTTAGCTCTTAGGATTTTCTTGTTCAGTAATTCAATGGCAGCAGCTTTACGTTCTTCTGGAGTCAATTGTTTGATAGTTTTTGGTTTGTCTTCTTCTTCAACAACTTCTTTAGCTTTACTCTCTTCGGCTTCTTTGAATGAAATTTCTTCTTTAGTTGGTTCTTCTTCCTCGAAGTCTAGCAATTCTTCATGTTCTTGTTCTTTCTTAGCACCGATGATTTCTGGAGCAGCTACTGTTGTTGTTGTTGTTGTTGTTGTTGTGTCAGTAGCTGTAGCTGCTTTGTCAGATTCTTCCAGACGAGAAATCAGGTCACTTTTGACACCGGTGAGGGATAAACCTCTTTCTTTAAGTATTTCCTTCAACTGAGGAACGGTTTGAGCTGAGTATGAAGACATTGCTTTGTTTTTTTTCCAATGTGTTGTTCTTTGGACTTTCGACGCGTTCTTCGTTGATGTAGAGCAGAAGGTGTGGTTTTGAAGGTGGGAGAGCTCAATTTCTTTAAGTATCACGTGTACCGAATACCTCAAGCAACTGTTTCTTTGTTTATTCTGACAAGGTCGAAGGGAACTGAGTAACTGAATAAAGTCTTGATGATTATATGATTTTGCTGATTTCTCGATAGACATTATGAATATCGTAAATGATGTCGAAAGTCACCGCGAAAATTTCCCTTTTGGGAGTAACATCCGGGTAAATCAGGTGTACCTTTGAGACAAGTTTTTAATTGAGGAATTCTCTCTTGACGATGAGATAACTGGGAAAGTTTAGTGTGCTTGATGAGAAAAGAATGTCACGGTTGGATAGCGACGGGTCAGTTGTACAATTCTGTGTTCAATTGAGTGATTCAGCGGGATATTGATGGATTTAGTGCGAAAGGGCTATCATTATTGTCTTAAATATTGGTTAACGAAGATATCTCAACTTTAATGACTAAATCAATATAAGATGTTCAAAAATAACATTGGACAACTAGATCAATCTGTTCTTTAAATGATATGAGCTGAATACTAGCTTGAGCAAGCTATACTTACCTCTATCCTGTCAAGAACAAGTAGTGAGGAGCTCAGAAGCAATTGTTTGAGTAATGATACGTCTACTTTGCGGTTCATAAAAACTTGAATATCACTGGTTGACCAATCAATAAGTGCATACTACCTGGCACCTGCTGCAAGTATTCTTATATGATCCACCCAAATCAACAACATCGTAGAGGTAAATATTAATATGATTGTTGATGGGAGTCACATAGAATCCGAATTCCCATCTATTCGATTAAGTGATGACTGTGTGGAAGTAACCATGATTATTACTGACATGAAGCTGCTACTAACGCTGTGATTATTGTTAGTCAACAAGCTGCTGCTTATATCAGGCGTCGATGTAATCATCTGAAGTACCATGTCATCTTCAAACTTATCAAGACGATATGATCGAAGTACCAAGTACCGAGTACCGAGTACCGAGCATAAGAGTCGATAGTTCGGTCGCTGCTGGTATATTTGACGGATATGTTCCACGTGATAATCTTCTGTTTAGATAGAGTTGATCATCTGAATGTCTGTTATATGCATGAATTAAAGTACAATTGCATAAAAAGTAGAGATACTCCAGCAGCTGATATCATTTTGACTTGATACAGCTGGTTAATATAGTTGTCGGTTATACGTCGACGTCTATTAATCATCAATATTTAACTGATCGCATTACCGATTCTATGATATAACTGATTAATATTGCCATCAGCAGCTAGCTAAGCGCCCACTAGCCCCCTTTGATGAATTAGGCAGTATAATGATCGCTTATCTTTAATTACACAATCTCGGTATAGCTACTACTTACTAATTACTACTTGCTATCTATTAGTACAGCTTGAAATTACAATTGGCCTTCTAACTTCAATCACGTCGTCGACAATATACGCTGTATTATTAGCCGTCGTATAGAGCATAGTGTAGAAAGTGAGATATACCGCTCAGTTATACGGCCGGTAACTTGTGATAATTTCAGCACTGATAATATTCATTTGCACCACCGGCTAGCTTACAGCTGTTGAAACGACTAGATTATAGAAATTTCTATCAAGGTAATTAACTTAGGATTAGAGAAGAGTATAAATAGGCTAGATGTATCTTAGTTAAAAGGCCATAGCTTAGTGTATAGTCTTTAACCTAAATTAACCTGAGTTCACTTGAGAAAGTCTTATTAATTGTGACGTGTCTATACCGATATTGGTTGGATTCTATATACAATAACAGCTGCCCATAATGGGTATTAATAAGAAGCCATCAAATCCTGAGATTTCGACACCCAGTACATGCGATGTATATTGACATTTGAACAGGGGTATACTATATTAAGGTGAGTGATCAGCTACTGATTGGCTGATTGCTGATCTCTGACTCAATATCAAAGTTGCAAATCTTAATGGACGTAAATCGTAAATCTTAATGGACGTCTCCCATAGTCCATAGTACCATACTTACAATGACCCTCTTTCCTTTTCCTTATCTTTCCAATCGTTCAAAGAGCAAGCGCGCGCTGCTGCCCCCAGTGTCCAGTGTCGGTGCCCGGTGCCCAGTGCCCAGCCCCCCCATCGGCCCTTGCTAGCTGCAGGGTAAAATCTTCATGTTTCGGGTAAATCAAAATTCAAAATTGAAAAAAAAAAAAATCCCACTGGTAACTGATGAATTGGCAGTCGGGTTCAGCTCAATCTGTCTCAAAATGCTTTAAATGCATCTCTTCAAACTAGAGGATAATTCCAGAACTGTGCTGAAATGGCAATAGTTAACGGCCTGAGTGGCATGCCATTCCGTCATCTTCCTCAACTTTCCTAATTTGTTCATGTGAACTTCCCAAAACGTATAGGCAGCGTTATCATACAAAATCAACAAATTGGTGGTAGATTAGGTTATAAAGCCATCTCAACTTCCATGACATGAATGATGTTAAGCAAAACACCATACCTTCCAATTGTCACCAATAATGCAACTTATTGCTTGGGGTTCAGTCCTTTTAGCTGCTTTTGGCATTGTCGATGCTTTGCCATTCAATGATCGTGCTGCTTTGAAGAAGAGAACCCATACAAAAATCACAAACATGTTGCAGAAAAGAGATGTTAACGCAACCTATGGTACTGGTTGTTCTTCCTCTACACCAGATGAAGCACTTGCCCCAAAATCAAACATTTGGGCCACATTATCTGATGAGGAAACTTATGAAATCTATCAATTGTTAAAAGAGACTTATAATCTAACTTATTATGGCAATGCAACTTTATATGACAATTACGTTACCTGGATTGATACATTGAAACCAAACAAGACCGACGCTGTTAATTTCATTGATAATGATGGGGAAGCTCCAACAAGATACGCTCGAGCAATTATTTTCTTTGGTGGTGAAGATTTTGCAGATGAAGAATACGAGGATGGTTATTGGCAATCATTACAAGTTGGCCCATTACCTGTTTCTGATGAGACTGTTATTCAACCTTTGACTTGGTGGAATGCAAAAGATAGAGTCAGTTATACTTTTGGTTACCAAGATGATCATCGTTGGGATGTAAACTATGAATTTATCACTTCAGTTTTCCAAGATCCAACCTTGAAACCAATCTTGGAAGATATCGCAAAAACTCCAGCTTATGGTGATAATGATTCACAAATGGAGATCTGGTGGACTGATCCATTACAATGGGATGAAGAAGAAGGGTACTTGTTTTCTTGGGCTCATGTCTTTGGTAACAATGAATTTGACGCTTCTGATATCTTGGGTCGTGGTTTATATTTCAAAGCAAATATCACGGGTCGTGATCCAAATGGGTTTAAGATTTTAGAGTGGTTTTACAACAATGTTTTGTATAATTCAACTGGTGAGTTTATTGATGCTTATGAAGCTGGTGAAATCACTATTCTTCCTCAAACAAATTTGACCGATAGTGAATGGACTAATCCTTCATATATTAGTGGGGGAAGAGAATTTGATGACAAAATTGCTCCTATTCAAATCGAACCAAACGGACGTCGTTGGAAGTTCAATGAAACTGAAAGATATTTCTCTTGGATGGATTGGGAATTCTACACTTCATGGTCACGTGATTTAGGTTTGACTTTATACGATGTTAAATTTAAAGGTGAAAGAATTCTTTATGAATTAGGTTTACAAGAAGCTATTGCTGAATATGCTGGTGATGATCCATTCCAAATGAATACTGTTTTCTTGGATTCTTCCTATGGGTTTGGTAATGAAGCTTGGGGTCTAATTCCAGGTTATGATTGTCCATACAATGCTGAATTCTTCAATGCTTCATGGCATAATTTTGGTGATAACAATCATCAAAACAATACCTTCTGTGCTTATGAATTCAGTGAAGATTATCCAATATCAAGACACACATCTGAATATTATATAACTACTGAAAGAAATCCAACTTTTGTTCTCAGAACAGTCACCACCATTGGTAATTATGATTACAACTTCTCCTATAAATTCTTCATTGATGGTACCATTGAAGTTTCTGTTCGTGCTGCTGGTTTCATCCAAGGTTCTTATTACGTTGGTGAATCATCATCTCCTTTTGGTTATAAGATTGGCGAAACTTTATCAGGTTCATTCCATGATCATGTTCTAAACTTCAAAGCCGATTTAGACATTGGTGGAAGTAATAATAGAATTGCTGATATCAAATTCATTCAAAAGAAACAAGAATTCCCATGGTCTGCAGGTAAAGTTTACAACACCAAACAAAAAGAAAGAGTCGTTATTGAAAGCGAAGATGACTCAAGGTTAACTTGGCCTGCAAATGGAGCTGGTGCTTTGTTGGTTGAATCAGCCACTCAAAACAATACTTGGGGTTCTCCAAGAGCTTATAGAATTGTTCCTGGTGCTTCTCCAGTTCATAGAATTCTTAATGAGTCAGTCGTTTTGGTCAATCAAGCCAATTGGGCTACTAATGATGTTGCATTCTCCTTACATAAAGATTCAGAAATGTATTCATCTCATGTCTTAAATGCTCATGATATAAATGATCCAACTTTGAATTTTGATAATTTCTTTGACGGTGAGAACCTAAATGATGCTGATATTGTTGCTTGGATCAATTTAGGTTTACATCATTTGCCAAACACTCAGGATGTTCCAAATACAATCTTTAGTACTGCTCAATCTTCATTCATGCTAACTCCATATAACTATTTTGATAATGCTCAGATCCGTGATGTCAAACAACAAATGGTTTATAGATATGAAGAGGAAGAATGGGAATTTTTTGGAAGTGAAACTGAACAATGTGCTGTTGGTGTTGAAGCCTTGAATTATGATTCATTCAACTATGAAGGCTTGTCAATTGGCAAAGATACAACTAACTATCCTTCACCATGATTTACTCACAAGGTAACCGGTTTTACCAATCTCAATAGTCTCCAATGCGAGACTTTAAACTTTTTTTTTTGCCTTTTCAAGAACAACGTTTTGAGGAGTTTGAAATTTCTCACAACTCTATTATCCCCTTAGATAAAACATTATATACTATTAAAATTATTCTAACCCGTAAATTCAACTACAACTACATCTTTTGTCATTGTAATTGCATTTTTGTTTATATTAAATCCTGAAAACCCCATTAAAGAAACCCTTCATTGTCAAAAATTCAAAGCAATACAAAGAGGTTATATAGCAAAGCATCAACCACATTGTACCGTATTCACTCATAATCCATCTTCATAAATCAAAACATCTCTCATAGCATCAGCCAATTCTGCCTTTTCACCATGGAAAATTGCAATTCCGTCACCTTTACCAAGATCAATTTTGTTGATAGGTAAGTCATTACCAAAAGTTCTGTACATCTCCCAGAATTCAACTCCATCATCATCCTCCTCTTCTTCTTCCTCCTCCTCTCCATCTTTCTTATCTTCATCTCTTCGATTACCTTCATACCTCTCATAATCTTCCTCATTATCATCCCCTTCATCAACTATATCTTCATGATCAGATAGTTTACGCTTATTAGTCTTCCTCTTCCTTTGATTGGTTCTATAACTTGAAAAATCATAAGTTGCCAACTCCACTTTATCATCCATTGATAATGAGGGACCCAATAAACATGTATCAATCTCAACTTGAGCTAAAGGTGATATCTTTTTGTAGTTTTCAGTTCTTGAAATAACTTCCAACACAGGTTCCGATGGAATATAACTTGGCAATAAAGATTTAGCAATGCTTATCTTAGGTAGATGATACTTGAAGTTTGTCATTCCCTTCAAATCAATGAGGAAAATCTCATTCTTTTGATCATTGAATCCAATTAGGTTTCGACTATTCTTGACCTGTCCAATTTGATTGATTTGCATGTTTGGTAATACCCAATTTTTTGTGATATACTCGGAATGGAAACAATGGATAGATCCTGATCTTTTAGTAATGATCTGGAATATATCATTCGAATACCAGTTCACTTGTTCAACAACTGATCCAGTCTTACCACGGATTTGAATATCAATAAGATTGACCTCAATGGGCATTCTCGTTAGATCCCATTTATATAGTTGATCACCGCGCTGGGTTATAGTTAACAAATGAGAATTGTATGGTGATAGAGAAAGATTTGAAATACCGCTTGGTGGGCTAAAGTATGCTAATTCTCTTGATGTGACCAGATCAAGCACTAGGATACTTTGATCTTGATTTGAACAATTGATGAGACTAGAGATATATGATTTCATGTTTTCTTTCAAACTTGATGAATCATTTAATAAAAGCTTTAGATTTTTGACATCTGTAATTTTAGAAAATCCATCTAAAGCAGTCATACTCAATGTTTGTAAGAATTTCGAGTAAACAGAATGCTTATGAGTTGGAACATTCAGTGTTGTCAGGACTTTATTTTTATTGGTGTCAGATGCTGTCTTCCTCGGAACATATACGATAAATCTTCCTTGAATATCAAAAAGACAATGATCATTGATAATATCAATATCAATAGTCATGGAAAGTGGACGACCTTCAACAACATCAAAGATAGTCAAAGATCCTTCATTGGTGGATATTCCAACAAATCTATTCGAAGCCTTGATTGTGAAAGGTGCAGATCCGTAGATTGATGGTGGAAGGATCAGTTGCTTTTCGATCATATCTTCTTCAAATAATTGACCAAAGTTCTTGATCAAGAAAACGTACTCGTTGCTTGAATGGTTTTTAAAAGTGATCAACAACTTGTAAGTGTTTATTTCTTGATTGATCTCAATTGGTTCAATATCAATAATCTCACCATAATTCTTCAAGTCTGATAGAGAAGCAACCAAATACAATCCATCAGACTCATCTAAAACCCCACGAATGGAAGTATCACCTGTAGTAGAATTGAGCCTTCTGGTTGCATTTTTAGAGAGTTTGCCACTCCCAGTGACATCTACTTTGTCTTCCTGTCTCAATTGTAAAGTTGCTGGAACCCAATCCCATACCTCAATGGTATTTCCGTACGAGATGAATATTTCGCCATTAGAACCGATTCTGATGAGTTGTTTGAATTTAAAGTGATTTTGATGTCCATTGTTGCTCACATAAGAGCCGGAATCAGTCCCGTTGTTGTGATTGTTGACTGTTTGTTGATTAAATGAAGAAGTTGTTTGGTATTTTAGTTTGGACCATGTGGCAGACACGCCTAGTTTGACGGATTGACGAGGAGAGATGGGGCTGATTTTTGGTTGTTAGTGTCCCCGTTTAAACTTCGGAGAGAAATCAATTGATGAGACTTACGTTTTGAAGATACGGGTTGAATCCTTTCCCGTTGGCATGATCGAGCTTAGCTTAGAGAAATGAATGAAGTGCCGTTGTTTTGCTGCAATTTTTTTGGTGTTCCTTTGTTGATTTTTGTCTTTATCTTATCACTTATTTATCCCCAGGTTGATTACATAATCAAATATCTCAGTTTAAAATCCGCTTATGGAAATTCGCTGTTTACAGAACAACTAGATGAAGAGCTGCTACAAATGGGTTTCTTAAAATTATTAAATATGCATATGATTATCGCAGTGAATGAGCAAAATAGACTATACGATCATTTCAGAGACTTATCGTTGAAAGAGAATATATATGACCAGAGTTCACTGAGTTTTCTGATCAAAATAAAGCTCCCTCATAATCATACGAATATCTATCCCTTTTAGTTGAAGCAAGCCCAGATGATAAAAAAGATTCATCTGAATAGAAAACATAGAAGGAAAAGAAAAGTGCAATTCAAGGACGAGGAAAATATGAGGAATCAAACTGAAAGTAAAAAAGATAGAACTTTAATGAATGGAATGTGTGAAATATATGTAAGAATGACATGAAGAAAATCTTGGTATGATAATGATGATTATGAAAACAACAAACGAATGAAACTTGGAGCATCAATCAATATAAACTCCAAAGCTGTTTAACGCCCAGTGTACTTGATTTCAAATGGACGAGAAACGTTGTAAGCAATGAATGCAAAAGAACCAGCTAGTTCAAAACCAATATCACTACCATAGGTACCAATTTTCTCAGAGATTTTACCCATATACCACACTTGATCCATACCCATAACGGCACCAAAAACACCAAAACAGAAAGCTAAAGTACCAGCATAACCTCTTGGATATCTAGATTTATCGTTCCATCCTTCAATGTCGTAACCTTTGAACCCTTTCTTGTAAAAGAAATGTTCAGACAAGGCAATTGCTTCATAGATAGCTAGGTAGTAACCAATCAAATCCATGAAATCACTCATAACATTGGAGAAATCATAGTAAGCTGGAATACAAATAGCCAAAGTCAAAAAATTACCAAGAACAGACCAGACAAATCTTGGGACTTTAGCCAATGGTGACCAAAAAGTTTGAGTACAGAAAGCAATGGTGTACATGTTTGGAATGTTGTTGGCCACAGTAGATAAAGCCAAAACAACTGAACAAAATTGACCGAAACCACCTAATGAATCGACGGACAAGACACAGAATAACAACCCACCAGATTGGTAGTTGTCGTAATAGTAAGCCCAAGTTTCATCGACTGCAATACCAGTGATAATAGCAGCACCTAAAATCATGGTGAACATTAATGGAATGAATAAACCAATACTGACACCGGCAAATAATTTCCATCTTGGATAATCATGACGGATGAAAACAGTATAATCAGCAGCATAGGTAGCCCAACCACTTGCAAAACCGAAAATGGTACCACCAAAGGACAAGACACCAGCAGCAGTATCAGAACCACCAACCATATGACCTGGTGTAAAGTTACCAGAGATTTTTAATCTGGCTATCAAGACGAAAAAGACTGCAACATTTGGAATCCAAGAGTATTTTTCATACAAATGCACAGTTTTGTAACCAAATAAGGTGACAATAATGGTTAAGACAACGATGATTAAACAACCAGCCCATGGTGGTAATGAATGTGGAACATTGACCAAGTTTAGCATTTGAGCAGAGGCCATTGTATTGACAGCACCCCAACCAATACAAGCAATGGCAGTAACAAAAGCAATGATTCTGACAGTAATATCACCAATCAAGAATCTAGAGACAACCATTTGTCTTAAACCAAATTGTGGACCAAATGTAGAGAAAAAAGCAACAGGGATTAAACCCAAGATATTGAAGAAGATGATGGTTAAAACAGAACCCCAGAAAGTCAAACCGAAAAGAGATTGACCCAAGAAACCCAACACCAAAGAGGCCAACACCATATTGGCAGAAAACCACATAGAAGCAGCTGTGAGAACACCTTCATCTGGATTTCTTTCATGTTCCAAAACACGTTCAATACCTTTATCTTGAGCATTTAGCATGTTGAAGAATCTAACAAACATGTTCAATTTGACATCGCTTTGTTGACCTGTTGATTCTTCACCTAGGTATAATTCTTCATCTTTTGAAGATGTGGAACCCTTTTCAAGGTCATTGAGCTTGATCTCCGACATATTTAGTTCTATTGATTGATTGGGTATCTATGGTTTGTGGAATAGAAGTTTTTTCAATCAACAAGACAGAGATGAGATGAGATGAGCCTGACGAGTTAAAAAATGGACTTTTGCCACAAATTTATATGAGAGTTTCTTTATATGCACAGGATAGCAGATAAAGAGAGAATGCAACCAAACAAGGATACAAATTGATAAACGAATAAGCTCTATGGCTCTATGCATAGAGCTTTCTTTTTCAAATACAAAATTTTTCACTTTCCTTATCTTCGATATGAATTGTTTGCTAGGACATTAGGCTGCGCTCTTTTCTTTTTTTTGCGTCTGGGATTCAACCAAAAAGGGACTGCGTTTTCATTCTTCAGTCTACAGAGAGACTAGGAAAAGAGACTAAAGTTTTAAACGGTTTTTCCTCTATTTTGCAGGACTGCGGGCCGTCTGGGATTCAAATTAGGGAAGGAACTCTAGAAGGAGAGCCCTTATTCCTGAACCCTGAACACAATCCCATTATCATATCATTTCAGAAATCAGTGCACCTGTTATTGAGTGGTATGGTGTCTCCCAATTATAAATAAAATCAATTAAATGATCCAATCCTCTTGTTCAAATCACGCATTTCTTGGGGGTGATGAGACATGTCTTGTGCTGCCTAATCTTGTAGCATTATCAAGGGTGACAGCTTGTGAGTTAACAATCCAAACAATCTACGTAAGTCAAGGGTCAACCAATTACAAAGTCCGTAGTACAAGACTCGAGAGCTAAGAGTTCAAGATTAACTGAATCAAGTTAAAGAGCTAAAGACCACAAATCCATTAGCTATAGTAGTATAGTACCTAAAGCTCCTTCTTTGAAAAGTTTTTCCGGTCCTCATGACATGATGCAGCTGTTAAAAATGCCTTTGATCTAGCTGTGGTGTAAAAGTAATACAAGTAATATAAGCACTAGTATTAGTATATTTGACTCTAGACGTCGAGCTAATGTATCAAGCTGGGTATGAGAAGACAGATTCAGTAAACACTACATGCTTTAGATCCTCAGATGGCAGGTGACGGGGACAGAGTTAGCTGGTACACAGCATTTACGGCGATTCTATTGGACAATATTAGATCTATTCTGTTCAACGACCGCAAAAAAAGCCGTGCGCTAGAGTGAATTCTGATCATGCATTACCCGCCAGTCGCTAGGGAGTAGTCACTGGGCAGTGGGCAGTGGGCACTAGGCACAATATCGTAAATCGTGATACTATTCTCTCGACTCACCTCGGTGAGTGGTTAGATGAAGCTCCTGATTCCATCACATCCCCATAATGAGTTAATTAATTAATTGCTTTAAGGCTTGAAGGGCATTGAGCTAGTCCCTCTTTCGCCCAACGCAGTCCACCATTGAACTAATTTTGGCTGTTTTTGGCTGTTTGATTATTCATACAGTAATTTGATAACAGGCCGTAGGAATTACCGTTCCCTCATCGGCGGACCGTCGCTCCAAGCTTTGTAGTCTGGGCTCTGGGCTTCTGCTTGTTCCCTTGGCGGTTGCCCGCCTCTCTCTACTCTATATGCAAGGGAGTAGGTAGGGACTCCCTTCTAAAAACCTAAACTGGCCTTGGATTCTAAAAGGAAATCCGGAATCCCGGATCTTTTTCTCGCCAGGAGAAAGCCGATCGTGTGAATCAGTTTGTGCACCCAACGTCTTCTCGAATATTACCCTTTTGGGATACACCGCGAATGAGTAGTATGCTGAAAAAATGTCATGAGTAATTTGATATCATGTTGTATTAAGTTTGATGTTCTTTGAAAATCATCGGGTTTACGATTGTTGAGGCTCAATTGGTTTTTTCCCTAAATAGTCTGTTTCTGTTTGTTTTGGAGACTGTCTGTTGTTGTTGTTACTCATCATTCAGTCGGCGGAAGACCTTGGCATATCAAATAATTTACAATCATCATTAGGTCGACTCTATAGATACAAACCCTTTGGCAGGACTCGGGCTGTAATCATTGAGATTCATCAAAATCAGAGATCTAGTATCCCCCACAATTACAGCTAAAGTCGCATAAACGAATTTGACATATACCGTTAGACAAACATTTGTCAAACGATCAAACGAAGAAGCAGGCAGACTAATCATTATCCAACCAAAGTCTATAATACCCCAGAATTGATTATCGCATTGATTTATGACCCAAAAAATGGCAGGTTCCATTGGAGTTAGATATTTCCATACTTCTTTACGGTCATTTAGGAAATCAAAACTACATCATCATTTACATGCCCCTAATTTATCATTTGAACAAGAATATGACATAAGGTCGTCATTAGAAAGATTGATTACACAATACTCACAAAAGGAGATTCCACAATTGACTTTAAAGTCCTTGATTGAACTATCAAGATCAACTCCAAAACAGAATGCTATCTCCACGATTAACTATCTGACAATTTTCAACAGTAAGAGGTTGGCAGCTTTCAGAAGCTTACCTTATATTGTTGTTTTGAATCCTCACATTTCAGAGACTTATAACTTATACCTTGAATCGTTGAGACTTTTATTGAACTCAGCCAAAGATATTGATGATGAACACAAGATAAACAAGACGCTGTTAGAATTTGTGGATATTCACAAAGATGCTATACCTGCATTATCGAGAGGTTTCCAAGAGGTTTCTGATTTATATCCAAAAAAATCTATAGTTGATTTTTTGAATCACCATTTCAGTGATAAAATCAATATGGAAACAATGTCAAGTAATTACCTAAAATCAATCAGACCCTCCAAAGATCACATTGGTATTGTCAACACAAAACTAAAGATATCTGAACTTATCAACATTTATGCTGGGTTTGTCAATGATATGACTTTCATCAAATATTATAAGCAAGTTCCCGTTAAAGTCGATTTTGGATCAGAAATTGAATTCCCATACATTGGGAATCATTTAGAATA
Organism: Wickerhamomyces sp. NRRL YB-2243; assembly: GCA_030581995.1. Taxonomy (NCBI): domain Eukaryota; kingdom Fungi; phylum Ascomycota; class Saccharomycetes; order Phaffomycetales; family Wickerhamomycetaceae; genus Wickerhamomyces; species Wickerhamomyces sp. NRRL YB-2243. Next base: position 204,715 of record JAKTWL010000013.1, read on the forward strand.
CATCATCACTGAAATCTTGAAGAATAGTATAAGGGCTCATATTGAGTCAAACAAAGCAGAAATCCCAGTTGTCGTGACGATTGTTGATACAAAACATAAGAATTCTGATAAGAAAATCTTAGGAATTAGATTCAGAGATGAAGGAGGTGGTATACCAGTTGAGATTGAGAAAAACATTTTTGATTATAGTTTTACCTCAGTTAACAAAAAAGATGATGAAGTGATGGCACAGAATACAATGGGTGGTGAGGATGTTAATGTTGTTGCTGGTATGGGGTATGGATTACCTTTAACAAAAGCCTATGTTGAACAATTTGGAGGTAGTCTGGAGCTACAGAGTTGTTATGGCTTAGGAACGGATGTCTATGTCGAGTTGAATGGTCCTGATGATTCACTACTTTGATCAGAAAGTCCAAATATGGAAAAGAAGAGCATGAAGACATGCTATACTATAGTATACATATATACATGAATGACATGAAGAAAGAAGAAATAACCGTTTGAATCCATGTTGTAGAATATTTCTAATCATTATTTGACTGTACTGAAGTTCGTATTGACCAGTTTTGAAACATCTTGATGTACAGAACTCAACAGACCAGCACTTCTAGCTCTTTTGATAGCTTTTGCTAATCTCTTTTGGTTTTTCAATGATAATTTAGTGACATCTCTTGGTAGTATTCTTCCAGTACTTGTAACATATTCTGATAAGTATTTTGGATTTGTATAATAATCTAATGGATTTAATTTCTTAATATCAAAAACCTTCTTCGTCGCTTCCGTCTCTTTTATAAGTTTTCTCTCCAATGAAAGTTTAGCCATTGAAAAATCAAAAGGATCATATATTTCACCAGGTCTGAAATCATTAATAAATGGTCCTTTAATGTTGATTTTTTCACTTCTTTTCATCTCTCCGGCTTGTTCAACATGGTTCATCAAATAATCCAGAGCTCTCCCAGATGAAGGACCACTTTCGTTCAATACAAAGCGGGATGTGCTGAAGCAACGTCTTCCTATGCCTGATACGCTGATCTTGAACATCTTCTTTAGTATTTATAATGTGTGTGCTCAATGAATAGATCTGATCGGTACAATGTTGTTAACGATTCTTCAATTTTTCAATTTTTTTGGTGATGGAAGAAAATGCTTATGTAAGATTTGATTATGTAATAATAAGTGATGGTTACAAACTGTAAAGATATTTCTGTCTGATTTACGATTCTCTCGTGGCGTTGGAGAATGTGTTGGAGGTCGCTACTGAGGAGGAGGAGGAGGAGGAGTATCCCTACAGTCACCATTAAACAGTGTTTGTTGTGCTGCAGTGTGATGGCCATATTTACGAAACCATCACTTGTAATTGTATTTTCAGAAAGATTCCTTATCCAAGATCAATATGTCCATATCAAACAATAGATGTAATATGCTATAGGGCACATTGCTCATAACATCATCTCTATTCCCAGAACATACCAGATTATTCCGTGACTTAATGTCTCATGTTCACAAGATATGAGTCATAACTCAATGCTCCAGACTATTCCACGAAGGTTCCATCATCAACTATAAAAGGAGATGATTCCTCCAATCTTTATGATCTAAATACTTACTTACTTATTTCTAATACAGGCGTTTATTAAGCTACCTGCCCTAAAGGGCATTATCATAGATCTTAATTACTCGAATTACAAAGAACCTAATCACTCAAGATTATCACAATATATATACAGAGCATAGAACGATCTCTCTAGATATTCGTGGGAGCGCTAGCTGTGTACCAGAGAATGTTCTTCCAGATTCAACTCATCATTGGTCAGATGGGTCAAAAAATCTGGACTCAACGAGGATGAAGTATGAAAACTTCCTCATTCACAATAGATTTTCTCTCGGGCTTAGTGTCTGCCTTTTGCTTCACCAAGTTGGAATTGAACTCTTGATAAAAAATCAACGATGGTGTTAAAATGTATATATCGGATTTCCAAACGCGCCAGATGGTGATCTTATCAGTGCCCTTATTACAAGATGGTATATTCTCTGAATTCTCAGAAGTCATCTGGAGGTTTTTAGGTACGTCTTCAGTTTCAATACCCATCTGAAATATCTGGTTTCAATGAACAACTCAACTTGTTTCAAAAACTACCGGCAAGCTAAGAAAGGGATTGAAGTCATTACTAGGCAGGCGGTACCATTACCAGTGGACATTGACTTTGGAGCTACTCAGATCGCAACAACATCTGGCTGCAATGATCAGGACTCTAAAAAAAGTCATTGAGTGGTGATACAATCAACGTTGATGGTGTTGTATCGAAATAGTAGAAGTTAGATCCGAGGTAATGATTACCGGATATCAACATACTTTTACTACGGGAGATTGCGGCTTCTTCCCTGTTCCGAGGATACACTCCTCGGAAGTTGTGAGGTCTAGTGAGTCCACACTGTCACACATAAACGTTCTAAAGTTAGCAGTTTCAGACTGAAAACAAGTGTTTCTACAGTATCAACATCACTGATAAATGAAGACAAAATGAGTGACGACGATGAACAGAAGTGTCCGTTATGTCACCTGTACACAAAACCCGTACCCTTAGTGCTTGATTGGATCAATTGTGAATACTGTAATGAGTGGTTCCATTATCACTGTCTCAATCTACCAAAAATGGAAGCTACCAAAATCTTGAAGTATTCATGTCTCGAGTGTTCTAAGAAAGGACATGCAACGAAATATAAGAGAAGCAGTGGAAGATCTAAGGTGAAGGTAGATTATGTTGCTTTAAATGATGGAGATGTTGATTCAAGCTATATATTATCAAAACATCCACATATTGAGAACTTCATTAAATGGGAATCTAAAGATGATACGTTGGGAATAGAAGTTTTGAAAGGCAACGAATTAACTGTTGAATATGCGCTGTCTTCAAAAATGACCAGACCTGTTAAAATCCCCTCTGAGCTTCGAGATGGCTTAGGATTGGATATACCCAACTTTGATATTGATGATCTGATTGAACATCTTGGAGAAGATTATCCCATAGAAGTAATGGATGTGTTAACACAAGAATCTACAAAAAGCAAATTCAAACTATCAGAATGGAGGGACTATTACATAAATGATGGGAGTAACAGAGATAGGATGTTAAATGTCTTGAGTCTTGAAATCAGTCAGTGTTTATTGGGTAGTAAAATTAAGAGACCAAACTATGTTGAAGAGATTGATTTAGTTGATAAAGTATGGCCAGAAGTTGAATCAGCTTACAAACCGAAAGTTTCAAAGTATTGTTTGATGGGTGTTGAGAATTGTTATACTGATTTCCATTTGGACTTTGCAGGGACTTCAGTTTATTATACCGTATTAAGAGGTTGTAAACAATTTTTGATGTTCCCACCAACTGAATTGAACTTGAGGAAATTCCAGACTTGGACGATCCAGCCTGATTTGAATAAGCAGTTCTTGGGGAACTTGGGAATGGAACATGGCTTGAAAGTTGAGTTGAACAAAGGTGATGTGTTCATAATACCAAGTGGTTGGATTCATGCGGTTTATACGCCTGTTGATTCATTGGTTATTGGTGGGAATTTCCTCACAAGTTTTAATATTGTTGAACAATTGAAGGTCATTGATATTGAATTCAAAACAAAAGTTGATAAGAAGTTCAAGTTTCCAAATTTCAATAGATTGATGTGGTTCACTGTTGATGCTATTCTACAAGAGAAAATTAAGATAGGTAAAGATATTGATCTGATGATTTGTAAAAAACTGTTAAAGTTTTTAAATGAGTTGTCGAAGAAGAAGGATGCAAAAGACAAGGATATTCCATTCAAAATTATTGGAAATCCAACAAAGTTTTTGAGGAGGTTTGAATCATACATTGAAAAGAATGAAGCTCCAGAACAATATGATTATGAGCATGATGATAAGAAAAGAAAACTGATGAACGATATAAGCTTGATCAATAAGAAGATCAAGCAATGATGACTATGTACTGAAGCATGAACTATGATTATAATGAGAAATGTGCTGATATTGTAAGCCAATGAGTATCCGCTTTGTTTTCAGAGGCGGATACACAATGCCGCCAACATAAGAAATTTTCACCTTCCTTACTTCATACTCTAATTTTAACCTCTTTCTGACGTGTTTCTTCCTTGGGTTGTTTCATTGATTCGATCTGCTCGAGTCTGGTGTTGAAGACCGAGCTGTTGTTGGCTAAACTCCGCTCTCAAGAATCTCAAATATTCATTTAACTTTTGGTGGATTCTGAATATGACATTTGTGCTGGATCATCAAGTGATGGAAGACAGCATATAAGAGATTTGATCAGCTAGTGTCATTTTGATTAATGGACTATCTTCGCCAATATTAGTCATGACTGCAGATCACAAGTCCATATTGGCAGCTATATAGCTGGCTCACGCAAATTAGCGGAAGAAGGCGATTTATATAACTATCATGATTGTTCTGTATGACAGTTTCCACTCAATTCATGATGGATTGTGCATGTAGTCGGGTCGGTCGAGGTTATATCATTAGGGAGTGAGTCACAGTACCGAATATAATCCAGGTGAAAGAAATCAGTCATTTTTTCTCTCTGGTACTAACGCCATCTGCTTCAGCAAGTGTTCATTCCAGATATTCTAAGACTTTTTCAATATACACGTCATAGGAAGAGGTGACCTAAATAGATCAATCTTTTTGCGACCCAACGAGAGAACGAACGAGCTGGCTCATCTTCAATTTTTTCTTAGAAACAGGTTTCATCATTAGTTGATCATGCTGTTATTAGTTACAGTGTGGTGCAGTGATGCTGAAACAAGCTACATCACTAATCAATCAATGCATAATTCTAATTGGGATGACCGCTGGTTTATATTTAGATTTACGCACTACATGTCTCTTGATATAGAACATCAAATTCCATTTCAAACGATTATTTCGTGTAGTGGTGGTAGCTTTGCATTCAATCACATGGGATACTTAGGTAGTAATTCAAAACTAAAGGATTTTCAAAACGTAAAAAGAAACAATATACAAAGAATCTCTTCAAGATAAAAACATAATAATTAAGAAATGATATTATAAACTTGGACAACTGATTCTTTTTTTTTTGCTTTTTGGGATTTTTTTTTCAATATAAAATAAAAAAACGGAATTGAAATATAGAAAAAATAATTGGATTCAACGCAAAGCCAATAGAGCTCTTAATCTGATCACTTCTTCCTCCAACTCAGTATTCTTCTTCTTCAATGAATCAACCTTATCCTCTAATTGATTCATACGCTCCATTTTTCTAGCTCTTGAACGTCTAGCAGCTTCAGTGTTTCTAGCACGTTTTTGTAGAACTGGATCATCAGTTTCAACAACAATTGGTGACAATGGTTGTTGTCTGTTCTTTCTGTTATAAGTGACAATACCATCTTCATCAACAACATCTCCCATTACTGAAGAGACATTAGAATTTGAACGTTTTGAACTGGATCCATAATGTTCCATTTCTTCTTCAAATTCAGCTTCACTTGATGAACGTTTCAAAGAAGGTCTTTCAGACATGGTTGTGAAGTTTGGTGAACCAGCAGAAGAAACAGCAGGAACAGGAGGAGGAATTTCCATCTCACCAGGTTCAAACAATGATTTCCAATTAGATGGATCTAATTCAGCATCTTCAAACAATGGGGTTGAATCCTCCAAAGAAGGTGAGAAAATAGATTCAACAACAGATGAATGTAACTCATAAGGACTAACAGTACCAACAGAAGGTGACAACTCTGGCATTTCCAACTTGGACAAACCTAATGGAAATTCTTGGTTAAGTTCCTCAGTCTTTACAAATTGGTTGAAGACCGATTCACCCAAGATTTGTCTCGGTTTGGAGACGTCATCAATATCGTTGGAGAACATTGCAGCGGTATTGGTGTTGGTAGAAGTTGATGGGACAATTGAATTCTCAAATAATTCAAACAAAGCAGCAGTGGCTTGATCAGCAGGAGTGAAAGCAGTTGTAGTAGACATAATAACAGTAATAATGATATTCTTTTTCTTCGATTATAAACAGGAGATAACTCTTTGGATTGTAATTGTAATAATGATATTCTTTTTTTTTCTTTCTAAAGCAGGGGAGTAGACAACGTCATATTGACTTATTTTAACTTGATAATTTCACGGACACATTTTAAATGGGGTTTTGATAAATTTTAATAAATTCACTATAATCTTTGATTTGATATAATGAGGACACTTTTTTTTTATTTATAAAGGGGGGATCTCTTTACTTTATAACTCTTTTTTATTTAACACTTTTATTTTTTTGATAATATAACACTTTAGATATATTCTTTTCTTTTATTTCTTTTAACACAGGGGGCACAGATTTAGAAGCACATTTTCAACGCTGAATTTTTTTGATGATTGGAATAATAGTAAAAATTGAGTTGAAACGGCAGTAATGGGGAAATAATAATTTGTGTCTTGTTAAAAAAGTGTTGTTAATTAAGGAGAACAATAGTTTGAAAAGAAAAAAATTTTCATGGAATTTTTCAGTGTTTATATAAAAAAAAAATTTGAGGGGACTAGGTAATCCGAGGGGTAGTTGTCTACCCCTCGGAATTTGCCTTATCAGGACGCCGCGCAGCACCTCTTTCCGAGTGAGTCATTCAATAGCTTACAGGTTGTGATGGTAATCAAACCTCTGCTGTTCTTGTGCTATGGGATGTATAGATATCACCATTGGATTCAGCATGCAATGAGCTTCAAAACAGCGGTAACTAGATTTTTCTAGCCCTAAAATTTGTGACTATTCTTTTTCACTGGTTGTTGTACGCTCCAATAATTCTGGATCTCTCCGGTTCCGGGTTGTCAGATCTCCGGAACAGGAATGATAGCGTGACGGGGCTCGAATCCCGCTCCGGATTTTCTATACCAATTTCCATCATTCTCATATGAGTGTGGTATTGCTTCCTATACGAATATCAACGATCGGACAATGATTTTTTTTTATTTCTGATTATATATAGTGGTACTGCTTGTGAATATAGATATGCCTTATAGCTTGATTGATGTGTTATTAGTAGGGCAATGTAGATAATCTTGAACCTCAAGCTGTTTAGTATTAAATTGTCAATCGAACCAAAACAGATCAATTATCATGAATCAAAATTCATTCCATTTCCTTCTCTCCAAATAGATATAGCTGAGTCCTGCAATTATAGCCAATAACGTTAAAACTAATATCATTTCATGATCTTTGATCCTTCTCTTTTTCCTATTCCTTTGTTTCCAATTACTTTCTCCTATACTGACATTCTCGATTTTCACTTTATTATTAACTGAAGCTGAGGATGGGGATAATGAGAAAGTAGAGTGTGAGGATTTTGATCTTTTTTTCTTTTGTAGAATCAAATCATTCAAGTTCATTATATCACCATCTAGATCAATTTTTTCACCATCATCATCGAATGTACTATCAACATGACTTCCAGGCCCATTATTACCACCAGCATTGTCAAGAGTCACTTCCGTATCACTTCCCAGTTGTTCAGTCTTCACTAATCCTTTAAACAACGGTACAAGCATGTCTATGGAGTATTGTGAATGTCCAACATCATCAAATTCCTCTGTTGCGTCCAATCCAGCACATTCAAACAGAACCTCTGCACCACCAGGGTGTGAATCAATGAATTGTGTAACGTCATAGACTTTTCCATGAATAACCATCCATAAATCAGTAGCGGAATTGTGTTGCGCAATCTCACTCAATGTAAAAAAATTTACCTTTTCTGAAGATGAGGCAGATGAACTCCCTATAAGTTTAAGTCTAATTTTTGATCGAAGGAGATCCATCTTTCCATTATTTTGAGGGATGCTATTGATTAGTTGAAATATAGTGAATTCAAGAAGTAATGATGATATGAATAAATATGTGAAATGAACAAACTTTATGCGAATTGATGTAAAATGTGAATAAGTTAGGTATACGATATGATTATGCTTATATGACAATGGAAGAGCAGATATCACGGATTTTCGACCAAAGAAAAAACAAAAAAAAAAAAAAAAAGCACCAAAAAGAAGAAGCGGATAGAATTATATTACTGATGCAAACACAAAAAGCACAGTAACCCAGTTTTAGGACTTTTCATGAACTGAAAATGAAGTTAGATTTAAGTAACAAAGTAATTTCAAAGGGCTTTTTTTGTGTGCTGAGAAAGTTACCCGGCTAATACTTTACATTTTTTGATTTCCTGAAATTTGTTGAAATTCTTGATGGATTGTTAAAATAAACAAATTAACGTCAAAGACGAAATATTGAAATCAATTTGAGGCTTAATCAGTGGGAAAAATGAGTAGAAAAGGTGATAAGAATCAGACAATCCTCAAGACATTGCTCAAGGAGAACGGTAACAACAACTGTGCGGACTGTAAAACTGCAACCCATCCGCGTTGGGCCAGTTGGAATTTGGGAATCTTTATCTGTATTCGTTGTTCAGGTATCCATAGATCAATGGGGACTCATATCTCTAGGGTGAAATCTGTTGATTTGGACACATGGACTGATGAACAAGTTGCCTCGATGGTCAAATGGGGTAATCTCAAAGCTAATCAGTTCTGGGAAGCTAGATTACCTGGTCAGACTCATATCCCTGATGATTCTAAAATTGAAAACTTCATTAGAACAAAGTATGATTTAAAAAAATGGGCTGCTTCAACTACCATACCTAATCCCTCTTCTATAAGTGTTAACACATCAATAACAAATGACACTGGTGATTCCATTACCAACAAGAACAATTACAACACCAACAAAACCGAAAATAGAAAATCATTGAATTCTACATTATTAGATTTAGAATTCGGTTCACCAATTGCAGCACCTTCTAATTCCACAAGATCACCAACTATCATCAACCAATCATCTTTCTCCAGTTCTCAAATACCGCAACAGCTGCCACAACAACAACAACAACAAAGTCAATTGACTCCACCTCCCCAACCATCTCGTGATAACTCAAGACCAGAATTGAAAAAATCAATTCTATCCTTATATTCAACCCCATCAGTGGCTTCACATTCAACACCAAACTTCCCTATTCATAACCAACCACATCAGAACTTTTCGACTAGTTCCTTTGCTAGTACAAGTTCTAATTCTAATTCATTGAATGGATTAAAATTCGGTCAACAACAACCGATCCAGCAGCAACAACAACAACAACAACAATCGTATAACAATGCAACCACATCCAATAACTGGAACAACAATTCATCAAATCCTTGGACTACTGTTTCAAGTCCAGCATCCGCAACCAATGTCTCAAACGTCGTCGATGACCCTTTTAAGAATGTTTGGAAGTAAATCGAGAATTCAAACTATGCTTGTCTCTCGTAAAAAGATAGATCGTACATTTTTCATACAGAATATTGAAGAGATAGAGTCTAATAGTGCAAAAAACTCTAGGACCTATAGATTATACGATAATAGTGGTTTTCATCATCATATTCAATATGGAGAAAATAACAACAACAGCAACGGAATATATAAAAGCAGAGAATTCTGAACTTATTTCTTTTCAGATGGAACTTCCACATTACCTGTAGTTGGTAATCCAACATATGCCTTGAAAGAATCATAAATCAACCATTGCATAGCGGTCAAAGTACCAATCATGACAATTCTAACAGGGAGACCATTCCATAACCCAGTAAACCCAATCTTTGAGTAAATTCTTGATGTAGCTTGACCAACAGATTCACCTGGTTTACGTTCATTGTTAATTTTGGAGACCAAGACATCAGCAGGATGAGAAACAGTAGCACATAAGATACCAGCAATATAACCACCAAGGAATGAAACCCCAGTTTGGGTCAATGTTGAGTATTCATATTTAGGTTTTGGTAAGGATTTATAAATATATTCAACGACAGTCTCAAAAGAAGCAAACTTACACATAGTGTAAGGGATTTGTCTGAACCATAATGGAACTAAACCTTTGTATAAACCTGCAATTCCTTCTGTAGCTGTTATTTTTTTCCAGCCATCAAATGCACCAGATGCATAAGGAGGAATTGTTGTTTGTGTCTTGACTTTGATTGCTTCCCATGGACATAAGAAGATATCAGCAATGAATTCCGCACTGGCACTTGCACCTAGATATAAAGTTGTCTTGTATTTATGAGCAGTCTCTTGACCAACCAAGTTAGAATAAGTGAATTTGAAGTATTCATAAAGACCGTATTTACCAGCACCTTGAAATGAATACCCAATGGCAGTAGCACCAACACCACTCCAAATACCTTTGAAGCCTTCAGTTTTCAAGATTCTTTTCCAACCTTCTAGATTTGACTTGTAAAGAGATGCGTCCACTTGTCTACGACACTTGACTAGATCTAACGGGGTGACAGCAGAATGTGTAGGCCCACAAGCAATGATACCACCGAGACCACATGTGTAGAAATATTCAGCAGAGTTTACTTCGATCTTTTTTGTCATTTTGTTTATTGTCGATTGGCTTCTTCTGTTGGATCTGTTCAATTGGATTGATTGACTGAAATTTTGAGGATTTGTTGTCTGTTTTATGATAAAGGCACCGCAAGCGGTTTAGACGGTTAAAATAGCCATATCTCGCTCATTCCGATGATCATCGGAATATATTTTCAGCAACTTTTGGATTTTTTGGTACTCTCTCTTAAATTTTGCTATTCAAAGCAATTATTCCTACTTCCATGAGGTTCAGAGTCAGTATTAATGTACCCTATAGATGTCAGTTTCTTAAATTGACGTCCATGCTGAATCGATAATATTAATTCGGCAGAATATCACTACTAGTGACGTTGTCATATTAGTGATGAGAACTGTCAAGCTTATTATGTTTTGATTCGGTATGCATGGATATCTACAGATCATGATGGTATAACTTTATAATTCTGTCATGGAGGAGAAACTGAATACCCAGAGATCAACTAGTGTCTGTGTTTCCGTAAATATTACTATATATATCCGGTAATCTACGTTAGATCTTAGCAGATAATTCACAGCTGTGGGTTAATTTGTGTTTTTGCAGGTCTTGACTCTTGAGTTCACCGACGTACCTTTTAATATTGATAATAGAATTATGACTTGGTGAGAAGCTGGCCTAGCTAGCTGGATATTTGGTATTTCCATTCAGTATATGAATAATCTCTTGAAATTCTCTACTTATAACCATCTCAATCGTTCATCCAGTTCAATGAAGGATGTTGAGGTAAAGTGTAATCACATATTAACTCGTATGCTGTGTAGACTGTATAGACGTTGGACGTTGGACCATCAAGCATACAATGAAGATGGGGCAAAGAGTGTAAAGCTGGAACGAACTGGCAATGATCGGATTTATAACAAATAAATAGTGCTGCAGTATTACGCTACATCTGGGGGGCTCTATCGACCACTATCTATGCGATCATAGAATTGAAGCACCTTATACCCGCAATTTTGAATCACAGCTACATCACTAGAGAAGAAACTACTGAAACATCCTAGGCCGATGGTGATGGGGAGTGAATGTGAAAGTGAAAAGTAGACTGACTGTCTGTGTACGAAAATATACAGACCAAAAGAAAGCTTTCCTCAGTTAATTCATGTGTTTAGCGCCGGTGTTCTCTAGGAAGCACATACCCAATCGGGAATCTCCCAGCTCTAGCGCAATAACGCCAATTCCATGCCATTGATACGGGCAAATTATCTTATTGCTCACCCAGCAGACAGTGGCAATTGTGATAGACACACTAGCATCTGGTGGGAACTTGACAGTAGACGGCCTGTTTTCAGTGCCCTTTTCCTGCCGATAGTGGGCGTCCTCTGAGTGGAATCTCACAAAGTGAAACTACAAACCCCCTGGATTTCTCCTGACAGGCACGCGGCTGAAATTTGGCTCCAACTTCCACTTCCAGCAAAACCCACGAAACACTTTGACAGGTGTGTGCTCATGATAAGTCATATATAACGGAGCTTGTCCTGATCTTATCAACACTAAAACAAACAGACCACAACTTCTCTTTTGAATCTTTATGTCTGATCATACCAATATCCTCATAGTATCAACGTTCAAAAGAAAGCTTCCAGAATCAACAGTCCTAGTTCTTGCATCATACTCCTATAAATTCAGTAATGACCATCAATCATGTTTCATCAACAAATTCCATCTTAACTAAGGACTATCAAATGGTTGCTGAGATTGTATCAAAAGCATTTCAACCAAACAAATTTAACCAGTACGTTACCCTAAACTGTTCAATCGAAGAAAACAGGAAAGGTTTTGCAGACCGTATCAAACAATTGATCGAGACTGTTGATGCTCACGTCGCGATTGATGATGAGGTCACTCCAAGCGCTGTTGCTGTTTGGATTCCACCTGAATCTGAAACTCCAGAATATGAAGGTGAGTTACATCCAAGATTCTTCTTTGCAGAAAGTGAAATCACAAGATGTTGCAAGAAATATATCAAGGGAAACCCTTACTGGCATTTGACTATGTTGGCTAAAGATCCAGATCAACCCCTTGTGAAAGGTGCTATAAGTAAAGTTGTGAAACCGTTTTTAGAAAATGCTAAAAAACGAGGTGTTCCTGCTGTTTTGGAAGCTATTGATGAACGTGCTAGAGAGATCTATTTACATTATGGTTTCAAAGTATTTGAAATATTCAAAGTTGGTGCTGGTGAATTAAATGAGGATGGTGAATATGAAAAAGGTGGTAATGGTCTAAATGTTTACTATATGATTTATAACTTGGAATAACGTCCAACTATAGGCGCTGATTAATTTTTGAGTTATCAGGTAACTAACTATGTTATGATTAATTCTACTGATCATGAGTCATGATATTCCAGCTGCTATAATCAACAAAATATTAACTTCAATTATATTTCAAATATATGGATATTAATTATTACGGGCGCTGGACGATTCATTAATATATGAATATTATAACGTCTGATCAGTTTATATATTAATTGCGGATCAGGGGCTGCTGATTGATAAACTGTAGTCGACGTCGTTGAAAAATTAATCTAATAATATAATATAATTAAATATTGATATAATATATATTCAACTGGAATATTATTATGTAATATATTGTTCCGATAATGAGATTAACTTATAAGCTGTATCACGTTTATTATATATTGTTATCCATTAAAATGCTTAATAACAATGAATCTCATGCGATTCGGTATATAGTGTCACATAACAAAACTTCGCGCAATTGGCGAAACTTTCGCCAAAACCACTTTTGCATTTGCGAAATAATAATAATACCGACGCCACAATTCATTCATCATCATCCACATAATTAACATCAATTGAAGTGCTGCTGATAAATGCCAGACTGGTAATTGGCAATATGTTTTTTTCTTCCCAGGATCTTTCCGATCTGAAGCGAACCGCTCTTCCTATAGCCAAACACTAAAGTACCAACCACAGCACCAATGAAAAGTGCGACACCAAGGTCATCGATAGCCTGTGAGCTATGTCGAAGATCCAAAATCAAGTGTGCAAACAATGGCGATAATTCAACTTGTGAAAGGTGCTTGAAACTCGGAAACGAATGTAGTTACAAGCCGAAAGGATATCAACAAGTCAGAAGAAACGCATCTTCCAAATTGTTGAAACAGATATCGTCAAGTGATGAGGATGGGAGTGATGGTCTCATGATCAGCCAGCAGCGTTATATCAGATCCAAAATAAAACCACCAACTGGGAAGAAGTTTTATTATGATAACTTTTATTTGACTAATATCAGACTACCTCCAAAGTTCTTGTTGATCAAAGTCATCAAAATCTTCTTTTCAAATCAATACAATGGGATATTTCAATTCCTACATAAGGAAACTTACTTGAAGCACTATCAAGAGAGCAAAATTGACCAACAGTATTTATTGAATTTAAATCTGGAGAAAAATCCAGAATTTGATCCTATTTTGTTGCTAGCTATATTGGCCATCTGTTCGAGATTTGAGCCTTCTATGATTCAAATTTACGGTGACTTCAATGAAGATGATGATCCAGATGCTTATGAACCAAGTTTTGATCTATTACAGACCGATACATCTACAAAGATAAAGACAGCTAATAACACATCTAATTACTTTGGTTACTACGCAAGAAATTTAGTTAAAGATGTTTTTGATAAACCTTCTATTCAGAGAATCCAAGCACTGGCAATCCTCAGTAGCCATGAATGGGGTAACATTAATGCATCAAGAAGCTATCTATACGTTGGAATTGGTGCCCGTATGGCTGTTCTATTGGGACTGTGTAATCCAACAAGTCTTTGTTATAGAAACATTGAAACCAACCCTAAGTTGACACAATTTGAAAAAAATATCAAGCTTGAATGTATTAGAAGAACCATGTGGTCTGTTTATATGATGGATAGAGCTAATGCAAGTGGAAGAAATAGATCATTTGCTGTCAAGATTGAAGAGATTAGAATCCCATTGCCGTGCTATGATTTTGAGTATTCTAGTGGGATCACAACTGACTATCTCAACTATGATGATACATTGGGAGTACTGGCGGATGAATCATTAAATAATGAAGATAAGAAGATCTCATTTTTAGGATTTCAGATATTTTTTTTTGAACTATGGTCAAAAATTGCTAAATGGTGTGGTGAAGTTGGAGCTTTGAAAGAAAACATATCGCCAACAAATCAACATTCAAATTTCAACAAGTTGCTGAGTGATTTAGAGATATTGGAGAATAATTTACCTGCAAACTTGAAATTCTCCATCGAGAATCTCAATTATTATATCAAAGTCAACAATGTTGAAAACTATGGATACTTGCATTGCTTGATATTTCTTTCCAAGATCTTTCTATATAGGGAGATTTTTTATTTGAAGAACTCAAATAATTTAATAACTCTATCAAGTTGGTGGGGATATACCAAATTGCTACTAGCAACCGTTCGTGATTCTTCAAACCTTATTAAAACGTTACGATCTATCAATCTCATTGTTGATGCTCCATTTTTATCGTTTCAGATCTTCACAAACTCCATCATATGTTTATACTTCGTTGGGTTCTCAGATGAGATCCTTGAAAAAGTCATGAATAAAGACGAACTGTTGAAGTTGAAGAATGAGTTCAAGGTTATCGGAGAAACTACTATTGAGATGTTGGATCAAAACATATGGATAATGGGTGCAAAATACTACTCTATAATCAAGCAATTGGATGGTAACAACCTCAAGAACTATCTACTAAGAGACGATTTCAAGAACAAGATTCATGATTATGGTAACGGTGAAATAACAGAACAAGTTGTCCCGCGCACAATCACTGGCGAAACACCCAACACATTCACTCCTAATACCAGAGATGGTTCAGTCGAGGCCTCAGACAGACAATCAAAATCCGTGTCAACTAATCAATCACCACGTCCCAACCAAGGCACACCTTCTGCAACTCATGTTCTTTCTGAATTGATTCAAGGGTTTGGGTATGAAAACTGGGAAATTTTTGATATGGGTTCTGTGTTGCCTGGATGGAATGAGGTTAGCCCTACTACAATTGCAGAGACAGTGACACCCACTTGAAAAATTCTATTCTATTTATACAAATTGATTCATTTATACATGTATGATTGGGTAAACTTAAATTTGATCTAGTTGAACTCTCAATCTGGATACTTTGACTGTTTTCGATCACTAGCACCACCTCCGAGTTTCATCACCTATAAACGCCCAGAATTCTCAAAACAAACGCAAACGTAGAAGGTTGAGCATGAGATCATCAGACCCAAGGCCTTGTACTCACTACTTCGTACCATTAATAATCGTTGAGTCCGTTTGCTTGGGAGAGAATCACACATGAGAAGAAATATCCGGGTAACACACTAAAGGAAATGTGACAAAAAATCATCAGTAAATAATTCATGGAACAAATCTCATCGCCAAAATAACGAGCAGATCGTTTGCCACTGTTTTCATAACGTTAACTTTGAAGTATGTCATAATCACACAGTCTTTATTTTATTGCAACTCACTTACTAACTTTGATCCAAAAGTGTCTGACTTTTACGAGATTTTGGGAGTTGAACGCTCTGCCACCTCTGTTGAGATCAAAAAGGCATACAGAAAGCTGGCATTGAGTCATCATCCTGATAGAGTCCCCGAAGAAGAAAAAGAATCTGCGGAGGTTAAATTTAAAGAGATCTCGGCAGCTTATGAAGTTCTCAGTGACGAAACGAAAAGATCCAACTATGATCAATATGGTGATGCGTCAGGCCCTTCTAATGGATATGGATCTGGTGGATATGGAGATGTCCCAGATTTTTCACCAGATGACTTCTTCCAATTCTTCGGAGGGGGTGGGCCAGGAGGAATGAATGGACATGGTAGGGGTAAACCACAAAGTAAGCCATACACTGACGACGCTCATCTTGATATCAAACTGACGCTGGCAGATCTCTACAATGGTAAGACAGTCAAGATCACATCAACAAGAAACATTCTCTGTAAGTTATGTAAAGGTGAAGGTTACAAACCAACTGCAAAGCCAAAACAATGTGGTGTTTGTAAAGGTGAAGGGTATGTGAGAAAAATCAGAAGAGTCGCTCCAGGTGTTATGGCGCAAGACTATGTTGACTGTACAACATGTAAAGGTAAAGGTCAGATTTACAGAACAAAGGATAAGTGTAAAAAGTGTGATGGTAAAACAACACAAGAAGAAACAAAAATACTGGAGTTCTATGTTGCTAAAGGCTCCTCATTTGGTGATCAGGTAACTTTGAAAGGAGAGAGTGATGAAGCATATGGTAAAGTAACCGGTGATGTGATCTTAACTATACATGAAAAAGAAACTGACATCAAGTTACAGAGGGAATCCAATGATCTGTATGCAGATCTAACAATATCATTAGCTGAGGCTCTATGTGGATTCAAAGATAAGATTGTTTTGAAACATCTGGATGATAGAATATTAAAAATTTCTGTACCAACAGGGAAAGTATTGAGACCAAACCAATTCTTGAAAATTCCTAATGAAGGGTTCCCAAAGAAGAATACAAATAAGAGAGGTGATCTTTACTTGAAACTAAACATTGAATTCCCACCTGATTATTGGTTCAGTGAGAAATCTGAATTAACTAATGTTCTGAACATTCTTCCAGGATCAAGCGTAAAGAACATTCTGGATGATGAAGATACCCCAACAAATAACATTGATCAAGTTGACTTCACTGTTGTGAATTATGAACAATTACCAGACTATGATCTTGAAAGAGAAGAAGAGGAACAGCATGGATATTATCAAAATCAATCTACATCTGGATGTACACAACAATGAATAGTGTCCAATGTTAACATATTGATACCAAACTAGAAGTGAAACCACAAATAACATAAATAAAACTGTAAATAAACATAACCAAACAGACATAAACAATAAATCATGAAAGTAGCAAACCAACAAAATCAAATTTCCCTTGAAAATCCCATAAAACAAACAAGATACCTCTTTTAGACTGGTATCACTCTTCAATGAGTCTATTCAATTCAGCAATTGTTAATCCATCATTATACACTTCAAATTTTGTGCCCTTCGCAGTACTTGCAATGGTTGGTTCCATAAAATGTGGTTTCGAATTCTCTTTGTCTTTAGCCTCATCATCAGAAAAATCAAAATAAACTGGGAATTCCTCATACGGATCAACCCTTCCGTCATCTGTTAGATCATCTGTGCAATCCTCCAATCTTCTAGGAGGTGATGTTTGATATGCCTCAAGTTCTTCTTTGGTAAATGGTTCATAGTTTAGTGGAACAAATGGCAATTCTTCTTCTTTTGGTGGTACGTATTCAATCTCTTCGTCTTGATATATGTAGTCACTCTTGGAATCGGTTTCAACATCATCATCTCCATCACGTAGAACATTCAGTTTTTTAATAGTTTTATTGTTTCCCAAAGGGGTTCTCAGTCTTCTAGCTCTTCTTTTCGAAGCAGAACTTGATAACAACACTCTCTGTGGTTCTTCAACGTTCGATTTCATTGGATTGTGGGATACATTCTTGTCCTTACCACCTAGTGGTATTCTCTTGATCACCTTGATCTCAGTTGGATTAGAAGGCGTTCTGAAAGCATCATTCAATACAGTTGGTTTTTTTGAGCCATTGTTATTGTTCAAGTTTTTGTTTTGATTGAAAATGATTGATTTTGAAGTCAGTGGAGTTTTTGGAGGTGCTTTGTTCAGATAAACCGTATTTTCCTTGTTGGTGAAAGTGAATTGGCCTGACAGCTGTTCCATATCGGCTTTTCAGTGATACGTGAGAAGGTACACTAGGAGAATTGTGATGAGAAGTCGCACTGGTTTTAGTAGGTTTGGCTTATTTGTAGTGTTTTTTTTTTGTGGTTGGCGATTATGTAATTTTGGCTCTGCTAGATCTGCAGCTGGCTGTGTTCTATTTTATCGCTTTGCTTATTCTTCAGTGAGAAAGAGAAGCAGTTAATCCCTCAAGACAATATGTAAGCATCTTATGGAGTATTTCCCTAGAAAATAAAGAGTTCAGATGAACCAAAAACAATCGGAACACGAGCAAAAAAATAACAAAAAATATGAACGGTACGGGAATCGAACCCATGCCTAGTGCTTGGAAGGCACTTATTCTACCACTGAACTAACCGTCCTTTTTTATGCAAGTTTTCCCCGGAATTGATACACAACAAAAGAGCCGCGCAAATTGGCACACACACTCCCTCAAAACCCATTTTTCATACAATGAAACCCTTTAAATCTGCCGTTTCCATACTTCTTCAGGAATTTCAAGTTATCATAAATATGTCTGCCAGCTGTATCTTCTGCAAAATCATCAAAGGTATGCTCAACTCTTCAGATAGGTTCATTAAGATCACTCAATTGTTTTCAAAGTCCCCTTAGAACTAACAATTTAAAAAGGTGAAATCCCATCGTTCAAATTATTCGAAACTGAATTGTCTTATTCATTCTTGGACATCCAACCAACTTCTCAAGGTCATGCATTGGTTATTCCAAAAGAACATGGTGCCAAATTGCATAATTTGTCGGATGAATCACTAGCTGATTTGTTACCAATTGCCAAAAAAATTGCCAAGTTGCTCGAAGTTGACAATGATGGGCCAGAAGGTGTTGGTTACAATATTTTACAAAACAACGGTAGAATTGCCCATCAAGAAGTTGATCATGTTCATTTTCATGTGATCCCAAAGAAAGACACAAATACTGGTTTAGGAGTTGGCTGGCCTGCTCAAGAGACAGATTTTGCAGCTTTAGGTAAACTACATAAGGAGCTATTGGCAAAGATCGAGGCTGGAAAGTTCTGAGTGATCGATGATCCAATTATGGGTACTAACTCTATGAGATTATGTAAATAATATGAAACTCAGATGTTCTGTCAATTGATGTAAGATGATCTAAGATTCAACAGACCTCTCTCTCTATAAAATATATCACATATCCTTCTTTCAAAGCCTCAGTGAGGATAGTGTCTTCATGCCTATAAACCTTGAAGTTCTTCTTGAATAACTGTTCAACAAACAACTCAATATTCTCCGGGAGTCTTAATTGTAAACCAATTAATATTTTAGTATTAGCACCCGCAAGTATATCTAAAGCTTCAACAAAATAGGGCACTAGGAAATCATTGTATACGATATCTGAACCAATGATAAAGTCTGGATCGTTTTGATTCAACTGTTTGATCTGCTGAATATCATTCTCAGCATTTTCCCAATCATAGACGCAAACGTCTATCTCACTTAAAATTGTTTTCTTCTTCTTCATCTTACAGCTAACTGAGCAGCTGTTGATTGTCTGAGTTTGGAAATCACTAGCATTTTCCAGTATGTTCTTCTTAAGCAATTTTAAAAGATGAGACTGATCTGTTGCAATATAATGACGGGTTAATCTACCAAATAGAGTAGCAAATATTCCTGTTACCCCAGCACCGAGTTCCACAACGTATTTCCCCTTGAAGTCATAAGGATGTGGTCCATTTATCAACCATTTGATGAAGGGAACTGAAATCTTCCATAGGACGAATCCCGTAGAGCTTTCAGAGCAGTTTAGCTGGGTTAAGGATTGTTGGAACTCGTAATCTGTGTTATCAATGGTCAACTTCAGAGTTTGATCTTTTGAGATTATACCCAGATCCCCAGATCTTGAGTCCAGAGAATCAACATAGAGTTCGTATATATGAGAGGACACATCCTCCAAATAAATTTCCTCCAGGTGTCGGTGAATATCGCCCATATTTTGGACCAAGAGCTTCTTAGTATAAAAGATAATAAAGTTTTTGAGAGTCGGAAATACAGAGATTCTCCGAATACTTACAAAATCAAAAGCTTTATCAATTAAAAACTTTCATTAAAACGTTCTATTTTTTCTTCAACCTACTCATTATCTTATATCAAACCTTTTTGTAGCAAGATTTCGGCAATTAAGATACCAGCACCAGCAGCACCAATGACAGTGTTATGGGATAAAACCACCATTTTGATATCCAACACAGTATCTTCTCTAACACGACCAACAGAAACACCGAACCCAGCATCTCTTTCACGGTCTAATCTTGGTTGTGGACGATCTTGTTGTTCAAGAACATGAATAGTTTGTTTTGGAGCAGAGTGGCAACCTAATTTGGTAGCGTCACAAACATAGTCTCTTAACGATTGTTTCACTTGTTCCACTGATGGAGCTGGTCTGTTTTTGAATCTTAATGAGATACATTCTGTGTGACCATCAATGACTGGAACTCGATTACATTGAGCTGAAACTTTGATTTCATCATCTGATAAAATTTCAAACCCATCTTTGGATTTGTTGACTGAACCAAGAATTTTCTTAGTTTCCCATTCAATTTTTTCTTCTTCACCACTGATGAATGGAACAATGTTATCTAAGATATCAATACCAGAAACACCTGGTGAATAACCTCCACCAGAAATGGCTTGTAAAGTAGTTGTAGTTAAAAGATCAATTGGACCGAATGATTCGACCAATGGTTTCAATGGAGCAACTAAACCAGCAGTAGAACAGTTGGAAATACAGACAATGTAACCTGGACGTTTTTCACCTTTGGCTTTGGAAGCTTCCAATTTAGTTTCAAGAACACTCAAATGTTCTGGATTAACGATTGGAACGATCAATGGAACATCAGCTTCTCTTCTATAATTCTTAGCATTGGAGATGATGGCTAAACCAGCTTCTTTGAATTCTTTTTCAACTTCACCGGCAACATCTGCATCTAAACCTGAAAAGACAACATCACAGTCTTTGAAATGTTCAGCTTTACACTCTGTAACAACAAGATCTTTGGCATTTTCTGGTAATAAAGAGGTTTGTTTCCAAGTAACAGCATCTTCGTATTTTTTACCAGCAGATTTTGGAGAAGCACCCAAAACTTCTAACTTGAAGTCTGGATGATCAGATAAAAGAAGAATAAAACGTTGACCGACGGAACCAGTGGCACCTAGAACACCAGCTTTCTTTAAAGGAGCCATTTTATAACAAATATATGAAGAAAGAACGGGAAGACGTGTGTGAGATTTATTCGAAACTTTTTATTGATTTAGATGATTTTTCACTGACTCAGAGTTTTCATGATAGGTGACGTATTCCGAGGTGCATGATATGACGATATACTGTAATCAGGTGATACGAAGGTCGGAATTTTTCGAACGCTTACATACTAGATTTATAGTTTCTGCTGCCTACATGTTAGTCTTCTTTGATGTTGTTGGTGCAGATATATTTGCTGAATGATCTATTTCTTTTGTTTCTTCTCTTTTTTCTCCTTCTTCTCTTTCTTTTCCTTCTTTTCCTTCTTCACTTTTTTCTTTTCTTCCTTGGAAGTTTCTTCTTCTTTTATTTCATCTTCTTTCCCATCAACGTCCATGGCATCTTCGTCGAGGGGAGTTTCAGGATTTATTTTCTGGTTGAGTTTTGTTTCTTCTTCATCATCAAATCTTTTACGTTTGTTTAGTGTGTTTTCTATGAATGCATTTGAGGGTTGTGGAGTTGGAGTTGATGTAGTTGTAGTAGGTAGGGAAGATTCTAAAGGAGGTAAACCTCTCAAGTCTCTCTGTATTCTTTTCAATTGTGAGATAGAAGCAACAGTATTTGCAGAAGTGTTTGAGTTATCCAATAGATTTCTATGAGATCTTTCTTCTTCACTGTCTATGAATTTTGTTAAAAATCTTTCAGCAATTTCCTTGGAGACTGGTTTGGCTCTGAGTATCTCGACAGTAACTGGAGTATTGACTGCAGAGTTTGCGATCCTCTTTGGTTTGACTGTGGACATGGCTTTCGTTGGTTTCTATACTTTCACTTATCAATGTTAGGTGTTATTCATCTACATAATGAAAAATCGGTATAAAAAAAAAAAAATATCTCCCAGTTACCCTACTTTTGTTTTCCAAATTGATTACATAATGTCTAATAGTTAAGGAAGCGGTGCGGCCACGCTGCTTACTTGATTTTTCATCGATATCGAACGAAAATCAGAAAAAGTTGGTCTCAAACAAGTCAAAATTGAAGAGATTAGTTGTCAAAATTTAAGAGGCTCAGAAGTCCCAGAATGTTTACCCAAAGACTACTCGGTGCTACCAGACTAGCGTTCGAAAATATGTACGTTATATTTCGCTAGCTTTCAAGATTTATATTTGTTCTTTTCCATAACTAACTCTTGAGCCATATAGACCAACATCATCAACCCGTCTGTTCTCATCTTTAAACACATCAATATCACCACTATCGGCTCTCCGTCGTTCCACCATGATCAGTTCCATAGAATCGCCAATGCAACTACAACAACCAACACAACAACCGCAACCACAGTTATTATCAATCTTTTCGAATCTACTTGGAGGACAACGTCGTTGGAAATCAAGAGGTAACAACTACCAACCAAATACATACAAAAGAAAGAAGACCCTTGGGTTCATGAGCAGAATGAGAAGCAAGTCTGGCCGTAAAATAATAGCAAGAAGAAGAGCTAAAGGAAGATGGTACTTGGCCCATTAAAGAGAATTATAGATTAAAACAATGAAAGAGAATGGAATTCTGTATATAAACTAAAACCCATTCTGTTGTTTTTCTTGGGTAAAAAGTTGAATGACATGAAAATATGTTAAAGATGAGAAAATTAATAAGAGTAGTAATATGAATCCAGATAATTGATATATTTCAGTAACAATGGTCCTTTCCATACAATTTTTAACGATTCAATAAGGATTTCTGTCGTGATGATCTTATTATGGTAGTGGCCCATAACCGAAAAATTTCCACGATTTTTTTTTTTTTTTGCCAGGAAAATGAAAAATCCAAAAAAATCAAGAAGTCTCAATCCGAAGAAAAGTAGACTGGTATCAATTCAGACGGATCAAAAGCTATAGAGATGTCTCTTTTAAGACTCACAAACCAGTCTGCTCAAAGACTTGCATTTACAAGATCATTCACCACAACTCAGAGAACGCTGGGTCCAAATGATGATTTGCAAAGAATCGCAGAACAAAGAGAAAGAGTTCAAAATAAGGAAGCCAATAGAAAAGCAGAATTGAGAAGAATGGCACGTAAGCGTGCTGCTGCTCGTCAAAATCCTGAGAAGTCACCATATTACCAAAATATTGAATCTGCTTTAAGGTACATAAGGGCAGTAGAGGTTGGAAGATCTCCAAAAGAAGCTGTTATTACAATCACAACTAATGTCGTTTCTCAGAAAGGTGCACCAAAATTATTGGGATCCGTGCATTTCCCTAAACCAATTAAAGAGACCAAAATTTGTGTCTTCACTTCAAATGAGTCTCAAGCTGAGCTTTCTAAAAGTTTAGGAGTTTCTGTTGTTGGTGGTGTCGAACTTATAAATAAAATCAAAGAAGGTGAATATGAAATAGATTTCGATAGAGCTTTTGCCACTCCAGATATATCAAGTCAGTTGAACCAAATTGCCAGAGTCCTGGGTCCAAAAGGCTTAATGCCATCTGCCAAAAAAGGAACTGTTACTGAAAATATTACTGACTTGATTAAAGAAGTTTCTGGAACTTTCCCATTTAGAGAAAAGAAAGAATGTCTATCCATCCCAGTTGGAAGAGTCAATTTCACAGATAATGAGATCATTAATAACATCTTGGCTGCTCAAAATGCTTTCAAACAGAGTATTGTTGATCAGAAGTCCAAGAAACCAAGTATACTGGGCCATACATCAATAGCATCCACACATGGACCGGGAATGGTTATCAACATCAAATGAAGAAGAAAAAGTGCATTAGAAAACTTTTCAGGGAATGACTTTGCTGGAAATAATGAGCAGTTTGTATATAATAAAAAAAATTTCTGTCAGTGTGATCAATTAATCATTGTAAGAGCTCTGCGCTTTTTCAATTTTTTTTTTTTTTTTCATCATACAAAAGTAAAATAGATGATCCCCCATTAAAATATTTCAATTTATCACTAAACAGTGATGATATGGCTATGTTTATGGATAGAATTGGACGGTTTCTGCTGTTGTTGCTGTGCGTAACTAGCTTGCTCCATGCTCATGCCTCAAACGTTCACGAGATCAACGTCCCGATCCACCTAGATTTTCCTCGTCACCTACAGTTTCTAATCCCATCGTCTCAACACTTGATAGATTCATACTTAGCCCAGATCGAATTCCCAAAAGAGATCAACTACACAATCACATTACATGATATGTACATCCCTGATTTAATGGTGATTAACCTTGGGTTCTCAGATCAGGAATCGTTCTTCATCTCACCTGTCAGTAGAACCACTACAATTTTTCAGACAGATGCCATAATAGCACATAATAAGATGGCTGAATTCATTAAAGATGTTATTGTTGGTCCATTATTGGGGTCAGAGATTGATAATGTCCAGAGGAGATATCCAAACAATAATGTTTCTTTGCAAGTGATCTCTCAAGATACTTACAAAGTGAACATCTTTATAAGATCTGATAGATTTTATGAATGGGATCATGTGCTATTTCAAGAATTATTTCAACCAGTCCTCAATGAATTGAAGAGATTCATTAGTTTGGATGTCGAAGTTTTCATGGAGTTGATTGAAAATCATAGCAGTCAACCATATGGAATATTCATTGATGATCTTGAAAGGGAAATGAACCCTCAGGAACTGTTTTTTTTCATATTTCCATCTCAGAAGAATTTGAAGATCGATGACAAGTATGACGAGCAGGTGATTATACCAAAAAAAGGAGGAATAATTACCCATAAGATCAATGGAGATATGCATCAAATGGATCAGATCGAAATCATGGAGTTGCTTACTGGTCAATTATTCAGGTTGTTGGGATATGATGATTTCAAAGATCCAACTTCCCCATTCATCAAACTTGATATGCTGATACGCAGAAAATCGTTCAAGAGATTCTGGAATGCAGTTGATTGTGGATACACACTACAAAATAGTAGACCAGACCTGAGAAAAAAAAACCTGTGATTTATTTCATGATGATGGCGCGGTTCTTTTCTTCTTTGGCCTTGATTTATCATCGAATTTGATCCAACTTGGACTTAATCCATACTTCTTGGTTAATAATTCAATAACGATCTTACTGTGAGGTCCTTGAACTGTGACTTCAATCAATTTTGGATTCTGAACATTGTTACCTAATGTTGTTGAGCCTGAACATTTCACTTTCAACTCACTTGCAAATGTTCCAGCGTCGACTCCAAATTTATCGAAATTTGATATTCGGGTGATAACTTTTCTACCAATCTTAGTCTCAGTCACGATTTGAACTTGTGGAATAGCACCTCTTTGTAATTGGGTTGATTCATTTGGTTCATTTGGATTAACGATTTTGAAAAATTCAGAGAATTTGGACAGAAACTCAGCAAATATCTTGTCTCTTCCAATTGTTGTTTGATTTGGAATGATCTGTGATAGTAAATCATCTAGTAAGATGGTTTTCTTGTTTCTTTCATTGATGAGATCATGCTTGGCAATGTAACTATTCAAAATATCTTTAACTTGATTAGTTGTATAGTAATCTGAATAAACAAGATCAAGATCATTGAAGATCAATCTGACTGCGGCATTAGGTTTGTAGTATTTTTCGATTCTTAAATTATTTGACTCATCAGAAAATTTTTGGGATGATGTTGATGGAGTTGTCTTTGTTTTCTTGACTTTATAAGGAACAAAATTCTTCAATTCTTCATTATTTTCCTTCTTTGCAGCTGAAACAACAGTAATATCATCACCTTTCCCTTTCAGTTTTAGATACCCTTCTTTCTCCATGGCTTTCAAGAACTTGGAACTTTTTTTCCATGATGTTTTCTTCATTTGGATGGATTGATGATCTGTTATCAAATTGTTAACAATATAATTCATGAACGTAGATGCAGGTGATGGAAGTTCTATTTGGATTTGGGTTAACGTTTGGAAAAGTGATCTTTTGAAGAAGTTATCAATGTCGGCTGTAGTCATCTGATATTCATCTTCTTCCTCCTCATTAGGCATCACAGACTGCTCTTCAGTTTCAGGTTCTTTCAAGTTCACTAGAACTTCTTCTGTGGGCATTTCAGTCTTTGTTTGTTCAGCCGGTTCTGCTCCTGGTGTCTCTTGATCATTGATCTCTAGTTCTTTAAACTTCACTGTCAAATCTAATTCCTCAGGAGCCTTGATCTTCTTTTTAGCCAATTGGAACAACATGTCACCATTTGAGTGATATATATCAACAGCAATCCCAGTAGTACCAACTACTCGTGTGTAGTCACTTAACTTATAGTTCGATCTACCAACTGCCTTGATCAGTAATCTATCTTTTGAATCAGCAACACCAACGATCGAACCCTTCTTGATCTGTTCGTCAAAAGGAGGAACAGTACCTGGTAACATCAGATCAGCACCACCTTCCAGGACCTCAATGACATGTGGATGTGTGTGTACAATAGGAACGATGAATGGAGCCTTCCATAGAGTATAGATGGTCGGTATCAACTCACTATCTTTTGTCTTAAACCACACTGGTGTTTGGTCCTCGTCGGTATAGATGGTTCCACTGAAACCTTTGATACTTTTGAAAGTAGTCTGCTTGATGATCGAAGGCAATATTTTTTCTTCTGTCTCCTTCGCTAGTCCTTCTGGTAAGTTATAAGTCTTGGAGATGGTGACGAGCATCCGTCTTCTCTCGGACGATTTCAGGTTCGACAGAGCTTTAATCTATCCCAAGTATCAGTATATTGTTCTCCGTATCACATTCTCTTATCCTCACCTATCAAAGAACTCACTTGAGGGTCTTTTCTGAACATTTTGCTGCCTGGCTCTCTCTGAAAACATTTTGCTTGAAGTAGCTTTTTTTGAATTTCTTCTTCATCTCTGAAAAAATCGCTATGGTGCTTTGAAAGGTAAACAAATCAACAAAGTGAGCTTTTCATTGATAAATTAGCAGAAAACAGTGGCAAACGGACCACAAGAGAGGAAAAGAAGATGGCGTTTCCTGCAGCTGATCCGAAAGCAGCCAAGTTCAAAGTGTTCCCTGCAAAGATCGATGGAACCGCCTATTCTTGGTGTCCTTCGATGGATCTGCTGGCAGTGTCTACTGGGAAAAATGTGCTGGTTCTTAGAATGAATGGTAAACTGGTATGTGATCTTGATCTTCTAGGAGGACTGACAAAGAGCCTGTGCTGGAGACCAGACGGAAGACAACTGGCAGTGCTGACGACAAAAAACCATTGTCTGATCTTCGACGTGAATGGTGGGAACTTGGTGTCAACTCTGTCTGACGAAGCTGGATTTGGTGTTTGGACAATCACTCAGCATGAAGAAGCTCAATCAAAATCAAGATATCTTAATTGTAATGACATCACCAAGGCGTTACCCAAACTACCTCCACTTCCCAATTCAAATAGTGATAGAGTGAGATTTGCCACTAAACAAGCTATCGATTCGTTGATTCAAAACGAGAAGGTTGATGATTTGGATGTCTTGTTCCTTTTTGGTGAAAACAAAGTGAATGTTACTCTTCATGGATTATTTTCAATTGGGCCTGTCGAGCTTTTGAAAGATAATGTCAATGATGAAGAGATTGTAAATCATGTCCCTCAAGATATGGAATCCCAATACATCTTGACATCCTCATTCATGACCATGAAGCACACTCTACGACGTTTCAAAACGTCTTTTGCGGATAATTACGATACTTTACAAGATATAACAACTTCGAGTTCAAAGATAATTGCTCTACTAGGATACATTGAAGAGATTCTTACATTCACAACACAAGAAGTCAAGACTTATCTTGATTTCAATAGTAGGTTCATTGGTATCATTAAGGATGAGCTATCGAAAAAAAATGAAAATGTTGTTGACGAACTATACAATCTTTTATTGACTGGTATGATGAATGAGGAACTTAAAGATTGGTTAGGAAGTTCTATTGGAGATCGTGGTGTTAAGAGGTGGGCGAAGATTGGAGAAACGACTTTTGAAAATGTCCGTCGTACCTTACTGTATCATCTTGTTCCATCAAGTGAAAGATTAATTATTTTGCTATCCAATTTAGAAGCTAGATCAAAGTCATCAATATTGACAAAAGATACAATTGAGATCAAATTCTTGGATGAATCAATCCAAAATGTTAAAAATTTCCTCAAATTAGTATTTGAATTTATTATCAAGATCAATAGGGAACAAGAATTGTTTGATTCTTATATAACATGGATAAATTTTGTATTGGTTGAGTTACAGGAAGAAGACACGTCCAAATATGTTTATAAAACGTCTGAAGTCTCAGAATTCATAAATTCTCATTTGGAGAGATCTGTCTTATTTATGCTGATACCAAATTTGAGAAGAAATTACAACGAGATTAGGATAAACACTACTGATTTATTTGATTCCATCAAATCACACATAAAACAAAGTTTGATATCTGATGACTTTAACGTTGAATTAGGAAGAGCAACAGAGAAGCAAAAACTTGTTATCTTGAATGAAGAGATCTTCTGTTTCTCTCATTATGATAATATTTTGGAGGTCTATAAAAGTGATAAACATGCTACAGTTGAATCTAGGTCAGTCAAGTTTGAATCCGAGGTTCTGGATATTCAGATCACGGATAATGAAGAGATTTATGTTTTGTCAGGATATACATTGAGAACTCTCTCAATTCAACAATTATTTCTAAATGTGATGAATGAACAAAACATTGAAGACATTGAGATATTGAAGCAAAATCAATTTGGATCATTCAATCCAAAATACCTGACAATAAATCATGAGAGAAACATTGGGTGCTTGATTTCAAAAGATCATCAAAGTTACCACGTTTTCTTCCTAGAAGATCAGTAAAATTGAATCCTGATGCCTACAAGACATCGGGAAACCTATTTAAGTACAAGATCGAGAACCCAGAAAGCACTAATCGAGTTTTGAAAAACTGACACTTACTCCAAAGTTTAGCATCACTGACAAATCCTTGAAGATTCCTAAATATATTCGTTCTTGCTTCCAAGCCCGATGTAGACTTTTCCTCATATGACAAAATACTCAGAACACTGATCAGAAATACGGCTTGTTATCCGAGCCATATTGACAGATGGAATGAAGTTTCCAAAGGCTATAGGCTACTGGTTGATGTCTGTTGAGGACTATTGGAAAGGGCAAAAGCTATTTTAACTCCTGGCTAAAGATCTATATCCTAATAATTGAATGCACATCAGAAATGAGAGACTTAGCGAATATTGTCAAAACAAAAACCAAAAAAAACCGCCTTGTTGCAAATTGGT
Organism: Wickerhamomyces sp. NRRL YB-2243; assembly: GCA_030581995.1. NCBI lineage: Eukaryota > Fungi > Ascomycota > Saccharomycetes > Phaffomycetales > Wickerhamomycetaceae > Wickerhamomyces > Wickerhamomyces sp. NRRL YB-2243. The sequence continues at coordinate 234,474 of JAKTWL010000013.1, forward strand.
AATGGCAGGACCAGTGGATATGATTTAAGGTTGGAAAGTCGTGAGGTGGTTATCCCAGCTATTGATCATGGGAGGACCAATGGATTTGGCCAGAAAATTATGAAATGGTGTGCTCATACAAATGAGAATGATAATCGTAAACCAGGGATAACTATTAGCACACATACCTCCTTATCCCGTATTCTCTTTTTCAATTCATCGAAAAGCAGTGATTGTGTCCTCGGATTCACACACAGAGGTTTTGGAGATTCTTCGTACCCCTTCCTAAAAGGTCCTTATTGCTACCTCCTTGGACAGCGTCATTGTTTCAGGAGTTTAGACAGTGGGATAGAATGAGCGATGCCCTTGCACTAAGGCCCGAACTATTGGCTCCGGGCAATCGAAGAACACAGTTGGATATAACTCTACAACAAACAACATTTAAAGATTCATTGGCACATAACATTAATAGACGTAAGAGTCATAACTTCGTTGGAACATAATATATAAAAACTTTGCAGTTTTTGCTCAGATGATTGTGAGTAATTATTCATCAAAACACATAGCAAAACTGGTGAACCGAAGGGCCACTGTTATACAGGGACATCTGAATCAATTGGAATGGTATCATAGTGAACATCAATAGCAGCACCCAATGAGTTACACTTGACAGAAACCATAACCTTGAAATTCCCTTGGTCACCTTCTAAACCATGATTGGACTCATCAATATACTTCCAGGTGATGGTATCAAAATCTTCGACAGTTTCTAGATTCTTTAAATTCAAATCTAAACCTGAACTTGCTTTGATTTCAGGCAATAGATGCTTTTCAACGTGTTGATGCAAATGTCTAACAAATTTCTTGTTCTTTCTATTCTGAGAATCCTTGATTTTCTCAACGTCATTATGGGAAGCAGCCATGACGAATGGAGGGATGTAACTGATATGAGCATGGGCATTACCAAAGTCATTGTCCTCCTTCTCATCCCTAAGGAACTGCTCAAAAGTTTGCAAATCTTCAAACTCCTGGATTTGACCATCAGCTTGTCTTATTCTTCTTTTTTGTTGTTTGTCTTTTTTACCCATGGTGATATTAGCAGCGCTGTGTGTAGTAGTGTTGAAGTTGTGTGTAGCTTATAGTTGTATTATAAGAGTGATGAGGGAGAAGAAGGAGAATAAGAAGAAAGCAAAAGAAAAGACGATGATCCAGGCTATTTATACACCCAAAACGGGGGGAAGAAACAAGAAGCAGCAGCTGATCATTCGTGAGTTTGTGATGTGATTTCTGATTGGTGATGGAAAGTTGGAGTTGGGTGATTTCTGGTTATGTCACTTCACTTTGGGCCAAAAAAAGAAAAAAGTCTGGAGACTTTCATGCCCACCCGCGAATATTACTTTATTCACTTTATTCCACGAATATTGCCGCATCAAGACATGACGCCATATACTCATCATCATGAAGAAGTAAACTAAAGAAATAAAAGAGTTGATTCAAAGAACGGCGTATCTCGTTGGAAATAGATCTCGGGTGTAATGATCTGTGCTCATCAATGATTGGGGTGTCAAGATCAACGAATCATCATATTTCTGCTGGAAAATTCCTTCATCATGCAACGGTTAATGATTAGTAATGACGTGATGCGACGGAGAAAGCTATATAGAGAAGATTGGTCCCACCAATATGGAACTATCTTACATAGACTACAATAACAACAATTCGCATTATGACATCCGACCAATCTTACCTCACTGTTAATAGCTCTGATAAAGTCCCATATTTCCTGCCGGAAACAATCAACCCAGTTGGTAAAGCTCATGATCCACAACCTGATGCCAAACCGATCCCAAAGTTGTTCAAACCATTGACTATCAAGAACACCACTTTCTTGAATAGAGTTGGTGTCTCTCCTATGTGTACCTACTCTGCTGCTCATGATGGTCCTCATGTTGGTGAAGTAACACCATTCCACAAGATTCACTATGGTGCATTTGCCCTAAGAGGTGTTGGTTTAACCATCATCGAAGCTGCCTCTGTTAAAAGTGAAGGTAGATTATCTCCAGAAGATTTGGGTATCTGGACAGATGAACAAGCATCAAAGTTGAAAAATATTGTTGATTTTGCTCATGCTCAAGGAAGTAAGATTGGTATCCAACTTGGTCATGGTGGTAGAAAGTCAAGCGGAACTCCACCTTATAACGATTTGCAAAAAGGTATTGGTAAAGAGCATCATGGTTGGAGTGATGTTCCAGGTAAAATCGTTGCTCCAAGTGCTGTCTCATTCAATGACGCCTACTATACCAAACCACAAGAATTGTCATTGGAGGAGATTGCTGATATTATTGAAGCTTTTAGACTCGCTGCTAGAAGAGCTTATGAGATCTCTGGGTTTGATTTTGTTGAAATCCACGGTGCTCATGGTTACTTGATCAGTAGTTTCCTATCATCCACATCAAATCATAGAACTGACCAATACGGTGGTTCCTTCGAGAACAGAATTAGATTCTTGTTAGATGTTGTCGATTCTGTTAAAGATGATGAACACCCATTGTTTGTTCGTATTTCTGGTACAGAACTGCTTGAAGGTATAGACCCTAACGGCTGGACGATTGGAGACTCAGTCAAGCTAGCAGATGAATTGATCAAGCATGGTGTTGATGTTTTGGATGTGTCAACTGGTGGGAACAATACACATCAAGCAAGACGTGCCAACACACCTGCATTTCAAGTCCCATTTGCCCAAACAATCAAAAAACACGTTGGTGATAAACTAATAGTTGCTGCTGTTGGGAGATTACACGATGGAGAAGTTGCCAATAAAGCTTTGGAAGATGGATCCGCTGATATCATCTTGAATGGACGTGAATTCTTGAAGAATCCTGGATTGGCTCTAACAATGGCTGATCAACTTGGTATTAGAGTCAACTATGCCAGACAATACGAATGGCCATTTTATCCACCATCTAGAAGATAGAACTATAATAGTGTATATAAACTAAGATTCAATATTCATATCATACTTAAACTCATTGTTCAGGATTTGGTAGTTTTTCTTTTATGAATGTCAAGACCTCAATCAACTCATCATTATCAACAGCATGCTCAACAGGATAAGTTTTGTATGTATAATCTGTATATCCTAGCTCCTTTGTTAGGAAAGCTTCATTCTTATCACTTGCAGCGATTGGGATTAATGTATCATCTCTACCATGACCATGAAAGATAGGTGTGGCTTTGTTAACACTCTTAGGGTTCCATTCGCTTAGAGCATCATGGAATGGAATGAATGGTGAAAGTGCTATTATACCACCCAATTTCTTATCTGAACGAACCAAAGTTCCAATGGCAAGACCACCACCTTGACTGAACCCACCAATAATTATATTATCAGATTTGATACCTAGATCTAATTGTTCCTTGATCAATTCATCCACCACTTCTAAACTTTCAGTAAACCCTTTGGTGTCAAGTTTAGCATTCTCCTCAAATTGAAAAATATCAAACCATCCAGGCATTCTATAGCCACCATTAGCACTGATTGGCATCTCTGGAGCATTAGGGAAGACAAAGTTTATATGGTCATAAAGTGGTGATCTTCTGGCCAAATCACTTAAGAATTTCCAGCCGTTACCAGAGTCTCCTAGCCCATGGAAAAAGATTACGGCTGCTGATGGAACAGCTGTACGTGATGTGACTTTTATAGCGTTCATCGATGTGAATTTCTGAGTGATAACTGGCTCCACTCAAATTGTTGATGGACAAAACTTTTTTTTCTTTCTGTAGGCGGATTAATTAACCAACGGCAAAAACATCCATCTCCAATAACATCACCAAAGAAACCACAAACAACCCCATCGTAAAATGTCAAATCCACCGTCTCTCCCACCAAAAGAATACACAAATGGAACCTCTCCAGCCGAAGTTCAACCTCAACCACAACAGGAACAGCCATCTATCAAAATTCCACTCCCTGAATGTTTTCAAAGTCTCCCGACATCTGAAATAGCCAAACTGACATCCTCACTCAATGTTCTCAAAGGATACCTTATAACTCTTGTATCTGATGACTTACAACACGATGTTGTCCTATTGGATCAGATAAGTAAAGACATTGACACCTTTACTGAGAAACTTCAAGAATTGAACTCTTCAAAACAAGAAACTGATGTCAAACTAACGAAGTATCAATCATTATTGAAATCATGGGAGTCAAAAGAAAAACAAATGTATCAAAGTCTTGCTAGATTCAACAATGACTCCATCCATAAACTCCTGACTTCATCGATCATAGAATCAAGGCAACTAGCAGGATCTATTCAGCAATCATTTATTAATCATCCTGATGTTCATACAGATCAATCAGTACAGAAATTCATACAGGATTATCAAGCTGAACGAAAAGTATATCATCTGAGATCCGAGAAATTACAGAGGTTATATGAGAATAGAGTGAATGGGATGTATCTTTAATGCTATACAAGTCTCTTTGAATCCCATATATAGACCATCTCATCCCAACCAGTAGTGGCCACCCATCCTGGTTCTCCCCACAGACTATAATCTCCACCAATCACAAATTCTTTATGCTGATTGAATGTTCTGGCTCTTGAATTTCTCTTAAATCTGTTTGCATTGTTGTTAAGGAATCGTGCTTTATTATCCGTTTGATCTTGCCATATTCTTGCAGTCATATCGTAACTACAACTCAATAGTTCAGATCCGTCATGAGGACTCCAAATGATCTTTCTAATGGCAAATTCATGTCCAACAAGCTGGTTTAGTGGAGCTGGACCAACCTTATGATGATTTATCAATGGTTGGGCTGGTTGGTCATTTGTAACCATCCTTAAATCCCAGATTTTGATCAATTTATCAACACCAGCAGTTGCAATTACTGTCGATCTGTATTTATTCCAATCACATGCTAATGTCTCAGCACCACCATGACCTATGTAGTCCAATATCTCTGGATTTGGAGATCTTGTGTCCCATATTTGAATATGAGAGTTCCCATTCACTGAAAGGATCATATTTGGATTATGAGGAGAAAACACAGCTTGATATGCACAGTTCATTTCAAATTGTGGTTTGTTTGTACTTAACGTTAATAACGATTCTCTTCTTTGAGGGCTCCATACTTTAATGAGACCATCCCAACTTGATGTTATAAAATTTGTCTTTTCAACAGGATTCCAATTGACTGAAAAGATTTCTCTTTGATGTTCTTTCCATTGCATTATTGGGAATTGTCCAACTTTTATATCAAACATTTTCAAAGAACCATCCCCATTCGCAGTGACGACATGGTTTTCATGTATCTCAGACCAACTTAGATCGAATAAACCATCCTGAGTATCGAAAAAGCAGTCATTTACAACTTCACCATTTGGCTGAATTGACAGTATATAGAGACGGCCATTACCAACTAGTCCATAGTTAGCAGAGGTTGCAACGGCAATCTTGTTGTCATAGAATGGGGAGTACTTGACCCCGTACCCGTTGTATCCCTTGGTCCTGAAGGAAAGCATTTATTGGAATGCTCTAGTGATTAATGACCCACTCACTCAGTTCTTTCATTATTCTTTTGATAGTGCGCTTCTCCATAAAGAAGAAAGGGAAGAAGATGACTAAGCAACCAGCTAATATTTCCAGAACGTATTCGCGGCAACAATGACACGTGACTAAAATTGCAACGGGGTAGGTCGGGTAAGGTTTGTTTGTTTGTTTACAATTTCACCCAATCGGGACAGTTGACAGATTTATATTTTTTTGGTATAGAAAAAAACACACAGGCTATGTTTCTTCTTTGGTGCTTTTGGACTGTCAGTTTTCCGGTCAAATCGCTTATTTGAAGGTTGTGTTGCTAGTTATATACAGCCAGAAACCTACTTATCTATCAATTGGTTGTTGTGCAAGAGAAGTTTTTCGCCTTAACAACATGTCAATGAGTAAACAAAGGGTTCATGCTGTGGTTCCTTTCAAGTACTCTTATCTTCTCAGAGACAACAAACTTCCTTACATATATGCCTCTGATACTGGTCTGTTCAAGTCAGTGCACCCTGAAAACCGCTTGATCCAATCTTTGCTGGCTAACGAACCACCAACCAAGTATCAGATCATTGATAACTTCAACTCCCTCCATAACCAAAGTGCTGTCTCAATCGGTGTGCCGGATTCAGAAACAGTAAATCCTGTCTTATATTTTGAACTAGAATCAGATGATATCTCACGCCAGAAGAACAAATTGTTGAATGATTATAGAAAATTTGATTTCAAGTCATTGCTTGTTGACATTGAGAAATTTAGTGCCCTATTTGAGCAGAATGGTTCTTCTTTGGAATTCAATCCCTTGTTCAGGACACAACTTGATGAACTAGCTTTATTTTGCAATGTGGAGATCCTAATATCTTCAAGAATTGAGACGTTCAATTTGAAGCAGAGTAATGTTCCTCAAATTGAGGATGGGAGACTATATATTTACATTTTGGGTGACTCTGATGATACCATCTTTGCTGAAACGAGATTAAGGATATTGATGGATAACATTCTGGGAATGTTTGTGGACTCTGTTGATATCCCATTAAGTTTATTACCTCTTGTTGGTGGTGTCAATTTTGGAAACTTCAAATCTGTTGCAAAGGAGACTGGTGTCAATCTGTATTTACCAACTATTTTACCAGAGTTATTTAACAACAAGCAAAAACACAACTCGGACGAGATGTTCTTATCTGGTATTGGATCCCAGGTATTTTTGGCCAAGAAATTGATAATGGACTTGATTAAATCAACTTCAACAGAGATTTATTACAAGAATTTATCGATTTCAAAATTCAAGAAGGATTCAATTCTGATAAACCACAAAAATGAAATAAGTTCAATCATATACAAGTACGGTGTTTTTATTCAATTGTCACCATTGGGTCATTCAGATTCACTCGTCCATTTTCAAGGTACCTCAAATGAATTGATTGAGCTAGCAATTAATGAGTTTATCATTTTGACAGCTGAAATTGTTCAAACAAACCTTTGGTTCACCAACAAAGATGATATTTCAGCTCCATCATCAATAATTACAGAGATGAAGGAGATCAATAAGCTTATATTCCAGATTGCAATGTACTCAAACACGTACATCACTACAAATATTGATACTTCATCTTTCGAATTGATTGGAACTCAAAAAGATTGTTTGAAAGCGATAGAGATGTTCAAGAGTTATTCACCACAGATGTTTGATGGAGATCCAAAGATCACTGTCTTGTCGAACATTGAATTGGGTTTAACATATCATGATTTTATAAGTGGGAAGAAAAACGGGAAAATCGTCAAGATCATGAATCATTTCAAAACAGTTGAGGTTAACTTTAAACCTTTGAATGATTACAGCTTGATCATCACACTGAAATCTACAGATTTAACTGAGTTTTTGAGTGCTTTCAGTCAATTACAGCAGGAGTTTCCTTCTGAGTTTAAATTCTACATCCCTGAGTCTTTTCACAGACAAATTATTGGAACTGGTGGATCATTGATTCAGTCAATCATGAGAAAATATAATGTTTTTGTCAAATTTTCAAACAGTTATGAGCTGAAAAGTAACCTGAAGAGTCATGCAAGATACGATAATGTGATCATTAGATGTCCTTCTAAGAATTCGTCGAATATCTCACTGGTTAAAAATGAACTAAATTCATTGTTGATAAATAATGAGAATTTCACATTTTCAAATACGTTCTGCAAAATATCAAGGAGCCAGTATAGACTATTAAACTTCGACATTATTCAAACTATCGAAAAGAAAACGTCAACTTTCATCAGGCTACCAAACACTGAACCTGCTGACTATGTCATTGTTGAGATTTTAGGATTGGAAAATCATTCAATCAATGCTGCTAGGTTATTAATGAATGAATTGGCTGAAAGTTATGAAGTCAAAGTTTCATTATCGCCAAATTTTAAAAATGTTGTCAATGAAGTGAATGAAACCTATCTTGATAGAATCAAAGTTCCATTCAAATTGTTATACAATTTTGAGATTTTGACTGTTGAAAACAAGTCAACTGAGTTTGGTCCTTATCACTCCATCATCCTGACTTATCCAGCAGATAAAGAAGTATTTTTGGAAGATGCTATTGCTCATCTAACTTTGTTCTTGAGAGAAGCAGGTTTCATGATCATTGATAGAAATGAGCTGGCTAACTCTGACTCAATAATCAATGGATCTGCAGCAAGATACTCTCAGAATGTTAACTCGTCCTCTTTCGGATCATCAGGCAACTTCAGTACTGAAAACATCAGACCTTTCAGTTCAGTTAGTGGCCCATTTGCTACTCAATTTTCCAAATACCCATCACTTACAGGGTCTTCGGCTGGCTCTAACACCAATGCTCCATCATCTCAGCAATTATACCAGTTACCGAAGTTGATTCAATCAAACAATAATTATGCATCAGCTTCTCAATCAACCTTGGTTCAACCAGTCTCAAATAATCACAATACTGGAGTTAAAAGATCTCATTTGACACCAATTGGTTACAACGATGCCCATCATAGGTCTGGAAATAGCATCCAGAGAAGCTTCAAATACTGAAATGAGGGCTCAACACCAGAAACAATCAAAAAATAAAAAAGAAAAGAAAAGAAAAGAAACCCACTGATACCCACAAAAAAGATATGACAAAGCCATTGTAATTCTATCGGCTGCTTCCTTATCGATACACTTATGCAATATTCTAATAATGTTTATGAACGCTTCTAAATTGATGAATAGTGTAGTGCGCTCCCAATATGGATAATTCCCCAAAGCAGGTATTTATCATCTAATTTTTGCCAGCTGCTTTGTAAAAATTGAAAAATCCAAAATTTGAGCAGTACAACAAAAAAACTAACCAATTTTTCCGGTTTTACACTGTTTCAAGATTGCAATTTCCACCATTTTTCAGTGGGAACAGTACGTCAATTGACATAGTATCAAGTTCATTCAGATCATCAATTCATCAACTCGAAACCTGTTGAAGATAGACACTTTTTTTTTTTTTCTTGAATCCAAAGAAGTCCAGCTGGGATCACAGTGTTAACATCGGATCAAATTAGATTGATCTTCACCAATCATCAACATCATATTAAAACCTGCTGATTCCTCAGCCTCCAATCATATTATCTCTACACTCACAGCTGTTACCATGTCTTCAAAGGAGAAAGATCCAGAAGAGGTGCGCAGAAGACTCCTCCAGCAGACAAATACAAAGTTTCAGATAAGGAACAACAGACTCCGAGTTATGTCCTTTCTTTACATTATAATATTTGCATCAATTTCAATCTTACAATTCATTTCAATTGCATTTTTCACTAAAGGTTTCCTCTTGTCAAGACCAGTACTGGATAACTATTCAAGTCTGAACGATGAGATCTTCCAAGCTGTGGGAAAATTACAAAATTTTGACAAGGCACTGGTCATCGTAATAGATGCGCTGAGGTTCGATTTCGTTATACCTGACCAATCATCAACTAAAATATATCACAACAACCTGAAATTGCCTTATGAATTCACTACAAGATATCCTGAGAACTCGGTGTTGTTGAAGTTTATAGCTGATCCTCCAACTACGACTCTCCAGAGACTGAAAGGGCTGACTACTGGTTCTTTACCTACTTTTGTTGATGCAGGATCTAATTTCGATGGGGATGTAATTGAGGAAGATAATTTCATCAAGCAACTTTTCCAGAATAACAGATCAACCACTTTCATCGGTGATGATACTTGGGAAGCTTGCTTTGGGCCTTTCCTAACAAACTCTTATCCATATCCCTCATTACAAGTATGGGACCTAGATACAGTTGATAATGGAGTTATTGATAATATGATTCCAATCTTGAGGAACAAAACTCAACAATGGGATGTGATGATTGGTCATTTGTTGGGAGTTGACCACGTTGGACATAGATATGGTCCTGATCATCCTTCAATGAAAGATAAACAAGAACAGATGGATCAGTATTTGAGAGATGTCGTAGAGCTCATAGATGACAAGACTTTGTTGATTGTCATGGGAGACCATGGTATGGATAGAACTGGGAATCATGGTGGAGATTCAAAAGATGAACTGGAGGCTTCATTGTGGTTATATTCAAAGAAAAAATCGTTTAACCAATTCAAAGATAAAACAGTCTATGATCTAACCAATAATGGAGAGAATTACAGACAAGTGAATCAAATAGATTTGGTTCCAACATTTTCGTTATTGATGGGATTGCCGATCCCATTTAACAATTTAGGATCACCAATTCAAGAGGCATTCAAGGATGAATCATCATATCAACTAGGTGCATATATCACATTACAACAACTACAGAGGTACAGAAACTTAACGTCTTCATTGAAAGGTGATATAGAAATGAATCATCAATACCAACAGCTTTTGGAAACCTGGAAAGAATCCAAATCATCGTTTGTGGATGAATTTAAGATTTATCAGAGCTTATCTCTCGAAAGATGCAAGGACCTCTGGTCTAGATTTGACCTTTTAAGTATATCGATTGGTATTATATTGTTTGCATTCTCACTGCTGATCCTGGTGGTTTACTCTAAACTGATACCATCAGTGGTGATTAGTCAATTGTCCGAAGAGATTGTTCCATCTGTCTTGGCCATGGTTTCATTGGTTACCGTGATATTTGTTGCTATTTCTTTGATCTTGAAACCTTCATACTTCACTTTATTTTGGTTCACCCTATTAGGTGTTGCCATTGGTATTGTCATTGGGTTTGCGGTCCCTATATTCGATCGTTATTCACCATTGTGGATCTTTCTATCTTTTTCAGACCTATTTCGTGGATCTTGGACTTTGCTCGGGTTTTCATTTGCCTTGATCCATGCTTTAATTTTTGCATCAAACTCCTTCACAATATGGGAAGATAAAATTTTGTCCTATCTATTGATAACTTTTGGTTTTATTGCAGCACTGAAGTCACTTCAATCAAAAGACAAAATCAATCGTGTAATGGGTGTTTATCACTCTGTTTCATTCATGGTTATCACCAGACTCTCCTCACTAATCACAGTATGTCGTGAAGAACAGGGTGATCAGTGTTCTCCAAGTTTCAAGACAACATGGTGGAGCATTGGTGTAATGTTTTTCCTTTCCCAGTTTATGCCATCGATCATCACTGCATTCTATAATATTTCTTGTTCAAATCAAGGTGCTGCCCCATTATGGACTAAATTTTTTAAGGTGGTCTTGTTCTTCATTGGAGTATATTGGTCCTTGGATCATTTTGAGCGTACTCAATCAGAGTTCACATCAGAAATTCTCACCAATATCAATCTCAAATCTGTTCATTTTGCCAAATTCACACTTGCTAGAATCATTTTTGGGGTTACATTGATAGCTGCTAATTTTGGATGGTCTAGAGGACCATTATGTATCAAGCTAGATATCAAACACACAGAGACGTCGACCAGAGAAGCTTGTATTCTTGGATATCAGAACATATATGGATCTCAATATTTCCTGCTTGTGATAAATTTTATTGCATTGATTCTGTTGTTTACCAAACCGTTGGGTCACATCTCGATTTTTTTCTTAGTTTATCAAGTTTTGGCATTGTCTGAATTGGTTGGAATCTTGGATATACGTTCCAATTTGATTTCTCCGGTTGTTTTAGGGCTTTTAGGTGCATTTCATTTCTTCACAACTGGACATCAAGCTACAATCCCCTCAATTAGTTGGGAATTGGGATTCTCATTGACTGAGTCTGTCGTTTTTCCATTTTCACAGATCCCTATCATTCTAAACACATTTGGGCCTTTCATTATTGTTGGGATTTCAGTTTCTTTGCTAACATTGTGGAGAATAACACCAAGCACCAAACCAGTGGCTCTATACTCCAAGATTATCGAGAATTGTGGAACCTTTTTAGCTTATCAAAGCTTTGTTACGTTGAGCACATTGATCTTTGCAACAGTTTTCAGGAGACACCTGATGGTCTGGAAGATATTTGCTCCAAGGTTTATGTTTGCAGCGTTGGTACAAATACTCTCAGATACTGTCATTGTCTTCATTACCATAGGATTTGCCACTGGAAGACTCATAGTTCAAATCAATAAGGTCTTTGGAAAATAAAGCGGTGATGCAATACAGATAATCTCAGGATAAATGTAATACAAAAACAGTTAGCATTAGTCTTTTGAAATAGAAGTTAATTAATAATACAGGAACCATTTGATGAGTCACTCCATACTGTGATCGATTTGACTCAAGAAGTCTTGGTCATCCAATGTAGACTGCAGTCCAAATCCAACATCATCCATCATGTTGATATCATCATTACCAAAGCCAGTCTGACCATAGTTTAACTGATCTGGAGCAGTAGGTTCCGTCTGTACCATATTGTAAGTATCACCCATAACCAAATCATTACTTGGAGGCACAATAGATTGCTGAGCAGTAATGAGAGCAGCTGCTTTAGCAGCTTCTCTTGCTTTGTTTAGTTCTTCCCAGTAATTCTTTGGTGCCTCAGACTTATCCACTTTCAGATTCGGTAGGCTTCTGATCACAAACTTCTTAGGATTTACTTTTTTGGATGTGAGTTCAGTATAACTTTTCTCCAGTGCAATATAATCTACTGGGGTTTGTTTGGCAAATGCTTCCGTCATTTTATCAATAGATGAGTGTAAGGAGATGATATTTTTCAAGTCTTCTTTAGCTTCTGGAGCAGCTTTGATTTGTTCGATTTCTTTTTGAAGTTTGGCTAGTTTCTGTTCCATCAGGCTCAAGTTACCAAAGTAAATCTCATCTTTGATTTCATCAATGTTTTTTTTAGTTGTTTGAATGTTTAGGAAAGGTTTTGGTTTGATGATACTATCAGTATGTATCCATTTCTCAGTGATATTTTCTATGAGCTCCTGATTTAGCAGGAAGCGATGTGTCGCAGCAGAACGAAAAGACATGACATCAGCTTCATCATGTAATCCGCTTGTCTCGTCTTCCTTCTGTTGGGCAACGTGTGCAGCATGTGCAGCTTGTTGTTGTTGCTGTTGAATCTTGTTGCGACGTCTAGCGGTGGCTGGTTTGACCATTCTGTGGAATACGCTGAGCAAAAAAAAAAAAAAAAACGGGGCCTCAAAGAAAGTTTGATAACAGTGAGGCTCTCTCCGTACTTTGTTTTCTATGAGATGATTGAGTTCCGGGATAGCTCTGCTCTATAACATAAACTTTGGATGTTACGCTTTGTTTGGTCGTATTTTTCGAGTAGCGTACAATTCTGGGAAATTCGCGGATTCATGTTTCGCGAACATGGACTAATTGTTTAGTATTATAAAGCTCTTGATGGCCGTACTAGCTTCTGCTACTCAATGATACTGTCACCACTACAATGCTTCTTTCCTGTTCATCATCATATCATACTGCTTTTTTTTTTGGTTTTTCGTGCCATTTGACCCGTCTACCAGTGCTTCACAGAGATGACATTGTCACTGATTCCATGAAGTAACCTCTTCAAGTCTTGTCTGGTAACGTTCTCCTTCATCGTGATAAGCTCGACTGGAGTTTTGCCATTGAAATATTTCATCACTTTGTGAAACACTGCAACAAGCTCTGGAGACTGGCCCTTGATAACTTTACTTATCCATCTTCTTTCTACAGCAGTAGCCCTTTCAGGATCCAGGAGTATGGTGTCCTCCTCTTCCTCCTCGATGATTGTGACATCCCTACCATTGATGGTCATCTGGACGCTTGTTGAGGACTCATCATTCTTTCTCAAGTCATCTGTATCTTTACTGGTATTATCAGTTGAGATGTCAGCAAACTTTAACTTGTCTTTTACCTTTTTAGTCAATCCTTCTCTCTCTAGATCTTCTTCGACTGCAATTTTAATTCTATTGGGAATTTTGATCCAGACAAAAGTCAACAGCTGTGTCACGTAGCCAGACTTGATCAGCCAAGCCAGTGCATCTAGATATGTATCTCTATGGTCTCTGCTTGGAATAATAGCGGAGTATTGTCTTGGCTTTGAGTTCGATATCAGTGCTAGAAATGATGGCAGGGATGGTAACGCCTGAAAACTCTGCTTGAAAACTTTGCTGTCTTGCTGAATGCTCTTTAATGGTGCCATCGGGGAGACAATGAAGACACTTTTGGTGTTTAGAGGGAATATTGCCCTTGCTCTTCTCCAATAGATTAAATGCTTAGCAAATGATATGAGTTGAGAAATATCAAGTTGAGTCAACAAAGACTGTTTGTTGAGTGACATCATTGGATGTATGTTTCTGATAAAAGTACCAAGAGGACTGTTAGTCTCTGTCTTCAAGTCGCTAATGATTTTTTCCGGCTCGTCCAAAAGCAGCAAGGCCATATGTCCCATATTATCGTCATCATCCTCTGTAGGTTCATCATCAACCATGATAGATGAAAGGTATGATCCCGGTAGAACAGACACAGATTTTGGTGGTATAGATTTGAATTGGTTTCTCAGTGGAATCTGTAATGAAATCAGCTTACCATTTATTTCCAAATTTACGATATCAGAAGTTGAAATTGAATTAAAACATTGTGCAATACTATTAGCAAGTGATGACTCAGATATCAATTTGGAATATAGCTCATAAAGAGGTAAATGATCATTGTTCTCCTTGATTTTGAGAATCTTCATTGATTCATTCCAAATATAGTTTGACTTTGCTTGTTCATACCTCAAGACTAAAGATAACCGAGATACCACAAAATGAAACATCTCATCCACTCTATAATTGTATTCAGCAACAGGTGGATTCATCACGAACACGACATGAAACATTGACAAAGTATTGGAGACTTCGTTGGTCTGTTTGGAGTCACTAGTATCATTGTGAATAGTCGAATCTCCATTCGAAGCATCATCTGAATTGTTTTCGTCACCTTGCTCACCTTTAGTTGAGTTGTTCGAGGCATTTGTAGAACGTCTTGACTTTGTCTCTCTTCTTTGCTTATGAGTTCTCCATTCACCTTTATCATTGACATGGATTGGCAGCCCCAGAAAAACTAAATCATCAACAGTGAACTCAAACTTAGAGTTACATAGTTGTCTGGGTGGACTCAGGATCTCTGACAAAAACTCAGTCTCAAATCCGAATACTTTCCTTAAAGATTCTTGCTGGGCCTTGATGCTCTCATTGGTGTGGACAGAATTCGTATTAATCTGATCCAATGGCATTGATGATATTGAAGACTTCTTATTATTTTTCTGACGTGACCTGAGCTTGGCTTTCTCTTCTCTTTTTCTATCCTTCTCATCTAACAGATCTAGGAGTGTTTGGCCAGATACGTACTTGGGATCGTTCCCAGATTTCCGATCATTGGATCCACTGGCATCGGAGTCAGAGTTTTCAGAGTCATCATCTGTGTCGTCGCTCTCGATTGTTTCAGCGTTAAGCAGGTCATTGTCAATGGCGAATGGTGTTGCCAGATATCCATATTCGTTTGGTTTGGGTGGGTAATGAAAGACGGATTGAGGGCCGTTATGGGTAGATATTACCAGAATAATACCCTGGAGACATGGATTGGGCAGATAAAGACTCATAGCCCAAGTTATTGAGGGATAAAGAAGATGCAAAGTGGGTTGTTTTCTGTGGTGATTGATGTTCGATATGACACCAAATTTTCATTACTCGTAAGAGCCCGATTACATGGCACATAACCTTCCCTAAACAGGATAGCACTGAATTCTGCAAGGAAAGTGGTAAGCGCACGAATTGTTTACATTTAGAATTTTGGTTGATTTTTGTGAACATCATAATTTCTCCTAGTATTTTCAACCTTTCGGTTCTTTTTGTGGTTATTCAAAATAAGAGACAGGCTTTGAGCTGACTACAACTCTCCCAAATAAGCGTTCACTACAGTATGCCCCAATATATACCTTCAATCAATACAAATGGCAACAAATTTATGGTCCCTCGAATTTGATACCAAACCATTGGATCTCGGACTCGAAGGGCGCAAATTCTCCAGTTAATGGCTCTGGTTGCTACGATTCTACATGGCATGAGTGTCAAATTTAAAGGGCATGCTGGCTACTACTGGGATAGAAGACTAACGAATTTTTCTCAAAAAGACTAAGCAGATTGTTTTTGTGTCCATTTGCTGCAAGATCGGGTTTCAGTCGCTGGCTTTTGTGTTCAACTTCAGTTTGTGTCTGTTGGTAATTTGCCTCACTTCTTCAACTGTAGGGATATAGAGCTTGGCTCTTATTGTTATGCTTGATAAACATTCTCCATCCAGGCATAGAAAACGCGCTGCTTCTGTTGCTCCCAATGCCACAACTTCCTTTCCTTCCTTGCTCGAGTCTTCATCAAAGAAGCTTGCGCCCAGATCAAGTTTGCAGTTTAAAGTTGGCCCACAGTTTGTTGACACTATCAGCGATGTCACTATCAAAGATTCTAAAGGAAACGTTGTTCAGCCTGTGTTAACTCCAAGAATCGATAGAGGATTCGAAAGAATTGACAATGAGTGGGTTGGTTATAAAAGGAACTATTTCACCTTGGTCTGTACGTTCTTTTTCAAGAATTTGTCGTTCAATAACTTTGCAAAAGAAAGATTCTTTGCTGTTGACTCCAAAACTGGAGCTACTACTAGAATAAAGTACTTTGGATTGAGATTGGCATCGAAATGCGCAGATGATAACACTCCAGTTAGTCTCATTCAACACACAGCAAAGCGCGATAGAGGTCCCCAATTTGAGCCGCCAATCCATCCTGCTATTCCAAGTGACTTGCCGAATCATGACATCATTAGAGAGGCTGCCAATGTTAGAAACACTGGTAAGATTGCCAAGTTGAACAAGGTTTTTTTCTTTGATAGGGATCTATACAAGACCAACAACTTGATTGATCTTAGTGGGTTAAAAGGTTACCCAACAGACAAAATTATTAAGGTTGCACGGTATGAAAGGATCCAATTCTCTTCATCCATCAATTACAAAAAGCCATCCCCCAATAACAAAAGATTCAAGCTATCAGTTGAACTTGTTGGATTCGTTGATAAAGGCGATTATATCACGGTTGCCCATACTGAAACCCCATCTTTGATTGTCAGAGGTCGATCACCCTCGAACTATAACCATATTACTGGCTCTTTACACTCAACACCATCACAATCAGGTATATCCAAGGGTTTAAAACCCCATAATCCATTGGTAGTACCTCTTCAGACACAAAAGTACAACACCAGTGATGTCACCATTACATCGGAGACAGTTGACTTTCAGACGGCCCTATCTCTATCACCACCCTCACATTCTGCTTATGGAAGCCAAAATGAGGGCAAGAAGAAAAGACGAAAAAAGATGAAGGTTAGTAAACCCGATGAGAACTATGATACATTCTTCAATGACCTTGAGACATATCAGATTTTGACGAACGCAAACAAGGAGTTGGACGAGCTTGGCAAAGACTTCTTGTCTCCCGACTTAAAAACCCCAAAGAAGAAGAGAGGAAGGAAACCAAAGTCAAAGACTGAAGCAAAGGAGAAATTTATCGAAAAAGTGGTGGCTCCTATCAAGAAGACAGCTAAACCACCAAAGGATAAACAGATTGCCAACCAGGCCCCCCTCAGAGACATCAGCAACGAAGACCCCCAAATCAGAAATGTAACACCTCTGGAGCTTATGAGTCTTCCTCAGATGATTATGGACGATGATGATCCAAAGTCTCCAGCTTCAGACTGCGATATGTTTGAGAACTATCGTTTTGATAGTTCCATGATTAATCTTGAACTATTGCATACACCACCTCATCTTGGAGACTCAAAGAGCCAAGTGCTCACAAATTTCATTCTTACAAAGACCGCACCTGAAAGTGTGAATGAGAATTATTACAATGAACTTCTTTCCATGAAGAATAAGTCGGAACTTCTCGAGAAGGCAGAGAATGACATTTTGGAGAGTTTTGCGAATTATCAGGCGAATCCATCGGAGGTGATGATGACAGGAGACTACTTTGACGATGGCCCAAGTTTCATTGTATACTGATAAGTGGTAGGCATAACTAGTCAGAGCTTTTAGTCTTATAGAATTGGTTCCAACTTTCAGCTCATCACCCACAAATCGCGATGACTAGTGCATAGTGTATACAGTATAGTGTATTACCTAATATGACATATTATGTAATCAGTCGTTTGATTACGTAATAATAGGAAAATATTTCTGGAGGCATACTAAATTATTTTTGGGCATCAACTGTCAAAGTCCTACTAAACTACAAAAGATAGACAGAAGGAATATGCTTACATCTTCTGCAAATGCTTCTGAGCTTACTCATACTATTGAGACTCATGATACAGCACCTGTTGATTCTGAGTCACACATCATTGGAGAAACAAAACCTGAAGAGGAAGCTGTGATGCCATCGACCAAAGAAATTCAGTCTCAAGAGCCTGTTACATCCGGAACTCCAAGTACAGACACCTTTCAGGATTCTGTGACCCCATTTGAATCTGCAGTTCCAGAAGTTAAGCCAGATGCTGAGTCTGCTGCTGGTCTTGGTGACGACTTCTTAGATAACCTACTACTCAAGGCTGAAACGAAAGTCTCTGAAGGAAGTGGAGACAGTCTAGCTTTGAAGAATCCTAGCACGAGCGAAGTCGTTAATGATGAGATGGAAAAGGAAGCGACTGATAAAAGAGGCGAAAGCGATAATGAAAGGGATACTAATAGCGATAGTGACAGTGACAGTGACAGTGATAGTGATAGCAGCGATGACGATGTCACTGCTGAAGACAGTGATGAGGAAGGGCCGAAGAACTCTGAAGCTGATGTGGGTCATAATGAAGATGAAGACGAAGATGGAAATCTAGATGAACCTGTGAGATCTAAAAATGAGATCGTTGACGAACCAGCTGATGAGTTGCCAGAGGACTTCCTCATAGACAAAGAAGAGCCAATCGAACATGTGGGTGAGATTGCATCTATCGTTGATAAAAGTGTCATAGTTAGAGGCAAAATATCTGGTGAATTTAAATTTCTGGAAGAAGGATCTGTGCTCTGCTTTGAAGATAGGACACCTATTGGTTACCTCTTTGAAGTTTTTGGACCAGTTGCAAGACCACTCTATAGAATAAAATTCAACAGTACTGAAAAAGTGGAGGCATTTCGGGAGCTCAGGGATACAAAAGTGTTTTATGTTGTGCCTAAATCAAAATTTGCATACACAGATACATACAAGAACATAAAGGGAAGTGATGCTAGTAATTGGAATGATGAAGAAATTCCAGAAGAGGAGCAAGAGTTCTCAGATGACGAGAAGGAAATGGAGTCAAAGAAATCAAAGAAAAAGAGAAGTAGAAAAGGTGATAAGACGGACGAGGGTCATGAGGATGGTGACGGAGCTTCTGAGAATATGAAAAAGAAGGCTAAGCAAGATGGTAGGGTAAACTATAATCATCAGAATAGACATTACCAACAAGAGAACAGTCAGCAATATAGTTACCAATCTAGAGCACAGCGTGAAAAGAGTGGAAGAGGAGCCAATACTACCATATATCCAAAACCTCAACAGTTTGCACCATTCCCAGTGAATCCTGGGGCTTTCCAACCACCACCCCAGATGATGTATGGTCAACAACAATCTCATATTCAACCTCCTCAGCAACAACCGATCCCAATACCCTTACCTTCATTCCCGATTCCTGGTATGCCAATTCCTGGTATGCCAATTCCTGGTGCTCCAATGCCTCAATTCGTTCCTCCAGGTATGCCACCCCAACAATGGCAGCAAATGCAACAGTTTTTCCAGATGCAACAAATGATGATGGCCCAACAGTTTTACGCCAGTCAAAATAATCAGGGAAATCATCCTCCTAATGGCCAATCAGATCAGTCTCAGCCGAAACAACAGTGAGGAAAAACTACACAGACATCATTAATAAGATCTACATGCATTAGACAACATCTATATCAGCAACGAATTAAGTATTCTCTTTGATGTCTCAAGGGCTCGAACTGGAAATCCTGCTCTTGTGGCAACATGTACTGCGTATGCCTTATCAGCAACACCATCGATTAACTTATGGGTGATTTGAAGATCATTATCGTTTCCATCATTAAGCACTTTGATCTTCTTGAAGACATGTCCCCCTAATTTACCTGTCATGAGTTGTTCAATCTCTTTTCCGTAATGTGTTGAAAAGAGAACGCGGCACTTATTAACGACCGACAGATGATCCAACGTGGCAAAGGCAACAGCTACACCTTCCTTTGGTGTTGTTCCTCTCCCAATTTCATCCAAAACAGCTAAAGATCTAGGCGTAGCACCATTGAGGATGTAGCTAGTCTCAACCATTTCAACCATAAACGTGCTCAGGTTGTTATATAGATCGTCTGATGAATTCACTCGGCTGTATAACTTATCCACAATACCAACTGTTGCCTGATCAGCTGGAACGTAGCACCCCATCTGAGCCAAAATGATGATAATTGCGTTTTGTCTCAAAAAAGTGGATTTCCCACCCATGTTGGGACCGGTGATTACCCATAATTTTTTAGAATCATCCATGATTAGATCGTTGGAGACAAAATGTTTCGTGTCTTTCTTTAGCCCATCCTCCACGACCAAATGTCTTCCATTAATGATGTTGATTTCTGTGCTGTGATTTATTACGGGACGACTCAGCTTCTTCTCTTTGGCAAGCACGGCAAATGAACTGGTGACATCAATATAATCCAAGAAATTTCCAATCTCTCTAATTTCTAAACCCTTCAAAATAACCTTTCTTTGTAATGCTTTCACAACATTGGTTTCCTCTTTTTGGATTTTCATCTTAATCAGTTCTAAATCTCTACCAATTGAGCTCCATGGAGGATAATGTATCCACCTAGTAAACCTGTGCTTCTGGGAAATTGATGATCCCTTCAAGACATCTGCCAAGATATCAAAGTTGCTGTTCTTTGTACCTCTGATGTAAACTTCATGAGTATTTTTCGTTGATATTTTCAAGGCCACCTCTTTAAATAATCCGTCTTTGAGAGACTCTTCAAGTGATCGTTGAAGCTTTTCAGTCCTCTTAGTCAGTTTCCGTAAATTATTGTGTAGTTCATGGAGGGCCTCAGATGCATTTTCCCTAACAACATGCTCTCTAATCTTCTCATATTTTTGATCTTCTTCTATGCTTGATTCAGAATTATTTGATATAATAGAGGGATTGATATCATCATGTAATTGATTGTTCCGTAGCTTTGTATCCTTTTCTAGAGCTTCGATGTCAATATCATTCAAGATTTCCCGGACAAGGTCTGTCTGAGATTCAGGTAGCATTATAAGCCTGGTTAATTTGGATCCTTCATTGCTCGAATTCTTCTCTTCCTGTATAATAAACCGTTTTAGCTCATCAAACTTCGACAGAGTTTTCGCTAAGTGAACTAGATCAATGAGGGATCCTTTTCCCATAGAGAATCGTTGAGTAATTCGCCCTATATCATAGCATTCTTTTACATGACTGATGACAAGCGCTCTGAACCGTGAATTCTTGTAAAACAGTGTGACAATGTTTTGCCTCTCTTCGATTTCTTTTAGGTTTGTTGATGGTGCTGCAATCCACTGAGAGAGTAGCCTACCACCGGAGTGCGTTACTGTCCTTCTGACAGACGACAATAATGAACCTCGAACAAAGCGATCTCTTGAGGTTTTGTGAAGTTCTAGTGCATCTGCAGTCCGTGAATCTATCTGAAGTATATCTTCAGAGAACTTTCTTTGTGGCAACTGAAGATTTATGGGTGATTCAGGGAAATGCTCCTCAATATACCGCAGCAGGGTTCGCAAGGAGGAAGTCTCTTTGGTGGCCAAAGATCTGAAAGTGGTATTAAGCTTGTTCACTGAATTTTCTGTGTCAAACATATCATAAAATGAGTCCATGGTTCTATGATGTTTGGAAAGGTTTCTGAATTTGATATTTTGATGGTTCTGCAACTCCATCAGCTCTTGGTACCAATCACCAAGATTAAATCCTGCAATATCCTGATCAAGAAGAATCTCAACTGGATTTATTCTGGTGATTGCAGAAGCCAGTTCACTGAGGGTCACTTCTTGAACGAAGAGTGCGCCAACAGATATATCCACCCATGCCAATCCAACTGGAGAATCTGGATTTGGTGCTCTCTTGAATGTATTTTCAGGAAAATCAATCGACAAAAGAAAGTTGTAGATGTTTTGGTTTAGAAAAGCTTCATCAACCAGTGTACCAGGCGAGATCACTTGAGCAACTCTCCTTTGCATCTGGTTGAAGTCATCAACGTACTGCTCAACTATGACCACACCTTGATTCAAATCTTTGAGCAAAACTTTCAAGTGACGATCAATCGAATTCTTTGGGAATCCTGCCATTGGAATATCCATGGCCTTGTATGACTTCTTTGTTTCTGTAATACCTAAAGCTCCAGCAAATCTCGCCGGGCCTTCAAAGTAGAGTTCATAGAAACTCCCAACTTCGGTCAACACAGCGTAATCTGGGTATTTATCCATTATTTCTCGGATTGTTCTCATCATTTGAGGTAACGAGTCCAACAATTGCATGGAGCTGGAGCCTTCAGGTGATGGAGGACACGACTTATGTTTGGTTTCACTTATGTGCGGCAGATCATTGAAAGATATTTTGGTGATGGTTTTTGAGAGTGAAGAGCTGAACCGTAGAAACATGAACGACGATCGCAGAAAGAGCAGTGATCTAGACTTTTGCAAAAGGAATGACCTCTGGAAGATCATTGTGAATATCTTCTAGTGAGTATCCTCCTGGATCAACATGGATTATGCCTCGTCCAACTTTCAAATTCAGTAAACTTTCTTCGAGAAGATGTTTCATTATGTTTCATATTTGTTTTTCTTGCTTCCGGGGACTGACCTGGCGAGACGATGCGCTACAAAAATAATCATGACTGACATCTTTGTCAAATATGCATTACCTTCTTCTATCTCATTCTCTAATTCAAATACCCCTTGCATCCAGGAGCACCACACAAACATCTCACTCTTTCATTGTCGTTGGTCTCACGCTCAAATTTGTAATCGTAGGTCAATTCCTCGTTTGTTCCAATGTCTCGCAAGGCATAAATGACAATTCTCTTCTGTCCTTCAACCTTTATGATCTTTGCAGTACAACTTGGAACACAGGAATGGTTGATGAATCTCGCAATTCCTCCTTTCTTTGTGGCGTCAATAACAGTGTTCTCGTCAACTCTGAACAAGTAACTAGAACCGATACCAGATTTCAAATAGGCCTTCTCCCTGAAGTCAGCTACTTGCTGTCTAATTCTCTCTCCAACATACTCAATGATCATTTCTCTTCCAGCAATTGGTTCCAACGCATATAGCCCCCAGTTATGAATAGCCGATCTGGCAAACGAGACAGGTTTCTTTCTTTTATTCAATTGATTCATGGTCAAAATCTCATTCTCAGTATTGAAGTTACTAACTTCATAAGCAAACCTTCTATTGTTAGCACGGTTGACTCTTGAGCTTTGAACCTTAGAGGACTCAGCTTCTTCATTATCGACTTGAATCGTGCTTAATGGATCATGAACTCTCTTTCTGTGAGGTAAATAATCAATTTTGACCTCATCTGGTATCTTGGAGTATCCCTGGCTACGGTATGAACCCGTTTCGTTCTCCAATTGTTCAGGAATCACAATTGTAGACTCAGCAGTATTTGAATCTCTCTGCGATTTCAGGTGTTTGGTCTTCCAGCACCAATAATCAGGTGACAAGCCCAATGGATCAGTAACTTTTTCAGTCTCCAACAGTTCTTTCAATATGATGAAGTCTTCCTCGTCCTTGATCAATTTCTGGAACCCTTCAATGTCCAGCAGCAAGTTATCGTCTTCAACATCGTAGACTGGTATAGGAACCTCACTACTCACTGGTTGATGTAAGCGATCAAAGATGGAATGGTCTTTATCTTCTTTGAGCTTCTTTTCTGGAACATCAATATCCATCTTGTCTTCTTCTGGTGTGGTAGGTAATGATTCCTTAGTTGTTATGACCGGTTCTTCCTCATCCTCTGACGATGATGAGTACAGCAAAGACTCCTTGATATCATAGACTTTTTCTGCCACTGGTTCTTCTTTTTCTGCCACCATCTTAACCTTCTTTCTTAATGGGCCCTCTAATGGTGGTATTTCAATCTTCTCAAGTAATGGAGTTGTCGCGGTGGAATCTATATGATCACTGTCCTCGTCATCTTGAAAATTCAGCTTGTAGTTCATTGGTAGCAGCTTTCTTTTCTTGGGGGAAACAACTTTGCTTGTTAAGGAATCTGATACTTTGATCTTTTTCTTAAAACTAGGGAGTTTGGGTTGTTGTTTCACTAACGAGAAAACCTCAATCGATCCATCATCATTTGCACTCTCTGGCTCAGCAGAAGACTCTTCATTCTCTGCCTCTTCCTTTAAAATATCTCGAGTTGAAGCGGCAGCGGGTATGGATGGAAGAACCTTAGGTTTTAAGTCTGGAAAGTTGTCAATGTTTAAAAATTCAAGAATTGCGGGTGCAATGATTTTGCTTCTGATATCCTTTTGAAGAGCATCCTCCAACTCTTTCGTCAACAAAGAGGTGGCTTCATCTAGAACATCTCTCTGCTGGAGCGTATAACGATTATCATCCTCAGTTGATTGATAACCCTCAGGTAATTGAAGGTCCATATACAGATTAACAGAAAAGACAGGTTTACCATTTTCCAGCAGAAAACATCTCTTGGCCTCTTTTGGACTGTTGAAAACAATGAAAATACCCGAATCATCAGATAAGACTCTTGTCCAATCATATGTTTCCAGTGCCCGTTTGATATCATTCTTAGTCAATCTATTTTTGATGTACTTTGAAGCAATGAAAAGGAAGGACCGACCTTTGATGTACTTGACAAGCTCAGGAGACGCTTTTATTGGAGAAGGATCAGTTTTTGGATGTTTAGTGGGATCTTGACTTGATTGCGGGTTAACTGAAGGCTTACTTGCTGATGAGGGAGGTTCTGCTCCAGCTCTGTCAACAGGATTGAATTTTGCAAGAGCAGCCTCTTTTGTTTGTTTAGAGGTACTGTGTCTAGATATTGCCTTCAGAATAGCTTTTGGTGCAGTTGGCAATACTGCCTTCTTACTTTCAAGGCCAGCCAGTTTGATTTTGGTTATCGTAGACCCGATCTCTTTATTAATGACCTCATTGAGGACTTCTTCATTCTGTTTTATGATAATTTTGATACTTCTTCCATCAACCTTGCTTTGATCCAACTCTTTAACAACTCTCTTACATGATCTAAACGCCTTATCGACGGGACCACCAAACTTGACCCTTAACAACCCCAGAGGAATACCTGTGGAAGGATCCAAGATAGACTCTGTTTCAGCAACTTCACCCAGCGACTTTAACTGATTTATTAGATAGATATCATTTGTGGAGCTTCCAAGTCCACTGATCAATATTTCAGTTGGTGGAGGAGGACCGACACTGTACTTGTCATATGAAAATTTTGGAAGTGGTAAAGACTTGTATGGAACCTTACTGTATCTCTTCACATTTTTCATCTGAGCCTTCTGATCTGTATGTCTTGGGTCTTTTGTTTTCACGTCTGTATGGGACTTCACTATTATTGCTTTGCCTTTGGATTTTTCCTTTGACAATTCCGGATCATAAGTTACTCTGTACGAAGGTTTTGTTGACTCTGAAACCAGTGGTTTGAATCGCAGATCACCATTTGCATCCAGAGCATGTGCCTGCTCAAGAAGTTCAGGCTTTATCTTCACATACCAAGTGCCTTGTGGTGCTTGTTCACTTTTCTCTTTTGAGGCGTTCTTGACGACTGCTATTTGTTCATCCTTTGGTGGAGATGATGATGCAGTGGTAGATTCAGTCGGTCCTTCTGAACGATCTGACTTTGGAGTTGTGGTGGAGTTGGAGGGAACATATCTATCACCCTTATCGAATCTTCTGGAGGATGGGTGGACTGGTGGGAATCTCCTGGAGGGAGGACGTGATGGTCTGTAGTTTGTGTCTCTAGAAGATGGGATATACAAATCTTTGTGACTTGATATATAACGATCTCTTGTGGAATGAGGGACATAGGTAGACTCATCGCTGGACCTCTTTTCGATGTCATCAGGATGCATACCCTTATCAGGGAAGAACACCGACATCCCATTCGGTCTTCTGTATGACATGACTTGGTGAACTTTATTCTCTTCAATCAAAACAACTTATTAGATGTTTTTAGATCAAAATACCACGCAATATCAGTCAACTTTCCAGCAAGAAACAAGATCTTTCACTTTGAGTAGGTACTATCAGTGACAAATCAAAACTTATCAGAGAGATGTCACTACTTTTTAGTTGTATTTAGTTCAGTTTAGTAACTGGCGCTTGTCTACTCTATGTGCCTCAATTTTCGCTTTTAAACCACTATGCTTTTTTAAACGCGCCCGCGAAATTATCAGAATGCCATTACTCATAACCCTACCTATTCCTACTAGATGATATTACCCTGCTTGGATTTACCTTCATCCAATCAGGTGCTACTACATTCATGCTCGTCGCCGTCAACGCCCAGATACATATATAAGATTCCTCGATTCCCATATCTCATTTGAGAACTTCCCAGCAATTGGCCTTGTAATACTTAATTACTGTTCTCCAGTTCTGATAGAAATCTTCATTTAGTGTTGGGATGCTTATATAAGCGACCGCGCAGTGAAAGGTAAAGAGCCTTCAGATGGGATTTTCCACAGACTAATGACAAACAGTTGGTTATACAGTATGAATTCTGATTGTTAAGATTGATCAACATTTGATAAATGGTATGAATAAATACTTTGGAACCGTTAAAGACCGGTCAATAAATAAAATAGAATAGATAGATAAATAGATAATTTTAAATAAATAAATAAATAAATAAATAAGCTAGGCAAGGTCACACACAGCTGTAGGCGTTGCCTATTTTGTTCTGATATGTTTCAGCTTTGTTGGACTGTGTAGGAAGTTATTTGAATAGTCTTTCAGCTTGAAATGACGCTCGTTTGGTTCCTGAACATAAAAGGACCAGCCTTGGCCTTGTGCAAACTTGACTGCCGCCTCTTTAGTGTCAAACTTCATGATCGTGCCCTGCATGTAATCTGTGGAACTCTGATAACCAATCAGGTCGTTCTCCCATCTGTTTCCTTTGCCCAAAATGTCCCAATCAAGTTTCCAGTCGTGGCGACCTAAGCTAATGTTAGTTCAGCTCGTGTTAAATTTCAATGGGTGAAGTGGAAAGATATAAACATACCATATGTACCACTTTGTGTAGCTGGTTTACTCTCTTTGTAGATTCTCACAACTCTCTCAGTGATCAACTCCTCTGGAGCTCCACTAACAAGTTCTTTAGGAATCTCATTATGTTCCAACTGTTCGATGATTTGTTCTGTATCGGTTTTCTGAAACATCAACCCAGTCGATGTAAAAGCCCTAACTGGACCCGTACCAAAGTATGGGCGTGGGCGTGCTCCAGAAAGAGAGACTCTGTAAATTGACCTTAACATGGTAGACTTCGTTGTTCCTTCTATTAGCCAGGTTTGGGTTCTTGTTCAGTTTAGATTCCTTGATCAACGCTCCCTAAATTTCCAATTCCGACGAATACCCTCGGAAAGTACACCAACATACACGCGTCTCATTATGATGATCTGTGTAACATGTTCTTGACAAGGTTTTGAAATCATGATCAGCCTATAGAGACTTCGATGAACGCACAATCGGTGGACTCAGCGATAAGAGATGTTGTACCAGCTCTTCCGGACCCCTTCCCAGAGAAATTGAAGCAACTCACAAGTCAACTCTATCTTTCATCGAAACAGAAGATTGGATTGAAGCAAAACGAAGAAGTTGCTAGATTACATTTATGTGCTGTTATAGCTACACAAAGGTTACAATCACAACTCGATATAGTTGATCCCTCCCTACAAAACATTCCAATCCCAACAAAACTAGCCAAGAGTCTGCTAGATCTATTCCATAGTCAGCTCCAGTCAAAATCCAACGCATCTACACCTAACACAACTCCAAGGAAGAGAAAAGCCCCAACAGCTCCATCAACACCTTCTCCTCTAAAGAAGACTGTAAAGATACTGTCTAGTGCGAAAAATACACCGTTCATGCAAAAATTAGAAGCTGCTGCTGCTGAGAAACCTGGTGAATCAAAGACTGAAGGTACTCCAAAGATGAATGGGACTCCAAAAAAGAAAAATGAATCCCCAACCAAGAACTTGATGCTTGTATCGTCGAGAGAAATCATAACACTGTGTAACAAGTTTCAGCTTGAAAAAGAAGTTGCAGATCATATAACTGAGTCGTTCCTGAAGTATTCGTCCATTATTTCAAACGATTGGATTCTAATAGTGGGACTGGTGCTGAATTGTTATTTCGTTATCAACTACCATTTTATGAACGCTAACGTTGGAACACGTTCTTCAGTGGTGAAGACAATGCATGGATTACAGAATGGTGGGCTGAGATTGAAAGATATTCAATCAAGTGTGGATTTAGTTAACAAAGCCATATGCTATTCAAAGTGGTTCAAGAAACTCAAGTACAAATATGGTTATCCCTTGGATGAAACATCAAAGTTTGATAATCTTGGGATGATGATTTCCGAGAAGTACCAGTATACTTCAGCTGCAAATAAAAAAAGTTATGAAGAGTGGACCTTTGAGATTGAACAGGAACTTAAACAAGTGGAGAAAGTTTAGATAATATGTCATGCATTAAAATTTTTTGACCTTTATGTACAGGAGTTAGTTTGTTTGTGTAGATACTGTGAGACTTTGAGTAAATAACAACCTTTTAATGGTAAGGCAAAAGCTTTCTTAGTCTTTTAGTTTGAGCATCATTACTCAATTGTTTCGAACCACCAGCGTTTAGAGTACGACGACTCCATCCTGTGTTTCCATGGTTTCTACCGGAAGGACGCTAAGGTTAAGGAATGTTAATACGGCAATCTGGGTAGTCAAACTATGAAACAACTTACTCTTTTGAAAGCATTGGCAGTCTTTCTCCATCTCTTAGCAGCACCTTTGTGTGATTTCATCAATGTTCTGACAAACACATTGGAGGACTGGGTGGACGCTATCAGCGAAGCATTCAACGTTGGACGGATGAATCCTAATAAACCAAACATCTTCACGATTTTGCAGTTCTCTTAGATTCGATAAACCGCTTCTTTATCGTTTGGTCTCGAAGCACTCTTGTTCGTGTTTTTGTTGAAAATATTCAAGAGATGAGTCCGGGTAAATCAGTATCACGTGATGATATTTTGATTTGATGGTTTGGCTGTCAATTTGACTTGAAATAGCTCTTCATATCCTATTCAGAGTCAGATGACGAACTGTATCCACCAACAATACCACCTGTAGGTTCTTGAACCTTATTGGGGGAAGTTTCTCCACTTTTGGCAGGTTTTTTCTTGATCACTATATTCCCTAACAATGGGTTTTTCTTGATGCTTTTGGCAACCACATCAAGGCTGATAGTTTTGATAGGTTGAGGTTTTGCGATCTTATTCTTCTTTGATCTGTTCAATGTTATTTCTTGTTAGTATTCCTTTTGGATAAGGCGTGAAGTTTGATTACTTACTGCTCAAATAATTTTAACCCATTTTCAATTTCTTGTCTCTTTGATTCTAACTTAGCTTTCTTTCTGTCCTCAAGCTCCTTATAGAAATGAACTTCTTTTTCATTCAGTATATGTGATTGGTTCTTTGACTTCACCTTCTCTTCAAATTCACGTTCTTTTGCAATATGATTCAACTTCATTTGGTCGTACAATGATAACGTCTCTTTCTCTTCTTGCTCATTGAGAAATTTCTTACTAGCTTCTGACTCTTTCGCTTGAAGTGACTTCAAGTCACTCTCCCCTGCTGGGATAAATCTCGACATTTCTCCTCTATGTAATGTCTTGAAATGCTGATATGCTTAGTCGAAAAGTCGGTATAATTTTGCAATATGATTTGAATTTAGGTGTCGGTTACGTAATCTATTTGGCTTATGTAATCATGATTAGATTTCTATATCTCTAGTTCTTCTTCTTCTTCTTCGTCAATTATGAACTCGTCCAGTATCTGCTGTTTGGTCTGTTTATTGTTAGGAGCAGACCAGTGTAGAGTACTCTTCTTCATTCCTCCGATTGTGACAGCACATCCATAACAAAGGGTCACTTCCTCACGAGCAGAATTCTCAAGATGTTCAATCTCATTCTTATTAGCCTCTTCCCATTCTCTTTTAGATTCTTCTTCAATTTCATTCTCAGGTCCTCTTGTACTCTTATATGTGATATCTTTCAGCCACTTCATTGGGTTGTTATAAATCTTTTTGTTGCAGACAGAACAGTTTTTACCGTCATAGTTTTTAGGCTCGACTAGTTTGGCACCAGTCTTCACAACAGTAGAAACGATATTGTCATAATCCTGATCAACCACTTTGTAGTAGTTTGAAACAACCTCATTTATGGTCTTTTGCTTATTCATTATGTTCTCTGTCTTCTCAGTGGTCACAAGAACTAAATCGTTCAACTCTTGAAAACTCAAGAAAGTTGAAATTTCACCACTGGATACATCACGAAGAGGATGAATATTTTCAATTTCAACACCACGAATAACCTCAACGCCGTCAGTCAGCTGTGAGTAGACCTCAGCACCTCTACCTTTGACGGTCAAGGCAATAACTTCTTCAGCAAGTGTTGTCATGTTATGACCCCACAAGATAGACTTGATGTCATTAGCAAAGGCATATCTTTTGATCAAACTTTTGTTAATTATCTGCTGTAAATCATGTTTGGATGCCCTATTTGGACATGATTCAAATATCTTTTTGATATCGAGGTCTTTATTATTTAAAATGTATTTAAAACTAGTAAAATCTGGAAACAAGCTGATCTCAAATAACGTATCTTTATCTGAGGCAAATGAGTTGATATCAAGCTTTGTGAACTTTATGGGAAATCTCGATAGATCATATTTGGCCTTGAGATTCTCCAATACCTCCTCATATGAATTTTCATAAGTCCTTATACTTGAATCATCAATAAATAAGACATTTAACTCAAAACCTAATCTGGCTCTTGGATTTCTAAGCTGTTCAATAAATAGAGAGATCAAAATGTCAAACAAAACGATGGATGAAGCCCCAAAAGACAAAGGCAGAAGGATTTTTTCTTTGATGATATCTTCGCCAAACTTTACTTTGAACTTATCATCGTTCATATGTTTTCTTTGTTTTCCACTAATGAATCTTATAAAACATGCTCTTTTTTCAATGATGGTTAGTGGTACTCTGACTTCATGAAGCACTTTAAAAATTCACTAGTAACTCACTTGCAGAACTGCTCTTTCCTGGATATAGTGATAGCTTTCTCCTGTTTACATCTCGAACAAGGTCCAAGCTCGATTTTGCCGCTCATTTTCGATATGATGGGATCTCTTTTAGTGGCTTCTCATGCTTAACTTATTAGAAAATTTTTGAATTTTTTTTATGCAATACTGCGATGAGAGCAGCTCTTTAACGTCTTGAAAATCAACAATGATTTTTTTTGGCGAACTTGCACATAATCAAAGCTAACAACTCAGGTCAAAACTGAACTGTTGCTAAGAATGTCCAGTGACGCTGATAGAAAGAAGGACAAGGAGTACAAAGCCTCTGACCCAGAAGTAGCCAAAGAAAAAGAAGGGGTTAATTTCGTCAAAGGGAGCGTCAACGAGTACAAATACTACCCAGATAATCCAGTCTCTGAGTATCACAAGGCAAGATTCGCTGCAAAAGGCCCTTCAAGGTACTACGATCCATGTCAAGAGAGTGCAAACATGAGTATAAGATGTCTAGAGTCTAATAATTTTGACAGGGATATGTGTCACGAATACTTCAAAGCTTACAGAGAGTGTAAGAAAGAATGGTTAAATCAGAGAAGAAATGATACAAGATCAGGTAAAGGTGGGTGGTCCTGAGGGTTGTCTACATTCATCCAATCTGTTATGGGTTACTGGGTTTTACAAAAATGTACATAAAATATTGAATAGAATTCAAAACTTGTCTATAGAGGTTCCCTTGAGTAGACTCAGGCTAATTCGATACTCGATAACGAATAACCATTTTTACCAGAGGCAAGTTTGAAAACTTTATGCGATGCATCAGGTCTATAAGTGTCTCTATTATCAAAAACGGTTTGCTCCTTCAATTCAGATGTTATTAATTCCATTGATCCAGTCTCTCGATCGACACATAGTAAAAGATCAACTTTTTCCATATGATCACTCAAAAATAGTTTCATCAAAACAAACCTATTTTGAATTCTTTCAAGACACTTCTCACATGTTATGGTTGATAACAAAAGTTGACTATATGTAGATTTATGGAAGGGTGATAACTTCATCCATCTTGTTAATTCTCTCTTAACCATCTTATTATTGTAAATTGAATAAAAATCCTTGCATCTTCCGGATAACAGATATAAATCAGCATGAAGTACTCTATCGAGAGGCTCACGGAGTATTTTCCATTGTTGAGGATGAAATCTCAAATCATTCGTTTCGAAATCAACAACTTGTCCATGGAATGATAAAGTATTGGATGAATTTTTCAAAAACTTTCTCTTCTCAGATGGATAAGTCTTGAACCATTCAAGTAATTCATGTTTGTCATCACAGAAAGATATGCAACCGTCAACTCTAAACCCTGATTTACCAGCGAGTTCATTGATGGAGTTGAAAGACAATGAAAATTCATCATCATTAGTGAAAACAACCCCAGGTTTGATAAATGAACACAATTGAGGTCTGATTGCTTCAAATCTGTATTTGGTATATTGTTTCTGATCAGCCATATTCAATATCGACTCATCATAACTTCTCTTTCTTGTATTTTTTTTAATCTTTTGGCTAGTATGTTTATTGTATTTGAAACCATTGATTTGTCTTTCTGATAGGAAATCGTCAAGTTGTCTATCCAAAGAATCATGATAATTCTTAGGCGTGCTGGTTGATGAATGATGTTCCCAGTGCCTTAAAGAAAACCCAAGTTCCATATCGTTCATACTCAGGCTTAAACTGTTGTTATTGTTATTGTTGTTATCTGTGACACTGTCTGGTGGTCCTGAGAATAAAGATTCATATGAGAACCAGTTCAAGTCGTTTAAAGTGCTGATAGAATTGACTTCTCTTGAAGCAAGATTGGACACAGTTGATGGACGTCTCCCTAATTCATGTGCTGCTGATATCTGAGGGTGCGGGACTTGATAATTCTGAAGGTGAGGATGAAATCCGGTGCTTGCACCTGGATGTACTTGTTGGAATGATGAACTGGTATAAGAAGCCGCAGGCCTTGAAGGAGGTGGTGGGAATGATAGTTGTTCTCTTCTTCGATTGTGGCCAAGTCTTTCATAGAAAGTTTCCAGCATTCTCGTTCTGATTCTGTTCGATTCAGTATTGTTGAGTTCCGAGTTGTTATGATAGCTGTGGGAGACAAAAGGAAACTGAGCTAGACGTTGTTGATGCTCATCTGTTAAAGAATCGGGGGATGACAACACTGAGTCTATCGTTGAGGGAAGTCCGTTTGCAATACGATCCTCAATTTCATCATACATCGCCTGAGATTGAGGATTGCGGATTATTCGATGTGGAGGAGGTGGTGGGAGTTGAACTGGGTTTAAAGAGTTGGGAAGATAAGAGGGAAGTGGAACAGGCATCTCTTTCTGGACACAGTAGCAGATGGTAGCCCACTGATAAATGAGCTGTGGAAGCGACACGAGTTGAAGGGTGAGCAGTGCCAGTGAACTATAGTAGATTCAATAAGGTGAGTATCAATAGTGTGCACTCTTCTTTGTTTGGTGTTTAAATGGCGAGAAGTGAGTATTCTGAGGGATCCTGAGTGATGGTTCGCTTTTATTACTTTTCCCTATCTGAATAATAAATGGAGGCAAACAAATACTGTTTTAGGAAATACTCCAACTAAGGGAAATATTGTGCATGTGACATATCATCACAGACTGAGTTCGCGGGCTTTCGCCATTTCGCGGTACCGTTACGTAATCCCGAGAAACTTCTGATAGTTTACGTCACCACTTTGAAATTTGAATAACCACTTGTTTGCTACTTTTCAACAAAATAAGGCTAATAAAATAGCAATGTTGCTCTAAGTAGAACTTTATGGAACAATAAAAACCGGCTGTGCATTATGAAATTAAACAAGGCTTCACTCTTCAAAAGGTATAAATACTCCATGATCTTTCTTTTTTTTTAATCATAATCAATTTATATAAACTATCACTTATTTAAATATAATTACAACAACTCAATTACAAAATGTCTGACACTGGTAGAAAAAACTTCACTGATAAAGCTCAAGAAGCCTTAACTCCTCAAGATCAAAAGAGTTACGTGCAGCAAGCCAAAGAAGGTATCACTGATGGTGTTGACAAAGTTCAAGGAAGTCTGCAACCAAATGAAGCTAAATCCACCACTCAAAAATTAGGTGATGCCGTCCAAAGTGGTCATGATGATGCTAAATCAAATGTTCAAAGTGGAGGTAAATCTTTGAGTGAAACTGCTGGTGAATACGTTGAAAGTGCCAAGAAAACCTTGGAAGATGCTGCTGAATATGTTTCTGCTTCTTTGACTGGTGCTAAAGAAGGTGCTGAAGAGGGTGTCAAGAAATGAGTTATAGATTAACACTACAAGACATTATTTGCACATTTATCAAACTTTGTTGAACTCTCTGTTTGGCTTTTTCATTTGACCGTCTCTTAGTTTGTATAGGTTGATAATAACAATATGATTCAATAACATAAATATATCCCTTTTTGTAACCTTCAAGTCATCGTTTTGTTGATTCTAGCTTTTTTAGTTTAAACCAAAGGTTCTTTCTTGTTTTGTTTAAATCATTTACGAAGTGTGAAACAATTACTCTCAAAACTAAACAGATTAAAATGAATTATTTAAACTGTGGACTCATTGTTAGTAGTACTATGTTCAATAGCTTGTTTTTCAACACTTCCATCGTCGAGATCAGTTCCAACGTTATGAAGACCCCCACCAATAGTTGAAGTGAATCTATGATCAACAGGAACAAATGATCTGGAACTCCAAGCATTTGGAACAGTATCATACATCTCATCAACCTGTTCTAAAGTTAAACCTTTAGTTTCATAAACGAAAAAATAAGCAAAGATCAAACACAATAAATTACATCCACCCCAAATGAAAAACACCTTGGATTGTAATTTAGCAGAACCTGGAACATCATCAACCAAATATGGAGTGGCATAAGCAATTGCAAAATTCCATAACCAATTTGAAGCAGTTGACATTGCAACTGATTTTGCTCTGGTTCTCAATGGGAAAATCTCACCAACTATAACCCAACAAATTGGACCCCATGTTGCTGCAAAGAATGCAATAAAGATACAACTGAAAGCAACCAAACACTTATTAGCAGAGTCTGATTTAGATGCAGTCCCAACAATAGCGATAATTAATTCTGAAACACACATACCGGCAGCCCCAACTAACAACATACTTCTACGACCTAAAGTTTCAACCAAAATAACACCAGGAATTGTCATACCAAGATTAACAACACCAGTAGCAATTTGAATTAAAAATTCATTGGCTATACCTGAATTCTTGAAAAAAGTTGTACCAAAATAAAAAATAAAATTGATACCAGTCAATTGTTGAAAAGCTTGTAGGCAAGTACCAGTTATTAATCTCTTTAATTGTTTGTTTGATGTGTAAAAACAATCAATCCATCCACTATTACCTTGAGTCAGTTCAAATTCATAATTGGCATTAATTTCACCTAGTTCATCAATAATTGCAGGATGATCAATTGGTAATCTTCTCAATCTTGCTAATGATTTAGCAGCATCATGTTGTTTGTCTCTAGACACGTAAAATCTTGGAGTTTCAGGTAAAAAAAACATACCAATAGTCAAGACCAAAGACCAAACAAATTGAATGGCAATTGGAACTCTGTAAGATGCAGGACCATCAATGGCATGAGTACCTTGATTGACGACATTGGCCAATAATAATCCAATGGTTATTGCAAATTGGTATAAAGAAGTGATGGCACCTCTAATATAACGAGGCACAGTTTCAGCTTGATACATTGGGATTGTTGCCGATACTAAACCGACACCAAGACCAGCAAATGCTCTTCCAGCAACCAATAGATCAATACCAGTTGCAGCTGTTTGTAAAATAATTCCAAAATTGAAGACCAATAGAGTTGCGATGATCAAAGTCCAACGACGACCAAGTGTATCAGCAATCAATGGAGCACCTAAAGATCCGAAAAAAGTACCAGCAGACAAGATTGAAACTATTAAGGAATGTTCGGCTGATGAGAAAGTACCTGGTTGTCCATTAACACCTGGGATATCTTCTGGAAAGTGTTTCAAGACGTATTTCATAGCTAACATTCCAGAAATAGTACCAGTATCAAACCCAAACAAGATACCACCAAAAGCAGCAAATATACCAGTGTATATAGCCATAGTTGTTGAGCCTTCGCTCTTCTCTTCAACATTTATGAAACGTTTAAACAATGGATTGCTTTCAATCCCCATACTTGATAAAAATTTATGTGAATCTCAAATAATAACCAGAAAAAGAAGTTAGAAGAAGTAGAATGAAGGGGATGTTGAACGATCTTTATAATGAGATCTTAGAAAAAGAGAACCCCCATGGTAGTTTTAATTTAAGGTGATCTTGCGAGAAGGCATGACCCAAATAAAAAACCACAACAAAGACACCAGGTTGCCAAATAAAGGAAGATAATCTGCGCAGAGTATAGCAAAAAACTGCATTGAACCTTAATACGTTAAAGGACAAATGCACGTTTTAAGTGGCGGGGTATACGTGAGATGGAGTCAAAGTATGGCCAATATCTAATATCCAATGGCCCACCGAACAAAATTAGTCCTTAATTTAATGGACAAAAGTTTCTCCAGTTGTCACTTGCTGATCTTGAAGTTGAAAGACATGAATATCGGAGAATCAACTGATTTACTGTGACCTCATAGCATCTCCGTCATTTGAAAAATCACACATTGTAATCACAGTAGCAGTTAACATCATCACCAGTAGTAGACAACTGGCTGGTTCTCGGTGGCTGATGACGATGATGATGACTGTTTGGTATTGTTGATTGTTGTTGTTTTGTTTAGGCTGAAGGCTGAAGATCAAGGAAAAACTGTGAAGGGAGGCTTGAAAGGAGAATGGCGTTGGGGTGCATCTCGGACTAATCAAATTGCATCACAGCCAATGAAATAGTCCGATCTGCACAAGTCAGAAGGGGCAAGTTACTACTCTCAACTCTCAACTCTCATGCCAGTCAGTAACTACAATGTATTTATGCACGCCCTCCAATAAGTTTTAATTGACTAGCTGATAACCCATGCCGTGTTTATTATAAGTGGAGAAATAAATAATTCCATATTGTAATAAATTACTCATGATCATATAGCTGTAAACTCTATAAAGGGTCCAGAAATTTCATTACGTTGACGTCGACGTGATCATCAAAATTATTTTCTCCAGAACTTTGCATTTCTGCGCCGGTCGACGTCGTCGATCTTCTAATTCGATGAATGTTCAGTGCGCAATATATATAATCATACGTCATATTTGTCTTGACAAGGTTGTAATTTAAGCGATATTCTTGAATCCGACCTGCCAAGTAGTACAGCTAAATATAATATTTATAAAAATATTTGTAGAGTATGCTACGGCCATGAGTACAATATTTATAATAAGTCATATTTCACGATCACATGATATCGGCTGGGAAATTACTTCAACTATTTTGCAATTAATGTTGATCAATATAATAATTATGTTAATTTTTATGATATAATTTAATAATATTGTTGATATTGATAATCGATCAAACGGAATCTAAGGATTGATTGTACTGATGGACGTTTAATTCGAGTAAATATTATATATCTTTCTCGCCAGTTGTGACAATATTAATTCTAAAATATTGCTATGTGCTTTCGGTTAAATCAAAATCTAACCCGGTTGAATAAACTTGAGTAATAAAACTATAATCAACTGCTTTTCAATAAACATGCTACAAAATTATTATATATTTTTACCTCCCAAATCATATAAACACAGTGGAATTTATCAATATCAATTAGCCACAATTAAACTAAATCTTCTTGACACTGAAATTTGCAACAACATCTTAACAGCTTCGTCACTTCAGGATTTCAAATAGAGGAAATATCCCAATTGGGATATTTATTGCACTTTTAATTTTTTTTTGTGTTTTTTTCGCTTGTTGGTGATGAGCAATTAGCAGCTAACAAAAATTTGAAGTTACAAAATTAATTCAGCTTGATCTGATCTGATAAATATTGGGAATCTTCAACTGGTTTATGATAAGATCAATCATTAAGAACACTTCAAAGATGGCATCTGAATTACCGGTATCCAAATTCCAAACCAAAATTCTTTCTGTAAATCCATCTTCAATCACATTTGATGAATTTGATAACTTGACCATAACTGATAGTGACACAAAAGAAAATTTGGAAATAGCTGCAAAGTTAATTTCACAATCAGATAATATTGTTGCCTTCCCTACTGAAACGGTATATGGTCTTGGTGGGAATTCTTTCAACGATGAATCAGTGAAAAACATTTACAAGGCTAAGAATAGACCTGTTGATAATCCTTTGATCTCTCATATCTCAAAAAAATCTCAAGTAAAGGAGTTCTTCAACGTTGAAATACCTGAGATATATAAACCTTTGATTGATAAGTTTTGGCCAGGACCTTTGACAATCCTTATACCCTATGATGAACACTCCAAGTTATCGAAATACACTACAGTTAATCAACCTACCGCAGCCATTAGATTACCATCACATCCAATAGCGAGAGCTTTAATCCACTTATCCAACACCCCAATAGCTGCACCTTCAGCAAATGCGTCAACTCGCCCAAGTCCTACATTAGCACAACATGT
Organism: Wickerhamomyces sp. NRRL YB-2243; assembly: GCA_030581995.1. Lineage (NCBI taxonomy): Eukaryota > Fungi > Ascomycota > Saccharomycetes > Phaffomycetales > Wickerhamomycetaceae > Wickerhamomyces > Wickerhamomyces sp. NRRL YB-2243. The sequence goes on from JAKTWL010000013.1 coordinate 273,444, forward strand.
TTATCATGACTTGAAGGGAAAAATTCCACTGATATTAGATGGTGGGTTTTCAAGAGTTGGTGTCGAATCAACCGTTGTTGATGGGTTGAGTGATCCACCAATGTTATTAAGACCTGGTGGGGTCAGTTTGGAACAGATTAAAGAAGTCGGTGGTAAAATGTGGTCTAACATTAGAGTAGCTAAAAGAGTTGCTGACGAAAATGAAGTTGTCAAGACTCCTGGTATGAAGTATAAACATTATTCACCAACCGCTAAAGTCATTCTAGTTGAGGACGAATCATCTATTGGGAAATACGTTGAAAGTCATGGTTTATCAAGCTCAAGACTAGGATTACTAACAGCACAGACGTTCAAAGGTGATGGTTTCAGCGGGATTGTAGAGAATCTAGGAAAGACCAAGAATGAAATATCAACAAACTTGTTCAATTATTTGAGAAAGTTGGATGAATTGAGCGTTGATATCATCTTTGTCGAGTCAGTTGAAGAAAGTAATGAAGGGTTAGCAATAATGAATAGATTAAAAAAAGCAGCCTCCGATATTATATAGTAATTACGAAGAGTGTTTCTTTTAAAGAAAGAAAAAAGTTTAATGACTAGTGTACTACATCAATTCTTCTTAGCTTTGAATAATGTGACTTATATATTATGGCCACGAAGCCAGCCACGAGGTCCTCCATTTTCTTATAATTCTATATCTGATCTTTGAACAATCCCTTCTCTTTCCCAATATTTTATTTATCGGAAACTGTCGTTTTAAACAACTGAATATATCGATTGACTCTGTCTTGCAAAATATTTTCTTGTTTCGTCAAAGATCAAAACAGAACTTGAAATGAGTGTCAATAGAATCAAATCAGAGAAAAAAAGTGCTTCAGTTTGGAAAATTTTTTGGAAAAATGGTATATAAATTGCACAAAGTTGTCCACATAATGATCCTAAAACTGCAAAATTGAACATTTGATTAGTGAAACCTAATTCAAAAACAGATTTGGTTGAATGACGACAACTTAAAGCATTGAACATATCAAAAATAACAAAACAGGTGAAGGTCATTGTAGTATCTCTTGCAGTGACTTCATTATCTTTCATTTCCTTGACATAAACATACAATGTCCCAACGATAACGAAAATGGAATTCAACAAAACTCTTTTAAGAACAGCATCAGTCAAGATCTTGGCCTCTCTTTTTCTTGGTGGTTTGTTCATAACTTCATGATCAACAGGTTCAACACCCAAAGATTGAGCAGGTGGACCATCCATCAAGATATTAATCCATAAAATTTGCATTGCATTCAATGGATTTGGTAATTTGAAAAAAGTTGCAAATGCAATCAATGATAAAGCAGCAACACTGGTTGAAAGTTGAAAAGTTAAGAAATTTTGAATATTGTTGAAAATCCCTTTACCTTCTTCAATAGCATTTAATATGGTGGAAAAATCATCATCTGTTAAAACCATATCAGATGCTTCTTTAGCTACATCGGTACCCATTTTTCCCATACTAATACCAATATCAGCCAGTTTTAATGCAGGTGCATCATTAACACCATCACCAGTCATAGCAACAACGTCACCACGTTTTTGTAGAGCACGAACAATTTGAACTTTATGTTCAGGAGTAGTTCTTGCAAAGACTGCAACTTGTGCTATAACTTGGGACAACTCATCCTCGGTCATTGTATCTAATTTTTCACCATTGATGACATTTCTTTCAACATCACTTATATTAATACCAATCTCTCTGGCAATTTCGATAGCGGTAGCTTCACTATCACCTGTAATCATAATAATATGTACACCACCATGCATCAACTGTGCAATTGCATTCTTCACACTTGGTCTTGGAGGATCTTTCATACCGATTAATCCATCAAAAATTAAGTCCTGAGGTTCAGTTTCAAATTCATTTTTAACATGAGCAAATGCTAAAACTCTTAAACCTTTAGATGCCAATTTGACAGCTGCTTCATGTATACCTTTTATGGTCTCTTCCTTCAGTTTAACTTGTTTGTTGTCTTTCGTAACATAGTGACTTGATCTAGCAATGACTTTTTCAACGGCACCTTTAACATAAGTTGTAAATCTTGATCTATCACCCGAGCTAACAGTCACAGCCATGTACTTTCTTGAGGACGAGAATGGTAATTCATGAACTCTTGAGATTGAAGGTCTAACATCTTCAATTTCAAATGATGGTAAAACTTCCAAAAGGGCAATATCTGTAGGATTACCAACATATTTTGATGATTCTTGTGAGTATTTAGAGTTATTACAAATGTTTGCAGTTTCTAGAGTTTGTTTAACATCTAGAGTCAAATATTGCCTTAGTTGAGATCTTGAAGTCTTATCAAGGTTCAAAACTTCTGATTTCATATCAACTGTCCAAATCTGTTTGACAGTCATATGATTTTGGGTCAAAGTACCGGTTTTATCACTGCAAATGACATTGACAGACCCTAAAGTTTCAACACTTGGTAATCTTCTAACAATTGCTTTATGACGAGCCATCCTTAGAACACCTAGCGCTAAAGTTACTGTAACAATGATGGGTAAACCTTCTGGAATAGCAGCAACAGCCAATGAGACTGAAACTTGAAACATCTCCAACCATGATCTTCCTTGAATTATTCCAATGAAACAGATGATTCCAATTATTATAAAACTGAAAAAGGATAAATCTTTTCCTAGTTTATCCATAGATTGTTGTAATGGAGTTTTTGGTTTTTCAATATCATTCATCATCTCAAAAACTGAACCAAATGCAGTATTATGACCAGTCCCAACAACAATACCAGAACCATGTCCATCACGAACCAATGTACCCATATATGCAATACATGAACGTTGTGTTAAAGAAATACCATTACCATTCAATGATATAGCATCTGTAGTTTTATGCACAGGTTCGGTTTCACCTGTAAGATTACTTTCATCAATGGCTAGATGAACAGCCTCAGTAAGTCTGATATCAGCCGGTATTCTATCACCAACTTCAAAATGAACTAAATCACCTGGTACTAATTGAGCAGCTAAAGTGTTTTGTGTTGAACTATTTCTAATCAAACGTGCTTCTGCAGGGACCAGCTTATTCAAAGCTTGTAAAGATTGTTCTGATCTATACTCTTGAACAAATCCAACAGTAACAACAATAGTAATCGCTAGAGTTATACTGACGGCATCATCAATGTTTCCCACCACGAAACTAACAAAAGCTGAGCCTATCAGCAATAGAATTAATGGATCCTGATAAAATGTTTGAAAAAACTTCCATACTAGACTTTCTTCGTCTTCAGAGGACAGTTCGTTCAAACCGTGTATTCCTCTTCTTTGTGTGATATCTTGTGTTGATGTAAGACCCGTGGTCAAGTTTGTATTCAGCAGTGTGATTGTCTCCTCGATTGATCGAGTACAAAATTGGTATGAAGGGGCATTTTCCTGTGATGGTGAACTGGAGCCACTTCTATTGACTAACTCGATATCGAACGGGTTGTCAGCAGCCTTGCTTCCCATGTTTTTTTTTTCTTCAACGATTCAAAGCTATGAAAGGGATACAGTTGAGAATAAGAGTAGAAGCAATTTCCGTATCTGAACTGAAATAAACGCTTACTGAGAGCAAATATTCAGATGTCTTTTCCAAGCAAATCGGTTAAATTTGGGCTATGTTCAACGAGTGACCAGACAAAAAGAGCAAAAAATCCGAAGTAAAAGAGGAGATTGGAAAAACAAGAGGCTATCAGTCGATAATTGATGTGTATTCCCACTGAATACCACCCAAAGCCCTCAATTTATGATTTTCTATCAGGCAGATTCAAAGTTGTTTTGATATTATTGTTTGATTCATGTTTTCATTGATTTCGTGTCCCAAAGAAAAAATTAGCGGAAAAAAGAAATTTTGATCTTGCGGTGTTGGGATGTAATACTCTCCATTACTTTTAAAACTTTTTATATTCATTTTCTGTGTTCTATTTACAGTCATCAACCCGTTCCCTCTATGCAATAATTACGGAAACCACGATGTTGGCTATTCATATCAGCTCCTAGCCAATTTTCATGAGAATAAAAAGCACACAAAATAAAACTATGCAAAAACCAAGTTCATCTATCCCCAACAATATAATATTAATGTACAACTTTCAAATAAAATAAATTTCCTAATTCATATATGATCCAACCAGTGCTGTATAAATCATCTTCATTTTGGTTCAACGTTATAGCGTAGACGAATACCCATTGCTGATAATTCTGAATCTAAATATTTTAAAACGAATGGGATAGCAACAGTTGTGGTGTTGTTACCACCAATGAACTTATGACCTTGCCCATCTTCCCAAATATCTGATTCATCAACATGAGAGGTTGAATGTTCAAATTTAGAAGAACAGTTACGACAACGAATTGATGCAGTTGAACCAATTCTTGGAACTGAGGTTTGAGTAGATAATAATGAACCACAACCACGGCAAATTGAAGTTTGAGCATAATCTGAAGAGTTCAATAGACGATCTTGTAATAAGAAAGCAGTACCATGACCAATCAAAGCATCACGTTCCATTTCACCGACACGGATACCACCATTTCTCTTACGACCTTTGACAGGTTGCATGGTCAAGGAGTTCACTGGACCAGTGGAACGAACTTGGAACTTATCGTTAACCATATGACGCAATCTTTGATAGTAGACAACTCCAATATAAATATCACATCTTAGTTCTTCACCAGTAGCACCAGAGTACATCGGTTCATTACCATGGTAGTTATAACCAGCTTTTCTCAATTGTTCACCAAAATAATCAGCTGGAGTATCACTTTCACTAAAAGTCCATGGTGTGGCATCATGGGCAATACCATGAAGAGCACCAGCTTTACCGGCTAAAGACTCAACAAACATACCAATAGTCATACGAGATGGGAAAGCATGAGGATTAATAATGACATCTGGTTGAATACCGGTTTCAGTGAACGGTAAATCAATTGCTGGCCATTTTCTTGAACAAACACCTTTCTGTCCATGTCTCGATGAAAACTTATCACCAATCAATGGGGAACGGGTCACTCTATATTTAATGGTTAACGATTGGAATTCACTATCTCCATTTTCATCACCTAATAATTTAACTTCTTCAATGTAAGCACCTTCTGAAGAATGATAAGTTTTGACTTTGGTCTTACCAATAGTTTCATCCCAATAGGCACAGATTGGATCACCCTCCTCAACACGAGAACCGATCATTGGTAATCCGTCAGCATCTAAAATATTTCTCCATTCTTTTGGCCAATCGTCAGAACCAAATCCAATATGTTGAGTAATTGGATCACCACGACGTCTTGATTGTGATAAATCAACTTTTTCAACTTTATAAACTGTACCATAACCAAATCCTCTTTCATCAGCAGATTTGTTGATAATCATCGCATCATCCATATCATAACCGGTATATGAAATAACAGCAACAACAGCATTGGTACCGTTAGGGAAATTGTCCATACCATATTCATCATATAGATTGGCTTTAACAATTGGAGTTTGACCAGATTGCAATTTGTACAATTTGTTATCTGATCTATGGCATAGAGCAACACCTGGAGTACCCATGGTTTGTTTACCCATTTGACATTGATACATATTTCTTGGAGATTGATTGAAATCTGAGAAGGGGGTTAGATTAGCCAAAATTGACAAGATGTTTGTTGGTGAGAATTCAACATGAGTGTGAACATTGTTTTGAATTTCTTCTGGAACAACAGCAATATCCATATAAACTTGTTCAAATGGACCAACAATATCTTCTTTGTCCAATGGTAAGTAACGAACTGGACGCATCATTCTTGAATGTCCACCAAAAATGAACAAACCTGGATATTGACCTTTAGTTGATGGTGGAACATAACCAATTTCTAGATCCAATGGTAAACCATGGGAGTTTTCGACTTTCCAGAATCTTAAAGTTTGAGCGACAATTCTAGCATGATCATGAGTGGTCCACCCAACGATTTTACCATCTAGTTGAACACAACAAACATTTGGACCAGCTGCAAAAACATGAGGTGGAGACACACCTAAGGAACTTAGAGCTTCAGGAACTTTGGAAACATCACTTGCTTGGGTTGAGATAACACATTTATGAGCGAAATGATTTAACAAACCACAAGGAGAACCATCCGGAGTATGTACAGGGCATAAGAAACCCCAAGATTCTGGTAATAGTTTTCTAACTGTTGTTGTTTTCAACTGAGCAAAGAAAGAACCTCTATGAACCATTCTGAAATGGGAAATAAAACGATGGAAATTAATCTTTTCAGCAACAACGGTATAACCAGAAACTTGTTGCAAATCTAAACCAGATTGTGAAACCAAATTACCCGTTGATAAGAAATATTGTAATTTTTGACCAACATTTTCATTGATTCTTGAAAAAACCCTAGTCATGTATTTACGATCATTGAAGTTGATTGCCACCCCACGATTTATATCAGATTGAACCTGTAACCTTATACTACTTAGATAATCTTCAATCTTTTCTTTGATAATCATACCATAAAGGAAACCACCTAGTAAGACTTCTTGATGTTGAGCAGAATCTGGATTATCAGGTGAACAATCACCAGCAACCAAAGTGTATAGTTTTCTAATCATGAAAAGAAGCATACTGAATTTATCTCTGTTGTTATCAAGATGAACCAAGACAATACGTCTCAAGACTTCTTTACCAACATCAACATCGGAAACATCTGGAGTAGCGTTAAAGACAACTCTGAACTTATCACCCAGGTAGGCTAAAGTTTCTTGATTTGAGTTCAAGTTATAAGTCTTATAGGATCTCAATAATAATTCAAGACGATCAGTCAAGAAAGAGTTCTCAGTGTCAGAACCCACTATACCATCAAAGATTTCACGGTCACTTGTTTCCATCAAAGCCTTTAATATCATAACAGCAGGAACTAAGAATTCATTTTTTCTCCAAGAAAATCTGAAAGTGACATTACCATCATTCAAATAATGTAAGACATTGGTTTGAGAGGTTTGATCAGGTCTAACACATCTTATTTGAATACCAAACGCAGAATATGAAGCACCTCTATTACCAAAGGATGGACGGATAATGGCCATAGGATGATTACGACGTTGAACAATCAACATACGAATCAATTTCTCGATACCATTGACAATAAAATAACCACCAAGTTCATCTGATTCTTCTTTATGACTTACCAATTGATCTGGTGAAAGACCTTCTAAATGACATCTATTTGATTGCACCATGATTGGAACTTGACCAGCTTCTCTAATTTCACTAACTTCTTCACCATCATTGACGGACCAAGTAACTTTCAACATGAGTTTACCTCTGTAAGTGACCATTCTTTCTCTTGCCTCTGATGGCCATGTTTTTCTGTCAAGTGATAATTTATCATTTGGAGGGACTTGAGGTTTAGCCAATTGGACAGAGTCGACTCTGATTTTCAGTTTATTACCCAATCTATCGGTATCATTTGTGTCAAAGATGGTCTTTGTACCAATATCCTTGACACCCAAGTTCAATAAACCACCACTTGGACCTTCAGTTAAAGCATTGAAGGAACCAATATGAGGTTTCACAGCTTCTTGTAGTAAAGGGAAGGCTGATTTGTCCTTAGGAGGGTTCTGGAAACGCTTTTCACGCTCCAAAGTTCTGAAGTCTGCTGTTCTCTTTTGAGCAACCATTGCCAACAAACCACCGATGATGATTGAAGAGTTGAAAAGTGTTGAAATGGGAATCTCTTAGAAGAATTCGGTATTTCGGTGCTTATTAAAATTTTTTTTTTTTATTTTCTTTTAGCACATAGGCAAAAAAAAAAAGTGAAAAGGTTACCCGGAACATCGAATTTGGTGGCGATGGAAGTGGTAAAGAGTGGATGATTGCTGGTTTTTGCAACGGTTGTCTACGAGTCCCCACCTGTGTTCAATCAAGTCTACTCTAGCTATAGATTTTCTCTCACAGTTTTTACACTCTCATCAAATCTTAACAGGCTTTGGCATCATTGGAATAGCTCATCGGACCGGCCACGACTCAGCCAAATCTTCAGAATTAATAACGTACAAGGAAGAAACCTCTTTGAAATTAAATCATATTAAACAACTGTTTTCACTTAGAGATGGCCAAGTCAAGGTTTGAATACGTAAAGCAGTTTGAAAAAGACAACTTTTTACTCCAAGATTGTTTCATCGTCGTAAGGATTGATGGTCGTGGGTTTCATAAGTTTTCTGAACATTATCAGTTCGACAAACCAAATGACATAAGAGCTTTGAAATTATCAAATGCTGCTGCTTTGAACGTTACTAGAGAATTAAAAGATGTTTTTTTAGCGTTTGGGGAATCAGATGAATACTCCTTTGTTTTGAAACCATCTACAAATCTCTTCAATAGAAGAGAGTCCAAGATTGTTTCAACAATCGTTAGCTTATACACTGCAAATTATATCCATCTTTGGTCCAATTTCTTCCCAGATCATTTGCCATTGAGTTATAAAAAACTACCAACTTTTGATGGGAGAGCTGTTCTATATCCTAATTTGAAAACCATCAAAGACTACGTCAGCTGGAGATTTGTTGATACTCATATAAACAATCTATACAATACTTGCTTTTGGACACTGGTATTGAAAGGTGGATTAACGAGGACAGAGGCTGAAAAGCGACTCTCAAAAACGTTATCAGCCGAGAAGAATGAGATACTGTTCAAAGAATTTGGTATCAATTATAATGAGGAGCCAGAGATCTTCAAGAAGGGGTCTTTGATATTCCATGGGGAAATACTACATACTGATGTTTATAGGGATATCAACATATTCTTTTCAGAGTTTGAACCAAAAGAGAAAGAAAAGGTATGACTATCTTCATAGTTCAGTTCTTAAGGGCAGAAAAGAATGATTCTATATCTTCTTTGTTGACAACTTTACCATCTTGAGCGAAAGGAGTCAAGAACGTCTTCAATTTATCCTTGATGTTTTCATAAGCTTGAACACCTTGAATCGCTTGAATTCTTGGCAATGAACTCAATGCCTTTGCTCCAAGGACAAATATTGAAGAGTTATCATCTTCATCTTCCTCATTATCTGGGGGTGGCTCGTATATAATGTCATCTTTCAATAAATAAGGAAATTTTGTGAAGAATGCTTTGATTATTGGATTTGATGAATTTTCAGGTAGACTAAAATATTTTGTAAAATTCTCTTCATGGTTCTGTTTAAGGAAGATTGAGTAATCATAATCATTAAGTTTTGTTCTCTTGGTCAAAGTACCCAGGAAACTATGTGTTTCTTGCTTTAGCAGTTTTTCATTTCTCTCTTCTATTGAAGCAGAATCAATCTTCTGTAATATGTCCTCAACCAAAGTATCATTGGATTTGATAGAATCGAAAAAAGCCTTGTTATTGGCAACGCATTTCCAACAAATGAAACAATCAAAATCATCCAGTCTTGGGAATCCATCAATAGCAACTTCATTATCATTGTCGTAATCGTTAGGGTCATTATTATCATTATTATTTTTGTCATTAGCCTCAGCTTTATCATTAGCATCAAATTTTTCAGTTTTAACACCACCAGTCTCACCAAGTTCCGGCTCTTTTAGACTATCTAGCATATTAACTCCCTCATTCTGCACCTTTTCAGGTTCGAATTTTGGTAAACCCATGATACAATAATCATGAAACCAATCCTCTTTACAAACATCACCAAGAATACATTGAAGCATATTCCCAGTTTCTTCGGTTGGATTATAGTCACGAGCACAATCACAAAACTTTCCTTGAAAATTGTGATTATAGATATTTGAATCAGATGGGATATCATCATCAACTTTACTTCTCAAGTTACATGGTGATTTGACTCTTGTAGTTCCACAATCACAAGTGAAGTTTCTCTTTGTAAATAGCTCCACTATATTATGATCCGAGTGACACTGGATTGAGCAAGAATAACAGACACCAGCCAATTCTTTGGTTTGAGCAAAACATGTCAAACAAGCATAAACTTGTTGTCTTAATGGACCTGAAGCATAGGTACACGAGTTTGGATCATAGGGCATCAGTTCTTTGGCCTCTCTTTCCAGAACAAGCTGGGATGAGATGTAGTCAGCAGCAGTAAGGGAGTCTTGTGAGCTAGATGTCATTTCAGTACTGATCTTTCAATGATTGAATGATTGAGGTTTTGATGAGGAAAACACGCCAAATTCTGTCTTATTATCATTATCAAAAGGAAAACAAATCACGCGCTGTATAGGGAAATAATCGCGAAATAAACACGTGATTGGTCTCGTGCCTGATAATTACCGGATTTGGGTAGGAACGGATAATCGAAATTTGAAGCCATACAAAATTTGTGTGTGTGAGCATGCAAAAACATCTGAAGCCATCGTTCTTTCGTATTTTCTTTCTTTCTTCTTTCTTTCTTTCTTTCTTTCTTTGTTCACGTTGTTCTTGTCTTCACCATTCTCACTCTTCAGTCTTCAACCCAATGACCATTTCATTCAAGAACCACCTTCCTGTTCAGGCACAGTGTCTTATTTGATCCTCTCAGCCAATAGGAACCTTCCGGAGCTGAATTTCCACCGCGATTTTGGGATTACTAACGATTTAAAAGTGATAATGAGCTCGTTTTGAAGTATTTTTGAGCTTTGAAATCACTTGAAAAACCAGCATACACTAAGTTGGATCCTACGATTTCAGTTCTTCATACAAACTTTCAGTTCTACGAATCAAATTTATCCTAAATCTGTCTTGAAGGTTATTCTTCAATAATTGGTCCGGGCAGCGCAAAGTTTCTCTTCACTACAAAATTGTCATCAACGAAGAAGCCAAAGCAAAAAAAAAAAAAAAAAAACCACTATACGTCCCAAAAGACCACCAGAGATTCTCTTCATTTTACTCGTTATTCACGTTGGATCGTTGTTTTGACTTCTTACACTCTCTTACAACTATCATAAATATCATCTCCAGTCTCAGTTAGACTCCTCTTAGCCACCAACCAGAAATTTATCTCAGTTTGCACCGTTTACCCACACATTCTATCATAGGGTAGTCATTAATAATCATCAATTATGAACCACATAGACTATATTTCACAACTGAACATGGAAGAACTTCCTGATATCGAACTGGATAACAGTGATCTTGCCTCATTCACAGACTTAAGTTTCTTTAATTTTGATTCTGCTTCGTTCAATGCTGAATCTGAATTTAGTAATATCAAATTGAACTTCCAACATCAAGTTGAACAGCAGATCAATAACTCATCTGAATCTCCACTACCACAACAACACTTTCATACAAATGATTTGATGAATTTTAATGAGCCAGTCAAACAAGAGTCAACGTTCACACTTTCTATACCACAGGCTGTGACTCCAATGACCACAATGTCTTCACCAGAATTTGATCATTCCACAGAAAGTGATAAAAAAAAGAGAAATACTGCTGCTTCTGCGAGATTCAGAATTAAGAAAAAGTTGAAAGAACAAGAAATGGAGAGAAACCTGAAAAACCTTAAAGAAAGAATCGAAGGTTATAACTTGAGAATCCAAGAGTTAGAGTTGGAGAATAAATGTCTAAAATCACTTATTATTGAGAAGAATGAACAGAAATCGAATGATTTGTTGAAGAGTATAAGACTAAAATCTATCAACGATGAAGCTACTATTCAATAGATCATATAGTGATTCAATATCTGTCATCATGAAGTTAACGAAAGTTTCAGTTTGGTGTGTTTTCTTTTCAACAAAGTTCAGCTCAGTTCAGATTTATTTAATTGTTATGGAAAAAGATGAGGTGAATCGTTTTGTTTTTATTCAACCATAGGTACCAAGCTTTATTGTTAATGAATATCACGTTTCTGTTAAAAACTAAAACACTGTAGAGGTCATTTACCAGACTAATGTAAAAATTAGTTCTAGTATTTATTCCTAGTAATACACACACAAAATCCCTTTTAGGATAAAAATAAAACTCTCCCAACCAAGAATAGACATAATAAGACTTATAGATTTGTAAAAAACTAGTTGGGGAGGACAGAAGAAGGGATTAGAGCACACTTTTGATTGGAAGTCAGTGTTAGGTTGGGAAGTTTGAATATAATTGAAATATTATAAGAAGAATTGATATAGTAAAATATGAAAAAAAAAAGCGTTCATGGTTGATTCTTATCTCAACAACCAGTGTCGTGTTTTAATGTACATGACGGAGGAACTCATTCCGTATCTCTTTAGATTGCTGCTGCATATAAGGCAACTAAAATACCAACCGAGGCACCAACAAATGGGAAGTCACCCAAAATTAATCTTAGAGTGATTGAATCATGGAAGAAATGTTCCCTAACAATTTGGATAAAACTTCTGGATTCTAGAAGACCATGTTCAGCAGCCCAGCCTTCAGCTGTGTTTTTGACATCATTGAATGAAACATCACGATATAAAAACAAGTAAGCCAATAAAAATTTGATCAAATTAAATACTAGTGGATCAAATTCATTCTTCTTAAATTTCTTAGCAATGAAGTTGAAGTAGTATGAGCCAATCAAAGGAATAATAACAGATAGCAAAGTCCATGTGAACAAGACTGACAAGAACTTAAATTGAGTGAAGACAGTGAAATCCCAAATAGGCCATTTTAGGTTGATGATGTTTTCATATCTGGCCAAAATTTTCTGACTCAAGAATGGTGCTTGTCTCAATTGGATGACAGGAACTTCTTGGTACAACACTGCGTTCAATTCAGCAGCAATGATCAACAAAGAAACAGATTCTGCTGAACTTAAAGATTTTCTCAAATCTGCACTTTGCTTGGTAATTGAATATTTGATATCATCCGACTTGTCCTTGATATAGTCGGTTGTTTCCTCAGATTTGGCGATAAACCAATCTTGAATCTTTGTGACAAACTCAAATTTGGATGGTTTGTATTCAGGATCAGAATCGTCATCTTTCTCTTGAGAGATCAACTCAATCTCTTCATCATCGTCATCACTTTCACTCTCATCACTTTCACTTTCACTTCCTTCATCTTCATCATCTTCCTCTTCGGTACCTTCGGCTGGTTCCTTTGATGGACTTGAATCAGCATGTCTAAAACGGTTGGCGATTGACAAGAACTTTGATGGGGAAGAGTTCAAAACAGGCTTACGAGCAGCTTGAGATGGAATTTCAGTAACCTTTTTTGGTGAAGTTCTTTGTCTGAACTGGATGTACTTTTTAAATTCCTCATCCTCTTCTAATTCAGGATGATTGTCAAAATATTCAGCCAATCTTTCTTCCAAGATTGGTTTGGTTCCTTCTTCACTATATCAGTAGTTAGTATCGTGTAAAAAGTACCCATGATACCATCTTGAAAGATAAATAGATGGGGTAAAGTCCAAAAATTTGACGTTGACATACTCGAGGTTCAATCTTTGAATTAGTTGTAATAGACCAGTCTTGTTCAATTGTTTTAAACTCATTTTCAAATGAAGTTGTGGCGTTTGGTTGTTGTTGTTGTTGTTGTTGTTGTTCTGGGTCTTGTTTGTTGTTGTTTTTCTTTTATGGTTTTTTGGAAATTTGCTTCTTTTTGTTATGATTCTAGGCAGTGGATTTACGGTTTCCACGACAACCTCAAAAAAGTAAACAAACCTCTCACGTGATAGTCACGTGCCTTATAATAGCCATTCAGGTAATTTCGTTAGTTCTTCTTTGTAAAACCCAACTAGAACTCAGTCATACTATGAAGTCAACTACATCTGCTTTATCAAGAAAGGGTCTAAATATAACATAACAATCTTGAATGATAAATTAACCAAAAAAAGAAACTATATAAACCACTATGATTAGATTACTCGTTGAATAGATTTTGAAGGGGTTTCAATCTGTTTATTTTGGAGCTTCTTTGAATGAGATAGCAGCTTCTTCACCCATAGCAGAGATGATAGTAACCAACAAATCTTTACCTTCGTCGAAAGCAGCTTGGATGTTGTCACCTAATTCACCTTCTGGGGCACGGACATCATCTTTGGTTTCACCATCTGGGGTCATCAAGTTTAAGTAACCATCATCAATGTCTAACAATTGGAATTCAGTTCTTGAAACGAATGGGACTTCCATGTTATGGGTAGATGGGGATAAATCTTCCAATTTCTTTTGAGTGAAAATATCAATGGCAACTAAATGGACTTTAGCGTGACCATGCTTACCAGTTTTAGAAGTAGACATATCAACGATTTTACATGGTCTACCTTTGATGACAACGAAACCATTTTTTCTCAAAGCGGAACATTGTTGTGGGAAGGTTAAGGAACTACCAGCATCAACGGTATCAAAGACGTGCTAAAGGATAATTGGTTAATAAGTTTGACCGAATAGATGGAGATGAATTGTTCTGTTGAGAGTTTTGTGTAAGGTTTTCTTGGTTTGACCACCAACCCCAATCCCGGTCCAGTTCCATCTCTTTCATGGTGCAAAACATGAGATGAAATTCAAAAAGCCATTGCACAAGGTTAAAACTGGTAGAAACCTTCAGGATGAGAATGTACTTTGCATCTTGTCATCATTGATGACATTTGAAGAACATCAGAGAGTGGATAAACCAATCATGATTGGGATTTTTCAAAAAACATGAAAAGCATTATAGCCCTTGAATATACAGATAACCAACAAATTTGAGGCCAGCTTTTCCAAATCAAAACCAAACAAAACTCTCAAACAATACAGGTAAATCTGAACATACTTCTTCTTCAGCCATTTTGTATTATTTTATTCAAAAAGAGATGAATTCTTTATGCCAGAAAAGAAGAGAAAAGTTTTTTTTCAACGTTTGAAAAATTTCAACACCAAAAGGAAAAAAAAAAAAAGTTCCGGTTTGTCGATTCCGGGTAATTTTGATAATTTTGAATCCACACTCTGTGTAAATTTCAGAATGACCTCGGAACTGGCTTTTGTTAGTAGCGTATAAGCGAATTTTGAAAGGTCATCAAACTTTATGGAGTCTCTTATCTTTAGCGGTGGTCTTGTTATCTATCGATGAGGTGAGATGAGAGTCGTATTTAGTTGAACAAATTGATGAAATAATTTTTCATGAAACGAACTCCTACTGTCTTTGATTAAGATAATATTGAAATATAGACCGACCGGCCCTTATATCATGACATGAACCAATCACTTATCTGCTAGTTCTCTACGATTAAAGGTAGAAGCAGGCCGGTACAAGATTTGGCTATATATATTTAGGGTTCGATATTCATTAAATGTCATGTACACATTAGCAAGTTCATTAGCAACGTTCATCATTAGCAATTGATTGACAATTTGTTTAAAGATATTTTGTCCTGATCAGTCATTAGAATCAAATAGCAATTAGCTATATGTTACAGGTCAATTTGGTTCTTCTGTCCCCTTAACAGCTTCTATAGTTTTCAAGCGCTCAAATATATCCAACTTTTTTTGACGATATTCAAGTCTGTTTTGGATCTCACAGTTCATTAATTTGAGATATTCCCATTTCCACTTCATTTTCTGGGTAGCCAACTTGAGTATCTCTTCATGATATTGAGCCAGTGTACCAGCCGAGCAGTCTCCACTGATTGTAGGAGATGTAGAGTCAAGTCCAAATTTGTTGATAATAGAAATACTCTCATTGCCATCCATATCATCATAATCCTCTTCATCACTTGAGAAAAGGTTTCGGAATGACTCGTAATTGAATCGCTCGAAGGTTGATTTTCTCAGATCATTGAACAAAGAAGGAGATGAGGAGGAGGATATTTCCGAGGTTGAGGAGTCAGATGGTTTGTCATTCATGAGTGTGTGAGTTAGTGGAGGTAAAATTTTGGGTCCTTCAGGACGAGCCTCCATGACGACTTTACCCACCTGGTTGGTCTTATCTTGATTGATGACCATAACTTTTGGTAGTGGTTTACCGACTGTATAGCCGGACAGGAAATTACCTTCTTCAAAATTTCGCTTTGATCCCTTGTTCAGTCTAGGGATCTTCGAAATTCTGATCAATAGCCTATCTTTCAAATTAACCTTAGTTGATGAGGTACTTTCATTGTTTGGGGACTCTTCATTAATTAATTCTTGGAGCTCAGAATCGACTTGCACTCTCTCAACAAAATCTCTCCATAAACAATTGTATCTCGCACGAACGCTTCTCAAGTTGGTTCTTTTTTTTATGTTTTCATCTTTATTCATTTCTTTGCTAATCACTTCCCATTTTGATGATCTTTGACCCCATTGTGCCCTGAAAGGTTGATGAAATAGAGCTTTCTTTAGCAAAGTGGTATCGAAATAGCCTGCTTGTTCTTGTTCAATCCAAATTGGGCTTTTTAGAGTCAAATTTGTTTGAGGCTCTTGCTCAAGAGTTACGGTTAGTTTTCATGCACATCGTTGGAATTTTCTAAGGGATGATTTCAAACTCACCAGAAAGGGAAACAAGACGAGTTTGAAGAACAGCATTTCCAGAGACTGGCGAGTTAATAGGTGGTGGATTTGTGTGTATTGATGCGTCCAATGAATTGGGAAACATTCCCATCCCCTATTAACACTCAATTTAAATCGTAACGTTGGATCCCATTAATAATGGAGATCTGCAAGATTTCTGGATCAACAGATCTTTTACACATGATCTATTGTTTTACGTAATATCTTACATAACTGGAAATCAAAATCACTGGTGTCAGCTGTAATGTACGTTATTTCATTTCATTCATTCGGGCCCATATATGTCTATGGATGTTTTGCCTTTCTCAACAATTCCAAATCTTTCTCAACTTCCTCAGCTTTTAAATCATCAGGACTCAGATAATGTTTCATGATTTTATTCAGAGAGGCATTATGTTCTTTAGCTGAGTTGGTTTCAGGATTTATACTTTTGGATGGTCTTCCAACACTTCTCTTTTTCGTAGTTGTAGGATTCATTGAGCCATCATTCAGTCCAGTAGTCGTGGACCCATCCGTATCAGAATCGTTTTTCTCTGTCGATAGTGCTCCAGTCGAGACATACCGAGTGGATAAGTCATCACCTGTAACAATACTAAATTCACGTTCAGTCAATAAAGGAGCAAATCCTTCCAGAATCGAGGACAAAACTTGGTTTCCATGTGGGATCCCAGAGGATGATAATGGCTTGGTTATTCTAGAATTTCTCCCGGAAACTTTAGCTCTTCTACTAGAGCCATGATTATTCGTTCCAGCTGATGAAGCCCCTGTATCCGTTTCTGAACTATTTTCCAGATCCGAAACATTATTGCCATTAGCTCTAGGAGAGGCGACAAACCCATCTTCTCCGTGATTGATATATTGTGATTGATGGATTGTATTGATATTATTCAACCCGTTAAATCCAGCATAAAACTTCTCAGCTCTAGCAGAACCAATCTCACTGAAGTCACGTTCAAGGGTACTAAGGAGAGACTTCTGCCTTAGAAGAAAGAATTTAAGCTTTTCTAGTTTGTTGTTCACTAGATCATGTGCATCCTTATAAATCTTCAGTGATTCGTCATAATAAGTTTTTATATTTTCATTTCTTTTGACTCTTCTCCATGCCTTCAATCTTGACAATTCCAAGTCACGTTTCTCAGCAATGTCTTGTTCAATGTTGAACAACTCATCATCAACATACATGGAAGTTGACAGTCCTGTATTTGGATCTCTCGGAAGATATAACTTATTCAATCTATCTTCAAATTGTTTCTTTTGATGTAAGTAAAGACTATCCCTATTCTTTTCCTTATACCTGTAAGTTTCGCTGTAGTAACCGAATAACTCTGCTCTTCTTCTTTCCCTGTTATTTCCATTTGAAAATGTAATGATATCATCTGAATACTTCACATTTAATGGTTCAAGTTCTGGAAGAACAACGGGCTCAGCAACATCTGTATCTGTTCGTATGCAATATTCGGATTCGGGATCTCTTATGGAGCTTTCAGTTTTAGCAATGTTTTGATATCTTTCTGGCATATTTCTGTTGATTACAATTCTCTGAGGCTTTATGATACTACCAGTGCTATCGTGCGCAGATCCGAATCTAGAACGAGCAGCAGGAGGAGGAAAAGAAGTGTGGTTGCTTTCTTTCATCCCATTCAGAGCCAACACAGCATTTGTAAATTCAACATCGTTATCATCCAGCGTAACAGCTGCCTGTAGGATGGATGTGATACCTGTTTGCAAAGTTGGTTGATTATTATATTCGTTTATTTGCACTGGACCACCAACCATTGTGGGAAAATTTCCACCTTCTTGTCTTACCAACGAGTATCTTTCATTGTCCAAAGGGTAGGATACATCCGAGTATGGAAGTGTTTGAGCAGCCATCTTCTGAGTTTGAGGTTGAGTTTGGCTTTGTTTCTGTCTTGGAGGTGTAGGTTTAAAAACGTAGTGACGCATGGATTGGTCGAGGCCACTTGCTGGAGGTGGATTTTGAACCTCTACCGGGTTGAGATAGTACACGGTTCCCTCTACTTTACCGCTTCTGTTTCTCTTTCTTGGTGGCATCTTGAAGAAGCACTATAAAAATGAACAAATTCACAATGTGCGCCTCTGAAGGTGTATAATGTAGAGACGCAGTCGTTCTTTGTGATTTTGGAAAGAGAGACCAAGTTTTGATTTTCCATTTTAAAACAGCTCGATCGGTGAAAAAATGTCACTGTTTCCAATTTGCAGAACTGATCGAGTTATTTTCGTTAACATTACTTCAAGTGCGTTTAACGGTGACAAAAGTGTGCCAGAATAGACAGTCCATCTCATCAAAGAGATCTGTATAATTTTTGAGTAGATTCACACCGAATTTAGTGGACTTATTAGGGGGACGTTTGCGCTTGTTACATCCTCCGGCTATTTTGGCGGTATCTGTTTAGCTGTGGGCTACTAATGTTCGCTAAGGGACCTTTAGAGATAATAATTAATATAATTATATTGATATGAATTAGCTAATATTACCCAATTTATAATGAAAAAGTTGCGCAATTACTTATTTGATTTCAAGAAATAGGTGACAATTGCTACATGTCTTGATTTACACAGTATGTCTTCGCAACGAGAGAACTACGCCTTCAAAGGCTTTTGAAGCGTACAACAATCAAAAGGAGGATGCAGGTGCACACCGAAACACCCAAATCAGGAAGTTTCCTGTCTGAGGAAATACCGAGGGGAGTCGGAACTTACACCCTGCGTCCTGCAGGAATCGACAATGATTATGTAATCTCGGCAATTCACTTACCTAAGCATATGCGGCAAAGTAGCCCGCTCATTTCCGAAGTCTTCAAATTTGAAATATAAACAAATTCCTTAATTCAAACGAGGTGGCAAGAAACGGTTATTTGAACAAAAGGTGACACAAAAGTTGTAACAGTAGAAAATTGAAAAACAGAAGATGAACCGTTTTACAAGATGCTAGGAAGACTAGGATATTCTCACTCAGAACGATGTCTGCCCTAACCCATCCTCTGAACTGGAGTTGATGCCTTCCACGGACGGCATTCTCACACAAGGGCAAAGAAGCAAAATGCTAAGAAACTCGAGTCAGCTGGTTAAAAAATGTATGGTGTAACAGGCAACAGTTAATGGAACTACTGTATATTCAAATGGATTAAGGGTGATGAATACTGAGTGGTGAGTCATGCTAATTCATGACGGCATGTTTATTACACCGGTCCAGGACCTGCTTGAAGTTCTTTGCCAATAGGGAACGAGTATTGGCGTATGTATCGATTGAGGAGACGAATGTCCTGACTCCCGACATGGAGAAAAGTAACTGCAGGCATTGTTTGGCTACCAGGAAATCAAGCTTGAAAACTTTTTTCCATCATTTTGAATTCAACTTGGTTTCATTTCTTCTAAAAACTTCCAGCAGCCATCAAATATTATGTCTTTAAGTGAAGTGCCATCAAACGATGACTCAAAATCATCTGAGATATCGACTAGTCAATCTCCTTACAGTTGCACAACAGTAGAAAAAGTTTCACCATATAGATCTTTCATCAACTCTTTCAAAAGACTTGAAGTTGATGTTGATGAATCTTTGTTCACTCCAGATATGACTGAAGCTGAGAGAAGAGCTATAAGACTTGAGAATACACCATTGCAGAAGTCTCTGAAAGATAGACATTTACAGATGATTGCTATTGGAGGGTCCATCGGTACTGGTCTTTTCGTTGGTTCTGGGACTGCATTGAGAACAGGCGGTGCTGCTTCCCTACCCATTGCTTGGAGTATTGTTGGTGCTTTACTATACTGTGTTATCCATGCATTGGGTGAGCTACAAGTCTTTTCAAATGTCCCTGGGGCATTCTCAGCTCATGCCTCCAAATTTGTTGATCCAAGTTTTGGCTTTGCTGTGGGTTACAACTATGTTATTCTATGGTTAGTTGTTTTACCAGCTGAGATCATTGCTGCCTCTATTACAATCAATTACTGGTCTGATATTACCCCTGTTGCTTGGGTGTCAATTTTCTATGTGGGTATCCTTTCGATTAATCTGTTCGGTGTCAAAGGATACGGTGAAGCGGAATACATTTTTGCCATCATTAAGGTCATCGCAATCTTGGGATTTTTGATTCTGGGTATCGTTCTAGTATGTGGTGGTGGTCCATCAGGTGGATTCGTTGGAGGTATGAATTATCGGAACCCAGGTGCCTTCACTAATGGATTCAAAGGTGTTTGTACTGTTTTCGTCACTGCAACATATTCTGTTGGTGGTTCTGAGTTGATTGGTGTCACCGGTGCTGAAGCAGCAAATCCAAGAAAATCTCTACCAAAAGCCATCAAACAGGTTTTCTGGAGAATTATGCTATTTTATTTGGGGTCATTGACTTTAGTTTCCTTGCTAGTGAATGCTGATGATAAAAGGTTATTGGGAACAAGTAGTGTTGATGCTGCTGCCTCCCCATTCGTTATTGCAATCAAAAATGGTGGTATCAAAGGTTTACCATCTGTTATGAATGTTGTGATTTTAATATCTGTGTTGTCAGTTGGAAATTCAGCAGTTTATGGTTGTTCAAGAACGTTACACTCCTTATCTGTCCAGGGTCTAGCTCCAAAATGCTTCCAATACATTGACAGAATGGGTAGACCGATCTTTGGTATAGCAGCAAATGCAGTTACTGGATTATTGTGTTATTGCGTTGCATCTGATAAAGAATCTCTTGTGTTTTCATGGTTAATGGCTCTTTGTGGGTTATCTGTCATTTTTACGTGGATATCGATTGTCCTAAGTCATATTCGTTTCAGATTGGCAATGAAAGTACAAGGTAGATCCTTGGATGAGTTATCATTCAAATCTCATCCTGGATTCTATGGATCTTGTTTTGCTTTGGTTCTTTTGATGTTGTTCTTGATCGCTCAATTTTGGGTTGCTTTATTCCCACTACATTCTAAGCCAGATGCTTCTGTTTTTTTCCAAGCATATCTTGGTGCTGTCATTTTTATTGTTTTCTATGTTGGTAGAAAGTTGTATGTCGGAAAGTTTAATGAGTTTCTTCCATTGGCAGAAATACCTCTTGATGGTGGTAAGACTCCAGATGAGGTGGATCTGATAAGACAAGAAATTGCCGAAGAAAAAGCTGCATTGGCATCAAAACCATGGTGGTATAGAACCTATGACTTTTGGTGTTAGATGACCGAGAATGAGTGACGATGTTTATGTTCCATTAATGTTTTTTTTTTTTGTGTACTAATTTATACTGTTTTCATATGTGTCCTGTTTAATCTCATTTCATTTTATGTATATCAACAGCTCAAAATCATTTTGTATGCCTTCAAAGCTGTTCTTCGCCATTCTCAGATTACTTTTGTATGCCTAATACATCTCATTGAGTTTTGAGCGAGAAGTAATTGTACAGAAGATCCGAAATAAAAAGGTATTACGAATTACAGAAAATTAATAACGCTTCATTATCATTTCATTCATAATCCATTTTCATTTGTTGGATCTAACTTTGGATAAATCATTCAAAATCTTATCATATGCTTCATCAATCTCTTGGTCATCACCATCAGTATCACTTCCTGAGTCTTCAAGTTTCTGAACTTGTTGATATTCTTCCTCCTTGACTATCGGATAGATTGTGCCCAAACTGAACCTGTCATGATTCACCTCATCAATCAATGAACTGATACTATCTATACCTTTTGCTTTGATCACAGCATCTCTAATTTCTGGTCCAGTAGGCAGTTTTGGGATGAAAAGATCCCGTTTTGTCGCAGCTGATTCAGTGGGTGGTAATAATTGACGTTGTTGTTGAACAAAGAACCCCCATCTATGGAATTCCCCTTCCTCTTCTTCCTGTTTCTTAGCTTGAACAGATGTTTGAGAAACAGAGCGTAACAAGACTGGTTTACCTGTAGCCATATCAACAGTAGTACCATTGACCTCGATGGCCATTTGATGAGGGGTTTCATTGACCGTTGATAACGTAGGCTTGGCTGCTCCAGCTGGATTGGTCTGGATTGAAGATTGTTGAGTAGAAGTAGCAGTTTCGAGATGATCCAAATTTTGAAACAGCTCAGAGATATGAGCTAATGAAGTGTCCAAGAAATAAAATCTCAGTAAATCTTCCTTTTCTTGTAATTTCAACAAACCATTCTGAGATCTTTTTTCCAACAAGTCATCAATAGTCTTATTGATTTGATCTCTGTATTTAGTTATCTTCTCCAAAAATTGTTTTTGTAAGAATTTCTGACTGAATTCATCACTATCATCATTCTCTTTCACTTTATTGGATGTAAATTTATCAATCAGTTTACCAGCAGTTTCAGCAATCAACGAACCATCGAACAACAAATCGTCATGTGTAGCATCAGGAGTTCCACTAGTTTGATTCATAGATCGTTCCATATTCCTCATCAAACATAGTGCGATTCTTGAGCTGATAGTCTCATCAATTAAATCATAATCCAGATCAAAATTCAACAAACTCTTGGATGATTTTGCTGCACCATAGAGCAGTGCACCAGCTGAATAACTTATAGTAGTTTGACCGATGATTGACACATGAACTAAATGCTCACATTTTGGAATGATTTCAGAGATGATTGAAATTGATTTTGACGAGAATTCATTGAAATCCAAATGTAATCTTGTCAACTTTGAAAATCTCGGAAGATATTTGTTCAAATATGGCAGAATTCCTGGGAAAATCTGCTGTAAGTTACTCAAGTCCAAAAATCTTAAGTTTGGCAATTTTGATAAAGATCTGATCAACAGAGCAGCGTCTTCAACGTTCAAAAGATGAGTTGAATTGATTGAGATACTTTGTAAGTTTCTAGCATTTGAGATTCTCTTGATCAGCGGTTTCAGTTTATCATTGCTCAAATCATTGAATCCAATATCTAGACCTTCACAATTTGAATTTTCCGAAGTTGCCCAATTCATCAAGATTTTGATATGATCAACTGATAAGTCTGTCTGCGCAAGACCTAATCTTTTGGTTTTGATTGAAACACCATCCTCCATCAGCTTTCCAAAAGATGGTACAGTCAATTTACAACCATTTAACAAGAGCTCTTCAATCCCTCCTCTATGAGACAAAGAATCAATGAACAATGGCCAGCTCATTTCTGAACGATGCTGAGTAATTGGTAGATCTGATTTGATCTTCTGTTGAGATATGTCTAACTTATGTAATGACTTGTTCCTTGAAATGAATTTGCAGAGGTACTTCCAACCTTGTTCGTCTATCGGAACGTTTCTCAAACTAAGTTTCTCGATTGATGTCGAGTTCAATAAAGACGATAATATGATTTTTAGCATCTCTGTCGTCATTGTAACATTATCAAACACCAGAGTTTTGATTTGAGTGATAGCGATAAAATCACTGAATGAGTAAACATCGATCAGCGTTGGTCTTGGATTCAACAATTTTAGGGTTGGCAATGGTGATGTTTTACCTTTCAATTGTTTCAAAGTTGCAGGGATTGGTAGAATTTCTCTCAAATGACAACATCTAGTATATATTGCTTCTAGAGAGATCTCTATATGATGATCTTCATTATTGATAATTTCATTCTCAAAATGATGCTCATGCATATGGATCGGTTTGTCAATTTCCAACCTTGATAACGACTCATTGATTGCTTCAGCATCGAGATCAACTTCTTTTTCAACCCCAGAACTTGATGATTTCTTATTCTTGAAGTTCATGACCTCATGTGCGATTCTTGATGCAGCTCTATGAGCTTCTTGGGCATGTTTTTCACTTTCTTCCAATGCTTTCCTTTGGGTCTCTTTAATCAATTTGAGTTCACGTTCTTCGTAAAGCTTTGTTTCAACCTTTGCCTCATTTGTTATGCCAACTGATAATTTTAGTGGTTCACTTGATAGTAAATCCTCAAGAACTATCACGTTTCCCTTTTTTGGTCTTCGCGATGGGATTTGTTGAGGTGGATCATCCGATAACTTATCCAGTGCAAATGTGACTCTTCTCAGCTTTAAATCAGCAATTTCTTTGATTGGTAATAATGATCTATTCGGATTCTTGTTCAAGATGACTCTTTGATTTACCTCATTTCCTGGAAACATGGTTTTTGAATGATAAACAGGAGAGATACTTTCAATTGAGGATGACATCGTAGGATGTGAATTTTGATGATTTTGGAACGAATGTTGTGCGGACCCTTTACCAGTAGGGATTTGTATCGGTGACATCTGTGGTGATGTTGGAGCAGATTTACCTTTCAGCTTGGAGAATGCACTGAACAACGACTTGATTGGTTTCTGTTTTTGTTGTTCACTCAATGAGTTGGATCTTGCCAACGATGATGTACTATTGTTGGATATATTACTGGCAGTTAAAGTACCCTGAGGAGTTGTTGAGACTGACAAGGAAGGGTTGACCATCGTTGATGCTTGTGTAGTTGGTCTTCTTGGGTCGGATGCAGAACGCGGCCTTAAGGCTTTAGAAAGTAATGAAGTTGAAGGTTTAGAACTCGGCGTGGTAGTTGAAGATGATGACGTAGAAGCAGAAGGAGAGGTGGAGATCACTTTCTGCTGAGGTGGCGCTTGTGTTTCTAGCTTTGGAACTGATTGAGCTGCTGCCTTCTGAGATGTTGTTGGATCTGTTGAAGCCGGAGTTATCTGCTGGGACATAGTGTTGGAGATAGTGTTGGAGGGAGCAGGTGGTTTGGGTGCCGCAGAAGTGGTACCAGTGGCAGTAGCAGTAACAGAGCTAGTGGCTGTTCTCTTCTTTTTCTTGTTTCTGTACAACCAGTCAACATCGACGGTTGTTTCAGCCTGAAGGTCCTCCATAGCTTTTTGAAGCTTTAGCTCGTGCTCTTCCTCAGTCTCGACATGTCGTAACTGAAGTTCCTTTGTTGCCATCGAAGAGGGAGAGTGAGAAGAAACGACAAAGGGATAATGTGGTGAATGAAGACTGGCCTTTTGGAAAAATGAGGTTAGTGGGTAAAGAATAGACTATACCGCTTAAACAGAAATTTGGCGTTTAGTGATCTGATTGAATTGTGATTCTGTTGAAAGATAAAAAGTGTCACTAGCAAATAGTCGAAGGGTTAGTGATGAACTGTGATGGGGGCTGCAGGGTAGAAGTTGTGTCTGTGTAGCAATTGGAGAGAGATGGAATCAGATTGAGGAAGAAGATGAAGAAGAAGAGGAAGAAGAAGAAGAAGAAGAAGAAGAAGCATTTTTCGATTTTGTTGTTGCAAAAGGCATTTTAGCTGGGGACAGTTCACGATTATGTAATCCAACATTCCGCCCGTGCCCGCCTGCTTAAATCGAAGCTGACCAGCGCAGCAGCTCGCTCGTTGCCTCCCCTTCGCGAATTTTCCTCAAGCCTGAGTTAAGACTTCAAAGCCCAAACCGACGCTGCGCCGGTGGGGGCCGCTAGCTACTGCCAAACTAAACAACTGCCCTCACTAGAAAGCAAAGAAAAATAAAATTTATAAATCATTATCTTTTCGGCTGCTATTGGTTAAAATCCAACTACAGTTCAACCATCAAGTCTGTATATAACAACGTAAATCCCATAAGCAGTAAACTCCAGTTATACAAATACTGAGAAACAATCACTGTCCTCCCAATGGCGACGAAGCAAAATTTAAACCCTCAAAAACATCTGGCAGAATAGGAGATGGAAGGGGTACATGCATCGGCTACTTTAGAGTTAAATCAGATCTCCAAGTCCCTCAAATCGTCCAGTTCATTAAACAACAGTGCAGCACACAGATAGATACCTGATCATCTGAAACCGTAGATTCCAGAAAAACCTTTCATAAGTTTCGAAGAACCAAAAAAACACAATACACCCACGCAATGCAATATGATGGATGATACCCATCAAGAACAAATTAAGCACCAAAGCGTTTAGCCTTGTAATCTTTGATGGCAGCCTTGACCGCGTCTTCAGCCAACATGGAACAATGTAGCTTAACTGGTGGCAAACTCAATTCTTTGGCAATTTGATTGTTTTTAATTTTAGCAGCTTCATCAATGGTTTTACCACGAACCAGCTCGGTGACATACGAACTTGAGGCGATTGCACTTCCACAACCAAAAGTCTTGAATTTGACGTCTTGAATCACTCCTGTCTTGTCATCTACTTGAATCTGTAATCTCATAACATCCCCACAAGCTGGAGCACCGACTAAACCAGTTCCGACATTTGGTAATGATTTATCTAGGGATCCAACATTTCTTGGGTTTTGATAATGATCAATGACTTTTGGGTGATAAGCTCTTGTGTGCTGAGTCAAAGGCTTGAAAGATCTGGAAACCAACTTCTGTGATGTGATTCTAAACATTTTTTTTGGATTGAATATATAGTAGATTGCTAAAGTGAAAATTAATCTATTCCTGTGAAGTACCAATAATTATTAATAATTAGATTCAAAAGATAATTTTCTTCTAGATGTTAAAAAAAAAAATGACTGGAATTTTCTCTTTGGGCCAGCACGAAAAAGAAACTACACTTGTCAAAAGAGGAATATTACCCAATCTGGATAACTTTCTCATGTTTTTCGCTTCGGAATTGTCGAGAAGTACCGGATATGGATTGAGCGGGGAACGATTCTCTGACTGCATTCAGTAATATTCGTGCAGCAGCCGGATCCGGGCAGATTGACAATCGGATTTAACGCGGTGTTAATACCAAAGCCCTACAACTTATAACAGACACGGAATATATATTGGTCATGATGATCTAAGTGTTTCCTCTCCGTTCATTTAAATTGTGATTCCAGTACTGTAGAAGTTATACTTCATCTAGACAACGTTGTGGAAGTAATCTCTACCTTTAGAGATCCCTTCTAGGACAATTTTTTCAATCTCATCTGGATCACTAGTGATGCCAGTCAAGTTTTCAAACCCATCATCCGTAATCAAGATGTCATCTTCAATTCTCACACCACCAACCGATAAATACTTCTCTATCACCTTTTGATCAATGTATTTGGCCTTTACAGGATCAGTTATACCAAGCTCAATCAAATATGGACTGAAATATATACCTGGTTCATTTGTTATAACCATACCCTTCTTAAGAACACGACGTAATCTTAGATATCTCAATTTTGGATCTGAATCATCATAATTTGGATATCCACCAACATCATGAGTGTCCATCCCCAATGAATGACCCAGTCCATGTGGGAAGAAAATTGTACTAGCATTACTTTCAAAAATCTCATCAACTGATCCATTCTTGAAAATACCCAATTCTAAGAATTTCTCAATCAAAATTTTATGAGCCAACAAATGCAAATCATCCCAATGAGCATCTGGTCTCATCTTGGCCATACTATGTTTTTGCATATCTAAAACAGCATCATATATTTCTCTATGCTCTTTACTCCATTTCCCATTGATTGGGAAACATCTGGTGACGTCACTTGTATAGTTTGACCATTCTGCACCAGCATCAATCAAGACACTTTGTTTTCCTTCCATTGAATCATCATTTTTGATATAATGTAAAGTGGAACAATTTGGACCACTACAACAAATTGGATCATAAGATTGATGTTTTGAACCTTGACGAATAGAATGGTAGATAAATTCAGCATGTATATGCATTTCATTCTTTTCAATTGGTAATGCTGACATCACAGCTAAATGTGAATTGTCTGTTATTTTGGCCGCTTTTCTCATTAATGATATCTCAAATTCATCTTTAATCAAACGACTTTCGTCCAATGCATAAAACAATGATTTGTTACCTTGGTTTAAAAAGTTTGAATATGTCTTGTTGGCTTTATTGATATCAGTTGTTAGGTTTATATCATATTTTGTTAGATATGAGTCTATTTCAGTTTCGTAAAGAACCTTATCGACATCAAATTCTTGCTTTGCTTGTTCCAAAGTCAATGGGAATCCTGACCACATGACATCATCATAGTCAATTTCAGGTAAGAATAGAACCAATTCCTCTTTATTTAAATCATAGAAGACATGTGATCCGGGGATATCAGATCCAGTCAGATAATAGAAGTAGCGGTCTTGTCTGAATTTTTTGGCAGAATCAGAGTAGTTGTAATGTTCATTGACAGAACCTGAGAGAAAGATGGCATGGTTTGTCAAGTTGGAAATCTTGGATTGAAGGTGGTTCTTCACGTTTAAAGCGTGTTGTCTTGCAGGATATTTGGCCATTGTTGAAATTGATCTGATCATGAACAGGTGAATGTGAAAAGAAAGCCACTAAGGGAGAATACTGGAGGTATCTGGAAATTTTCATGGTTGGTTTCTTCCAGTTATCTTGATAAAAAAATGTCGTCACCAATTACGTAATGGTGAATCGTTATGCGCATCTTTGAGTTTACAGACAAGACAGAATCGATGCTATCAAGTTAAAACAAGCTACAACTTTACAGTGATGTTCTTTTTAGTAACAAGAAGTTATTTGATTAAAGGAAAAACCTTTTTTGAAAATAAATCAACTAATTTATTGTTCAGCTTTGAAAGCAGCAATTTTAGCAGCAATTTTAGCTTGTTTTTCTTCTTTGGTCAATTTGACTAATCTGTATTTCTTGGTGTTAGCAGCGTATTCAGCTTTGGTGAATTTCTTTTCAGTTGGTTTGAAAGATGGATCAGCTCTGATAGCAGCATGAGCTTCAGCGTAGAGATCTTCAACGGCATCAGCTTCAATGTCATCAGCCAAGTAGTTTCTGAACAAAGTTCTGAATCTTTCTTCATCATCATCAGCTAATTCTTCCATGTATTCAGCAACGTGACCACCGAAGATGTATTTTCTTAAAGTGTCAGCATCTAATTCTTCACCTTCGATATCCCAACCTGGGAATCTGTTAGCAGAGTGAGGAATGTACAAACCACCGTCAGAAGCACCTTTCAAGGCACCGAAAACTCTAGCACCGGTGGTGGTTCTGGTTAAACCAACATCTAAGAAGACTTTGAATGGACGTGGAGCATCTTCGACAGCTTCGGTTAATTCGAATTCACCTTCAACTTCTTCGACACCTTTGTAAGTTTCATCCAAACCTAATTTTTGTAAAGCTCTTCTAGCGATCAATAAACCAACGGCGTAAGCAGCTGACCAATTGGTTAAACCATGTTTGATACCGTAGTTTGGTAATTCGTGAGCGTAAGCAGCAGTTAAAACGATATCACCAGTGATTTGAGAAGAGATAATTTGGGCAATGATATCTTTGTTGGTGAATCTAACAACTAATCTATATTTTGGAGTGTTGTATTTAGCTTTATGTTGAGTAACTAAACGTTTTCTTTGGTAGTAATCAGTTTTACCTTCTCTTCTTCTTCTGAAAGGAGTTTGGAAACGTGAGTGATAAGCTGAGGATTTAGTGTCTCTGTTGAAAACCATTTTGACTGATTAGACTTTAGCTGAAGGGTATAATAAAAGTATAATTCAAGGTTCAAATTGTTGATTTTTTTTTTTCATCTCGATGGAAATTTTTCACCTCTTGGTTTTCGCGGTCTTACATGGCTCTTAGTATGAGGTGTTAGGATGTTAAATGAAGGAGCAAGCCCTACAGTTAAGAGGTCACGTGCTATTTATCAGGGCTACAAAAGTCCCATATCCTGGAGCAAGACATCGATTCAGTATGCGTCACCATGATCAATGTAAAAGCAGGATTGAATCACAGATGTTTTAGGCGTTATTATCTTATCATACTGTAGTTGATAGGGAAGGGGCATATAGAGCGATATCATCTATCGTTTCGATGCTTGAATTTTGAACAATTTTTCTATTTTGATCCAATTTGCGTAATAACCCTTGAGTTACAACGGCATTTGGTCCAATGTTGATAAATTCATACTTGACATCACTGGATGGTGGGTCATTAGTCAAAATGTTTTGAATTGACTTGGAAAATAGCACAGGTTCAGTAAAACAGCCGATGAAGTTATCCAATGCTTCGCCATGTGTTGTGACAATTTCACCAGTCAAGTTTGATATTATCGGCACTTGTAATTGCTTCAATCTATCTATTGGAAATTGGTCGACAAAATCTTTGAACTTCTGCTTGGTTTCATTTAACAATGGATTATGGAATGGGATCTCAACTTTTAGTGGAATTGCTTTGATTCTTGAACCTTTAGGTAATCTATCTTTGATAGCCTGAACTGCTTTATTGATTTGAGTCAGCTCACCTGAAAGAACCAGTTGAGTTGGTAAGTTCTGATTTGCAACGGACACCGTTGAGTAATTTAGAATTGTATCAGATATTATGTCTGTTATTGATTCTTGACCGTACAGTAATGCTACCATTCCGTATTTCTGACTATCTTGCTGATTTATTGCCTGTTCCATGAATTCACCTCTTTTATGAGCGAGCACTGGTCCCAAAGCTGGATCAAAGACACCATTGATGAGCAACGCAGTTAATTCACCCAAGGAATGACCAATGGTATAAGTTGCCTTGATATCATCTACCCCATTTTTGCGTAGAAGGTCCAACAGAAGTAACGATATGGAGACAATAGCTGGTTGCAAGTTTGATGTTCTCATCAGAAAACGAGAGTCTTGTTCAATATTGAACAATGAGTCTGTGAATTCTGGGGAGATCAGCTTTGATAGTGATGTTTTGAAAGGAGTGAGATCATGGGACTTCTCTAATTGACTGATAAATGAGGACGATATTAGCTGTCCTTGTCCGGGGAAAGTGATAACTCTCTTGAGTGTGGATGTTTGCAATTTTTTGATCATCAATGATTGATTACGGGATGACGTTTGAGTACAAAACTCGTTTCTGAGTGTGGTTTCAGTATCAGGGGCATTATATGCGAAACAATAGATCACGATTCACGACGTCTTTGTAATCCCCGTACGGCTCCTTCTGGTTTCCACCCAATATAAAGAAACAGCTCCAACGTTGACAATCAGCCATTCCAGTAATATCACCAGTCACCGTCTGCCATTTCAAGTTCACGCTAATACGCTGAGTGTTGTCTGGCGCCTGCTGAACAATGGATCTAATTCTTTGTTTACAAAGCATCATTAGAAACGATTCCATGGCTGGGAAGAGCCCGGGAGCTCCCTACCGACTTTGGGGAAATCGCAGCGGACGTGAAAAATTTCTCCGATTTCAAATAGTCATAGATCTCTGCCAGTGTTTATTTTGTATCCACATTTCCACTCTGATTCAACTCATCATCATTGTTTATCCTCAATCCCACTAGAAAGCACAATGAGTGACCAAAGACGTGAGTGATTTTCCTTCTACTCATATTGGCCAGGCAATTACGTTCTCTTGTCTCGCTTACTACTGCTAGTATGGGGGGCTTTATCAGAGCCTACATGGAATGGTCTTGGAGTACAGTATATAATAATACTGTGAGTTGACCTAGAAAGTTTTTGCCTGACAACAATAGCATCAGAGTACTACCTTCTCACGCCAACTATCGTCAATCAATGCACAATGGACTAACACACACTCATAGCTTTACCTTTCTTGTACCAATTCCTATCAGGAGCTGTTGCTGGTGTCTCTGAAATCCTGGTTATGTATCCATTGGATGTCGTGAAAACCAGAATCCAATTACAAGTTGGTGGTGCTGGTGCTGCCACCGCTGCTAAAGGTGATACATATACTGGTGTTATTGACTGTTTCTCCAAAATCATCAAAAATGAGGGTCCTTCGAGATTATACAAAGGTATCACTGCTCCAATATTGATGGAAGCTCCAAAAAGAGCTACCAAATTCGCTGCCAATGACGAGTTTACCAAATTTTACAAAAAAGCTTTTGGTGTTCAAACAGTTACCCAACCATTATCAATCTTATCTGGTGCTTCTGCTGGTGCCGTTGAATCATTTGTTGTTGTTCCATTTGAATTGATTAAAATCAGAGTCCAAGATATAAATTCCCCATACAAATCTGTTCCAGATGCTTTTTTCAAAACCGTGAAAAATGAAGGTGTTTTAGCCCTTTATAATGGGTTAGAGGCAACACTATGGAGACATATTGTTTGGAATGCTGGTTATTTTGGTATTATCTTCCAAATCAGATCACTCTTACCAAAAGCTGAGACAAGTACCCAAAAAACCTTCAATGATTTAGCTGCAGGTGCTATCGGTGGTACTTTTGGTACCATCTTCAATACTCCATTCGATGTTGTCAAGTCAAGAATCCAAAACACTGTTTCCAAACCAGGTGTTGTGAGAAAATACAACTGGACAGTTCCAAGTTTGATAACCATTTACAAGGAAGAAGGTTTTGCTGCTCTATACAAAGGTTTCTTACCAAAAGTGTTGAGATTGGGACCAGGTGGTGGTATCTTGTTAGTTGTCTTTTCAACCACAATGGACTTTTTTAGAAAGATTCATTATAAAGATTAGAATGAATTGAGTTCAATCTTCACTTTTTCATATCACCCACACGGTGAAAGCTTACTATTTTGCAATTTGTGTGTATTACATATTTCAGTTCTATTATAGTACAATATTGTGTCTACCGAGGAAAAATCAATAAAAATCACTTTATTTATTCAAATACAAACCATCTAAACACAATTATATAGTTTCAAAAGGAAAAATTGTATGATCTACCAGCCCTTGCTAATCCAACACAGAACCACCTGCAAGAGTAGTTGTGACTATGGAAAGTAACGAAGAGCAAAAGGGCATTAAGATGAGCACAAGTGTGTTTTAATCTCTCCAAGGACTTGACGCTCTCTCTAAAGTGTGAGTAAATATATAGAAAAAGCAACACGGATAGAGTCCTGGTTGTCCGCACTAAAGAAAAGAAAAAAAAGAGTTAAAAAAGAAGATAAAAATAATTCATGTCGAAAAGTTTTTTTTATATCTGTTAGTCGGAATTCCAACATCAATATCTCGCGGATGGTCGGAATTGGTCCTTTGTTTCTCAGGGCTGTTATTCCAGATCACCAAGAGTCCATTAATCCTTTGTCAAATAATCAATCTGGATAGTCACGTTTCCAAATCAATCTTGTACCAGAAATCACCAATAGAAGATGAATCTTCCCCAGTTTAACTCAGCAGAAGAAAGCAAGAGAATTTTGGTGGTTGTGCGGTTTTCCAGTGCAGGTTTCACTGATCTGCAATTGCCTCTTGTCAAGTTGACAGATTTATCAATTAGTTGGTTGAGAAGGAATGTTCGACAATTGCAGACTGAACTATCGAACAAAAGACTCAGATTCATCCTATCAGGAAGAGTGCTGAACGATAAAACCAATTTCAAAGAAGAATATCAACGGTTTCTGCGATTCAACAAGAATGCTGAAGATGACCATGGGGAACCTCAAGATAAAAGATTTTATATACACTGCCTGATCGGTGAAGTTTTGTCCGATGAAGAGCTGAAGAAAGAGAATGAGCTGGATGAAACTGTACAAGAACAATCAACCACTCCCGCCCCTATTGGTTTTGATAGACTGGCCTCTGCTGGGTTTTCCCAGGATGAGATCAATACCTTAAGACAGCAATTTAGACAGCTTTATGGCGATTTGCCAGCGAATAATAATGATGATGAAGGTAGAGATATCAGACAACTTGAAGAAAGATGGATTGATAGTTCAGTGAATGACATGGATGAATTCAATAACAATAGTGTTGGAAGCTCAGCATTTGGTGGGAATGAAGATCTATTGATTGGGATTTTGATTGGTTGTTTATTAGGGGTATTGAGTTTATTCTTATTGAAAGAAGAGGGTCTTTTCAGTAAAAGACAAAGAATGGCTATTGTTGCTGGATTTATAGTGAACTTCTCGTTTGCATTGGTTAGACAATGGTCTTGAAATATGATGAATTTGGATGAATAGAAGATATAATGATTATGATACTGGAATCAACAGATGAAGTGGACATTTACTATTTATGTATTTATTAAACTTTATGTATTGATGGTGTGACGGTAATTTGCGATCGTTTAAAGAAACCACCACTATCTCTGTGACGAAGATTATTCTGACTTCTCTTTCAAATAATGATTTAGATTCTTGAAACCAAGATCCAACACATGCTCAACCGGTTTATCAAATAAGTAAGGCAAGACTGGAACAATAGCTAGACCTAACCCAATTGGACCATAAGTTCTAAGTTTGACATTTTTGATATTTTTATTGGCATATTCAGTAGCATATCTGACAGTTGTATGGATAGTAAAAGCAGGTAATCCCATACTGGCAATACTTTGGAACAACCCTCTTTGTAAAGCGACCAATTTCCAGTCAGGGAACTCATTTGCTTCAGCCAATTTCTGTGCCACTGGATTGGCTTCTGGTATCTTGTCCCAAGGTTTCAAACCTGGAGTATACTGTCCAGAAGCACGTAGTTTTGCCTTCCAAGCTTCATAAGCAACATCCCCTAAAACATAGGACCAAGAGACAGCATAACCAAAACGAACCCATTTAGGATCAACAGCAGGTCTGAAAGACTCACCAATATCAGAAGTATAAGCAACATAACGATGACTTGATAACAAAATAGTTCTTAATCTGTTGGCATAAGCAGCATAACGAAGAGATGAGTCCGTTGTATCATCTGGATGATCGTATGGGTTTCTTGCCTGGTCAAGTTCTGAGATCTCTGTAGAGACGTCACTGATGTTGTCTGACATGTTTTATTTGAGTTGAAATCTGTTCTCTCTGATTAGTTAAAAAGTGGCAAAGCTCAGAGAATATGGAAGTGAAATTTTGGTTCCCGTCAATATATTGGAAGTTTGCAAGATCATGTATACTCCGGCCGTGGCTCTCGGGGAAGTCTCTGACTGGATCGCAAAAGCCGATATTACAAGTTTAAAGTAGTAGGATCTACCTGGTGTCCATAATGGTATCCTCACAAGTTTCATGGATCTCATAGAGAAGTACACAATATACCACAGAAAATATAGTGATATGAGTATACCAGAAAAAAAAAATAATACTCTATTACTTTTCATTCTTCAATGGAATTGTTATGATTCCCTATTATACATGCAATGCTGGTTTATAATCCTATCTTTGATTCCCTCTAGCCCTCTGTTACCCAGGAGTCTGTTTGTATAGTTCAACGACGGATCAATAGATAGACGTTCTCTTGTTTCAATGTTGACAAATTACGGTATCCACCTTCTAGACATAATAACAACCCACCGAATGACACATAAACAGAACTGAATTGAAAAAATGTTAGTAAACTGGTATATATTATAAACTCCCCCAAAATATTAGGAGACAAATCACTCACATTTTATCATCTGAAGATTCTTCAAATTTGTAAACCGTACCATACATGACATAATCATAGTTATCTGCTAGAGTTTTTTCACCTGCTTTTGGGGGTCTCCAAGAACCAGTTGTAGTAGACTTCTCATCCTCATCGTATGATAGAGTTGAAGCTAACGTGATGGTTAGAGCTTCAGCAACTTGAACAGGGAAAAGATCACTATTTATATCCAAGGTGATCTTGACACCAGACGAGGTTGTGGAGGCACCGACGATACGGGAAACCTTGTTGTATCTTGCGGAATCGACTTCCGTTATGTTGAAAATGTCATCAAAAAGAGTGTTAGACATAGCGACTAGGAGACAGACGAACAATTTAGAATCGATATCTCAGTGGAAAAGCTTCAGTTTAACTTGACGTTTAATTTTTTTTTAGCTGTTCAACACTTTTACGCGAATGTGTTCTATGAGAATGGGCATCTCTCTCAGGTTACCCTCTCTAAGTCACGTGAACTCATATATCAACCCGTTAAACTATTGAAAGATCGTTTCCATCACTCACGTCAGATAGTCTTCTATTAGTCACTAGCAGAGAGTAGCTAATGATTATTGAAGCTTTTATCTCCACGCTATACTTTTTTGTCTTCTCTGCTGATGGTTATATAGATGTGTGGTGTTTGGATGTATATTCCTACTGCAGCTCCAAAGGGTGTGGTCGCAGTTACCGCATTTGTGCTTCAATGCAAAGTGCCAAAACAAACTTAACCTAATAGTTTCTTTCTCTTTTTCAATCTTTCCAACTTGAAGATCCAAGGACTTTGTTCGGAGGATAATGGCGAAAGACAAGAAAGCGAAGGGGAACTACGAGCTGGTGGAAAATCCAGTGTTTGACCTTGATCTTGAGGCCGGAGGTGACATCGAGAACCATAATGAGGTGACATCCAGTTCTGATAATGCTCACGAACATTCAATAAGCACCAATAACCATCTGAGGAGTAAATTTGATGAAATTGCAACTTCTCCAGCCAGACGTGGAATCGGATTCAAAACGGTGAAAAGAAACAAGAAGTTGTTCATTGTTCTTGGGCTCGCTGTCCTGATATGGTTATCTATCGCGGGCATATACTCCACAGAAGTTGGTTCAAACGTGATTGACTACTACAAAAATAAAGTAGGAGCCATTGGATCTGATGCTCCTGAAGTTGGAAACTCAAATTCAGGTTCTTCCGAAAGCGACTCAGACTTACCTTCAGCTGAAGATCTTGAATATCAAGAACAACAACAAAAACAGGAAGAGAAGCAAGAAGAAGAAGCACACAAAGGAAATGAAAAAGAAAACCCATCAGATTCACAAGGTTCCAAGACAGGTGAAGAGGGTATACACTCAAATGGCTCGTCCAACGAGACTCAAGCTGAACAACAGCCAAAATTCAAAGGCCTAAAGAAAGAACTCCCAATCACAATGAATGATATCAGATCTGCAAAGTTTCATGTCTTCACCACCGATCTAAACTTCATTGATCCACCAAAAGATACAAGTGAAGAGCTCAAAGATGAGGGCTTGTATTATTACTTTGACCGGAACGGTGTCGTTGTGGAAAAAGCTGGTGATTCTACTTTCAAAAAGAACTTGATTTCAAGTTTGGACATCAAATATAAGGATAAGAGTTATAGAATCAGTACTTTCAAGCCTAATTATGAATTGACTCATGCAATAGTTGGAACCAATTCACTAAAGATCTTCAGACATTCATCAATTGGTGAGTATTGGTTGTATGATATCATCAATGGGGAAGCTACACCAATTCAATTAGATGACGACGAAAATGTCTCTCGTCTATCCTTTGCCAACTGGTCTCCTAATTACAAGCACATTTCTTTCGTTCATGACAACGATATATACATCAAGACCCTGGCGTCAGGTAAGATCACTCAACTCACCAAAGATGGATCAGAGACACTGCTGAATGGTAGAACTGACTGGGTTTATGAGGAAGAAGTAATGGCTACTGACAATGCAATCTGGTGGTCACCAGATGAAGAAAATGTCGTTTTCATGAAAACTGATGATATGAAAGTCCCAAAGTATAATATTGATTACTACGTACAGAGTTCAGGTGGTGCAACCAAATATCCAATTTCCAACAAAATCTCATATCCAAAACCAGGATTCGAGAATCCAAAAGTATCACTGCAAATTTATAGTCTGGAGTCCGAGGAACTCCTTGAAGTTAACAGAGATGGCTCAAGACTGGGAGCCGATTTCATTGTTTATCAGGTATTCTTTGTTGATCAGGAGATTCTGATCATAAAAGAAACAGATCGTGAATCAAACATTCTCAATATCAGAAATTATAACACAAAAACAAAAGAATCAAAAATTATCCATGAAGTCAACGCTGCTACGGAATATGATGGTTGGATTGAGAAATTTGGTGAGCCTTTGATTATTCCGCCATCAGCTGATCGTGTCAATGCTGGGTTTGTTGATATTTCAGTGGTGAATGGTTATAATCATTTAGTGCTGTTTGAAAATCCATCTGATACTGAGAAACCGAGAATACTAACAGAAGGTGACTGGGAGGTCTCTGGTTCTTCTGATTTAGCCTTTGATAGAAACTTGAACTTGATATATTTTGCAGCAGATAAGAGATCATCGATTGATGCCCATATATATTCTGTCAGTCTCGAAAGTGGTGAAATCAAAGGATTGATCGGTGAGAAAGATCCAGGGTTCTATCAAGCCATATATTCATCTGGTGCTAAGTATATCTCACTGAACTACAAAGGTCCTGAAACTCCATACCAGAAGATGTTTGAAGTAGTTCCAGAGCTGAAAGAATTGACCTTACTATCAAATCCAACATTACTGACGTTGTCAGAGAGACAATTCTCAATACCTACCAAAACGTATCACAGAATCAAAGTTGATGAGTATGATGATGGAACTGCTGTTGAGTTGAACGTTATTGAAATTTTACCAAAAAACTTTGACAAGTCCAAAAAGCATCCATTGTTAGTTCACTTCTACGCTGGACCTGGTTCTCAGGTTGTAACTTCAAAGTTTGATGTTGATTTTGAAGAAACTATCGCATCATCATTAGATGCTGTTGTGTTATACATTGAACCTAGAGGTACTGGTGGACAAGGTTGGAAGTTTAGATCGTATGCCACCAAGAAGATTGGATATTGGGAACCTAGAGATATTGTAAAGGTTTCTTCTCAGTGGTTACAGCACGACTATATTGACCAAGACAGAACTGCTGTTTGGGGATGGTCATATGGTGGATTTACAACCATGAAGACTTTAGAGTTTGATGCTGGTGCAACTTTCAAATACGGTATGGCTGTTGCACCTGTGACGGACTGGTTACTATATGATTCAATATATACCGAAAGATATATGGATAAGCCAGAGAATAATAAAGAAGGATATGAGATCTCCAAGATTACCAACGTTGAAAATCTACAGAAAACTTCCAGATTTTTGATAATGCATGGCACAGCAGATGATAATGTTCATATTCAGAATACTTACTCCTTAATAGACTTGTTAACATTAAAGAGTGTTGAGAACTATGATGTTCATATATTCCCGGATTCTGAGCATAGTATTTATTATCATAATGCTAATCCTGTTATTTATGATAAACTAACATCATGGTTGAAGGATGCGTTTGAAGGAGATTTCGACACGCTTGGTCATAAATAAATGAAGACAATTTTGTTTTTTTTCAAGTAGAGTAGTCAGAGTCAGAGTCAAAGTCAAAGTCATCATCAGAGTCAGAGACATTTAAGTCATAGAGTGGCCACCCATCGTCTTTATCGATAACAGGAAGAGAGATGGAAGAAGCGTTTTTAACACTATTAATATATATGGAGGGATTTGATCTCGTGCGCACAGTGTCTGCATAGATTATTTCATTGTTGATCTGACATTCATTTGCACCTGATCTCCAGAGTTTTATTATTTTAACCAGATTCTGCAGGTCATTGGAATCATAAGTGAATCTGGCTACCGTGATTGGTAATCCCAGAAGCTTCAGACTCTTGAAACCAACCAATGACAAGTTCACGACTTTTGAGAAATTCAGACTCAAGGCTTCAAGGGCAGGGAACCTGTTTTGAAAGTTTTCTATGACACACGAAGATTCATTTGATTCCGCACCTATAATTGTTAAGGCTTTCAGGGATGGGAAATTGAAATATTTCAGGGTATCCATGAGATCCTTCAGAGAGTAATAGTCAGCTCCACCGCCGATTATGAAATCGGTGAGATTTTCAAATGTATTCCTGTTACAGATTTGCATTTTTGGGTTGAAATATGAAGACTTGTTTACAGTAATGTAAAGTCTTTCAAGCTCTGGATATTGATCGCAGATATCTGTCAGATGATAGGAAGATCCCCATGAATTAGAGCATTTCAATTCTTTCAACTTTGGGCCAGGTATCAAGGGCATCTGAGATAAAGTATCGTGATAAAAATAGATCGCCAGAGATTCTAAAGATGGCAAAACAGCAGGGACTGTATGGATTGGGACATGCCAGTAATACTCTTCACACGAAACTTTGAGATCTCTCACACTTTCAAGTGGGACACAACCCAAAAGATCTATGGCGTCAATGAACTCAATGTTCTCATAAGGTTTCAAGAATTCGGTTCTTGTTGATATTAATGTGGTGTCATGATGATGTCTCCAGGCTAAATTGCAGACAGCTTTGAGTGATATTACTGTGTTCAAAGGAATATGAATATCTTGAAGTTTCGGAAATTGAGCACAATCGTATTGTATCTCTAGTCTTTGCAACGATGGAGCAACAAGATTGGTCAATTGTGAATAGTTTGTATGATCGGTTTTCCTGATTGTGGAAACTATAAGATCTCTGAGATGAGGAAATGTGATATTCTGCCAGTCAGTAATTGATTCTAGCACAGCAAGGCTCGTCAGCTTGCTAAAGGTCAAATCTCTGATCACTAAGTTCAAAGTTTTCCCCGAAGGTATGAATGGAGAGTAATAATAAAAAAATTCCGAGCTTGGATATTCTGACAAGTTCATGATCTTCAAATTTGATTCCTCTTCATTTTCGATATTCTCCTCCAGCCTTAAAAGTGAAAGGTTAGGAAGTGTGAGCTTTTTTGGGTTGATGATTTGGGGATTCACGAGCAGTAATGATTCCAGTTTTGGGAAGAAAAATTTGGAAGGGTCAAAGTGTGAATCAACCAGAGTAAAATTCTGGAAATCATTGAGTATGATTTTGCTATTCTTCAGGGTATTTCCTCTCTCGACAAGATTTTTTTGCAGAGTAGCATATAACATTAGGTCAGAGTTTCCAGTCAAAGTTCTTAATCCAGAACAAAAACTATGAGAAACCTTACTTTCACTCACAGCTGCCTCATCATTCATATAAATGATCTTGTGCTTATCTTCATTCAAGAGCAGCTCATCATATTCAGATTTTGAAGTGAATTGGAAATCGGGTAACTCGATTAAATGTAGTTTTCCTGGATACTTATGATAATCATTGTTCTGCCTTACAAGTTTCGAAGGCCTTGTACCATCAGCATTGATCTGAATCTCCGATTTCAATGTGATTTTTTGATTCTGTCCAAACTTGGGCTTGGTGAAGTATACCGGCTTCATTGGATCTCTGCAGATCAGCTTGATTGAGTCCCCAAGACTGATTAATACTTCATTAATACTGATGAATGCTATTAGATCTGGTGGGGAGAGTAGCTCAGCAACGAAAATGAGCAATTCCGTGGGAAGTTCGAGCAGATTCACCATTATTGATCTTGAGGCAGCCTCTAGTACTAACTTGTACGGTTTACCCACTTCAAAGGTGCCTTCCGGGGAGGTTTGTGGCTACAAAGTTTCGGTATGGATGATTTTTCTTTTCACTCTTCCACGTACAGTTGGGGAATTGCCCGGATTTTATTAAAAAGAAAAAAACAATAACACGAATTCCGTCTGACACCTTTTTCATTGCTTGTTTGCTGTAGCAAAATGGCTTCAGATACCGAAGAGATCGAACTCAATGACCTTGAGGAGCAGAGAACAGGAGATTCCGATTCCTCAGCAGCCTCTTCGCTTTTCTATGGGATCGATAGGGCAGCTGCTGGTGGAGATGATGACTTCTATTCAAGTGCCAGCTTCATCGAGCAATATAAGCAGGTGGTCGGTTTCAGAAGATCTAAGAAGCTGATTGTTGGTGGTGCAATGCTGGTAATTGTGTTACTGATGTCATGGCTATACATACTCTTTTCAGGCTTTGAAAGCATGCCTATTGATCATGACTGGAGTACGTCGAGAAACACATCAACAGAGGCTGTGTCAACATTATCGTTGTCCTCCACTGCAGGTGGTTCTATATCATCGACTTCTCTCACACAGGAACAAACAAAGACACTAATACCCATTAAGGAATATGAGATTCATAAATCAAGAGGCTCAATTCCTCAAGAGACCAGTTCTGGTGATATGCTAACATCAGATGTCCAATTTATACCATCACCAATATCAACAGAGCTGCCCAAATTGGAAGACGATGGGATCTATCTTGAAAAGGATAACGATAACTTTATAGTAAGAAAATTATCGGATCATGCGTATGAAAATATCATACAAAAAACATCCAAGTTCCAGCACCAGGATCAAGAATATGTTATTGATTCTTTAGTACCCAACTATCAATTGACATATGCGATTGTGTTCACTTCGAGAGAGAAACAGTTTAGACACTCTTACAAGAGTTATTGTTGGTTATACGATATAACAAGAAATGAATACACTCCAATATTGGGTGACACTCCAGAAGAAAAGCTTCAACATGCTTCTTGGTCGCCAAATTTCAACTACATCACATTCATTCAAAATAATAATCTATACATATTCAATGTGTCTACGAGGAAAGTTTCACAATTAACTGATGACGGTTCTGAAAAGATATTCAACGGGAAACCGGATTGGGTCTATGAAGAAGAAGTCCTGGCCAAAGAAAATGCGTTTTGGTGGTCTCCTGATGAACTGAATCTGGTATACTTGAAGATTGATGATACAAAGGT
Organism: Wickerhamomyces sp. NRRL YB-2243; assembly: GCA_030581995.1. Taxonomy (NCBI): domain Eukaryota; kingdom Fungi; phylum Ascomycota; class Saccharomycetes; order Phaffomycetales; family Wickerhamomycetaceae; genus Wickerhamomyces; species Wickerhamomyces sp. NRRL YB-2243. The sequence goes on from JAKTWL010000013.1 coordinate 316,084, forward strand.
TCCATTGCTCAACTTGGGATTCTATCTCAATGAAGATGGTCAAGGCAGTGAAGGGGAATATCCAAGATTGAATAAAATCAAATATCCTAAACCTGGTGATAATAATCCCATCGTGTCGATATATCAGTATAACTTTGAGGCGGAGAGATCATCAATCATTGATAGAGCAGATTCGAATCTGGGAATTGATTTTATCGTTTATGATATGTGTTGGATTGATAATATGAACTTGATCATAAAGGAAAGTGATAGGGAATCCAACATATTAAACTATAGACTGGTGGACTTTGAGTCGAATGTGTCAAGAATAACGTACACTCAAAACGTGTTGGAGGACTACAATGGATGGGTAGAATCAGGGCTGAAGATACTTAATGTTCCAAAAAATCAAACTGTCGATCGTCTCACTAGTGGATTCATCGATATTTTATCGAACAATGGCTATAATCACTTGGCTTATTTCCCTAAAGCAGACTCCAATGAACCAATATTTTTAACAAAAGGTGACTGGGAAGTTACAACCAGCCCTTTGAAATTTGACCGATTTGACAATGTGGTTTACTTTGGTGCAAACAGACACTCCTCATTCGAACAACATATTTATAGTGTTGATGTCGAGTCTCAACAACTCTCCTGCTTGACTGTAGAAGATGAGGTGAGCTTCTTTGACGCTACATTCTCACCATCTTCAAGATTTATCATATTGATTAAAGAAGGACCTCAATTCCCACTCATGTACAAACATGATACTTTGGCCAAACGAGTTTATATGGACTTTACTGGTTCTCAAAGAAGTTATCATTCTCTTGAAATAGGTACAGATGATCAAGGTGATCCAATATTGGTAAATTTGATTGAAATGAGACCAAACATTTTTGATGAGAACGAGATCCACCCTCTACTAGTGAATGTTTACGGTGGACCAGGATCTCAAAAGACAAATACAAAGTTCCATATAACGTTTGAAGATACTGTTGCTGATAAACTGAATGCAGTTGTGCTATACGTTGATCCAAGAGGAACTGGAGGACAAGGTTGGAAATATAGATCATGGGCCAAGCATAATATTGGAAAGTATGAAGGTCCTGATATAACAAAAGCGGTTAAGAAGTGGATTGAATCTAGAAATTACATTGATGTGTCAAAGACAGCCATTTGGGGTTGGTCTTATGGTGGATTTTCAACTTTGAAGACTCTGGAATATGACCAAGGTGATGTTTTCAAATATGGAATGGCAGTTGCACCGGTGACTAATTGGCTATTGTATGATTCAATATATACAGAGAGATATATGGGTATTCCACAAGTCGATAAGAAAGGGTATGAACAGTCTCGTGTCAGCCAGTATGAAAACTTCAAGAAGGTCAATAGGTTTTTGATTATGCATGGGACTGGTGATGATAATGTTCATATCGAAAATACATTCAAATTAATCGATGAGTTCAATTTGAAAGGAGTGTTAAATTACGATATGGTTGTTTTTCCTGACTCGAACCATAATATCAATCATCATAATGCATATGAGATAATTATGAGTAGACTATTGAATTGGATTACGAGGGCTTTTGAAGGACATTATATTGATTGAATTTGAATAAAATAAATAAGGACTTATATTTACAGATGATTAATGTTTGGATTTGACCGTAAATCATAGGGGTTTTGAGTAGTTCAGAGTCCCACAATGTGGACATGTTCTTGCCTTGATATCACCATCAAATGCGAGGATTGCTTCTTTGACTTGAGTCCCCAAATCAGAACAGTAAAAAGTAATATTATGAACAATCTCTCTACAATTCGAACAGTACCATCTTATTTGATCGTTGACACCAGTAGGCCGATCTTGCTCAACAACAATCCCTATAGTATTAGCATATCTCACCGGGTTGTGTGGAGTGTTCCCCGGTAACAGGAAAGTATCACCTTCCTCAATGGTTATATCTCTGAAAACACCCTCGTCCACCACTTTCAACGTCATAGCCCCTTTGTACATGTAGAACCATTCAGGTGTTTGGTTGACATGGTAGTCAGTTCTTTCATTGGGACCCCCGACAATCTGATTTGCTCATTTGTTAGTATTAATGATAGGGACTCCCGAAAGGGGGATATCACTCACCATCACCGTGAATCCTCCACGATGCAGACAGAAGTTGTTTACTGGTGGCTGCAAAAGATGCTCGTTTTCTGCCAGCCATTTTGGAATGTTGATTGGATTTGGAAGCATTGTAGGGGATTTCTGATATTCTGGTGATATTTGATATTCAGAGGATGGAAATTTGAATTTTTTTCAATGCCTTTAATATAAACGGGTTCACAAGTTCAATACGAAAGAAACAAGCAAGATGAACTCCGAAAAAGGTATGACTCAACTCCGTTTTAACTACACTGTTCCAGCGTGACTAACATTCGATGAAAGGCCACCCTCTTCTGGCAAAAATTCCTTTAACAAAATCACCATTTTTCAATCCTCCAAGAGCAATAACATTGGGATCGTCATACAAACAACTGCCACTTCAAACTCATGAAACTCATATAACAATAGAGAATTTGGAAGCATGGAAAAAAGAAGTGGACCATGTCAGATCAGATATCATGAAATACGGAGAGTCTGACAAGTTGACCTACGAAAACTGGCTGGAAACTGATGTGAAGAGAGTCGCTCCTGGATACATTGGGGGTTCAAACACATTGTTAACACCACAAAGAAAGAGTAAAGTGGTACCCACAACTGATGGCTCAACTACTGAGATCAACGAGCCCACGAACGATATCGACAGAGCTTTTTCTACGTTAAATATCTAAATCAATAAATTCTTGATTAATTTGGTTTCTAACCCAACATACTTCTCTTTCTGCCTCTCAATCTAACATCGGAGTATCTCTTCAACACTTCTTTAAGTTTCTTAGCATTTAGCTTACCTTTGAATGCACTCGAGTATCCTTCCATCAACCATTCATTATATGTCTCTGCATACAGTGGATGAGTACTCAGTATAGCTCTTTCCAAAACGTATAAATCAACAGCTTTATCCTCGACTAAAGTTGACAAAGAACCCAGTCCGAAATCTATCAGATATGGTACCAACGATCCACCTATATCTAACTGCAATACTATATTAGAACTGGTTAGATCGCCATGAACCAAATCATTCAAGTGTAAATATCCAACTTCTCTTCCAACATCAATTAGTACTCTCTTAGCAGTTTCATCAAGAGCACGAGTAGCATTTTCATTGAATTGCCATAGCCAATTCTTCAAAGTACTCAACCCACCATTCGATAAGATATCACCAACAAATTCCATCCATATCAACCCATTTCTTGGATCAACAGCTATGACATTGGGCGTATGTACTTCTTCGATGAAAGACAGACGTTGAAGCAATCTTGATTCTGCCAACGTACGATGTTTTGTCAATTGAGCATCAAGTACCGGATGGCGATATGATTTAGGTGGTCTATATTTAATGATATATTGCTCAGTATGTCTGATATTCTTTGGTTTGATATTTAATGGTAGATATGGATGTTGAGTTGTGGTAAACACAACAGCTTCTGCACCTTGTGAAACAACCTCAAGTGGAATATTCTGGAGGTGAGAGCGTGCCTTCTCTAAAATCTCAGCTGACATTCTTGTACTATTCTTCACTCTGATTATCAACTAATTGATCGTCAAAAGAGCTTTTAGTAGTCGAGTTTGGTGGAAAAGAATAATTTTTGGCCTATAGGCTCTTCGCTTATGTCAGCTATTAGGTAATATTTTGTATTATATAACCAACGTCTTATGTAACTAAATTGGTAAGTCCACTATCTATATAGATTTTTTAATCAACACATCATTTCACTTGTTTACCACCGTATTTAGCTCTTAGTTGATCCACTTCTTTATCATCAATACGTCTGAACAAATATTGAGCTTGACCAATGTTATGACCACCCTTCAAAACCAGGTTGAATTCATCTTTGATGGCTAATTGTGGTGCATTCAAAATTTCACCAATTTGTTTGGTAGTTTGTGGGATATATGGATAAATCAATGACGAAACTAAGTAGACAATATTCAAACCAACACCAACGACTGCGTCTGATTTTTCTGGCGAATCATTGTATAAGGAGTTATCTAGTTTATTCTCTTGTAAAAATTGATTACCTCTAGCACTGACAGCCATAGCAACCTCCAAACCACGACGTTCATGAACTGCTTCTAGTTCTTCTATATATTGTTTGATCAATTTATTCAAATCCTCAACAACAGATGAATAACCAGGAATTCTATCTGGGTTAAATTCTGGAATAACACCATTGTATTTAGCGTTAACGAATTTAACAATTCTATTGACGAAATTACCCAGATTGGCCAATAATTCATTGTTGTTTCTTGATTGAAAATCATCCCATGAGAATTGTGAATCTGAAGTTTCAGGTCTAACGGCAGCCAAATAATATCTCCAAACTGATGGAGAGATACCAGAATCCTGAGCATTATTACCAAAGACACCAACACCTCTTGATTTGGAGAATTTACCACCTTCATACTGTAAGTATTCAGTGGTGTTGATATGATGTAACATTGTCCAATTATCTTTAGTACCTATTTGAGAAGATGGGAAAACAACGGTATGAAATGGTGTGTTATCTTTACCCATAAATTGATATAATTGAACATCATCTGGATTTTTCCACCATTTTTCCCAACTCTTGGTATAGTTAGCAGTGATTGAAACATATCCAATACAAGCATCAAACCAAACATAAAGAACCTTGTCTTTGTATTTCTCCAATGGGACTGGGGTACCCCATTTCAAATCTCTTGTGATACATCTTGGATTCAATCCTTCTTTTAACCATGATCCAGTGATTGTAATACTGTTCTTCGTCCATTTCCCTAGTTCGGAAGATTTTTTGAACCATTCTTCTTCTTGAGGTTGTAATTTGTCTAATGATAGGAAAATATGTTCAGAGGTTCTTTTCTCTGGTGAAGCATTGTCTAATTTACAACGTGGTTCAATCAATTCAAATGGATTCAATAAATTACCACATTTATCACATTGATCACCTCTAGCATCTTCATAGGAACATTTTGGACAGATACCTTCAACAAAACGATCAGCCAAAAACCCATTATGAACTGGACAATAAAGTTGATCCATTGTTTGTTCTTCCAAATAACCATTCTCTTGTAATTTCAAGAAAATTTCTTGAGAGATATCAGTTTGCTCTTGAGTTGTTGTACGACCAAAATAGTCAAAATCTAATTGAAACCATTTGTAGATATCTGAATGAACCTTGTGATATTTAGTACAAAGTTCCCTTGGAGTAACACCTTCCTCTAGAGCTTTGGTTTCAGTTGCTGTACCATATTCATCAGTACCACAGATAAATAGAGCATTGTAGTTTCTAGCTTTGGTATAACGAGCAAAGATATCAGCAGATAAAACAGATCCAACTATGTTACCTAAATGAGGAACATTGTTAACATAAGGTAAAGCAGAAGTGATCAAGATATTTCTCTTCTTTGGGTCTGGTAAGATTTCACCATTTGGAACTTCGACCTCAAAACCTGTGGCAATATTTTTAGCACCTGTATGAACTGGTTTCTCACGTTCAATAGAGGTGATTGCTAAAGCTTGTTCTAAAGCTCCCTTGACTTCTGGTAAAGAGGCAAACTCAGGGTAGGCATTTTTGTTCAAGGCAAAACTTGAAGCAAATAGAATGATTGAAGAGGCATTAATTGAAGTTAATTTATCAACTGGATTCTTTGATATGTCGAATTTTGATGATGAGTTGGATTTCAACAATGGATATAATTGATCTTCTTCAAATTCAATGGTTTTTGAAGAGGAGAAATCGTTAGCCAAGTATTTGACAATGGCATTTGGTTCAGTCAGTTGAAGATCTTTGCTTTTCAACAATGAAGATGGATGATCTAAAGATTTTGTTAGATAATGACTCACAAGATACTGGTTGGAAGTACGGAGTATGACAAGACACATACCTGATTCTGTTGATAATTTCTGCTTGAAAACGTGAGAGGCGATGGCCAATTTGATGTTGTTTGAAAGAGCCAACAGGCCTTTGCTCTTGTCGCTAAATAGTTCCAGTGACATCGATGCTGATTAATATTGGAAGCAAAGAAATTTGAGTTGAGTTGAGGTTGAAACTTCTTTTTATGGCTCATCGATAGAAAAAAAATGCCTTTAGAAGATGCGGAAAATCACTAGAAAACTAGGCTCACGTGATTATGTTTTTCACGTGATCAGTCATGTGACTATACTTGGAAATCATGAATACGAAGTAAACTTTACTGATCCTTCAGTTGAAAAACTAGTGATTGATCTGAAAAGTACTAGAGATGGGTGCTTTTCAATTGACTGCTGAAAAATTACTTAATGCTAAAGATGTCTTCTATGACAGGGTGCTTGAGGAGCTTGGAAATAGTACGAATGGATTGGTTGAGTTAGACAAATGGAGAAATGGGACGTTTCCAGAGGAGCTATTGAAGAGGTATAAAACAGATCCAGATTCATTAAGTATAAGCTTGGACGAATTGAAGAAGCTTATGGATTGGAAGTTGAAGAAGGGTAAGTTTAGACCTACGTTGAAAAAACTAATAGCACAGAATGACAGTGATACGGTTGTGGAAGTGACAAAAGAAGCGTTTTCGCTGTTCTTGGGTCATCAAGAAGCTGTCGAAAGCACATCGATTTCTTCGGAGGATCATTCTAAACTGGTCAAAAAATCGATGAATGTTGTTACAAAACTGAGAGGTGTTGGACCAGCTACAGGGTCCTTGATTCTGTCGTTGCTGAACAAGATCACCAAGTTGGCCCCACCGTTTTTCTCTGATGAGTCCGCACTATTGGTGTTTGCATCTGCTGGGGACGATCACGTTTCGGTCAAGTTGAAGTATTCTTTGACGGAGTACATGAAATATCTGAAAATTTTCCAGCAACTGAGTGAAGATCACTTCAAGTATGATTTCACTGAGTTGGAGAATGGAGCATGGAGTCTGTACATGAAGAATGAATTTGGACTGAAAGAGGAAGAAAAGGGAAAGGAACTCGAAGAAGCAGAGGGTGGTGATAGGAAAAGACAGAGAAGTTAATACGAATCATAGTCTTATCTGACAAGGCTGTTAAATGTCAACTACAGGAGTAGGGGCGCTAGCCGCTAGCGAATGATATTATGACGTCGACGTCTCTCATCGTAATTTCTCGGTGTAATTCGGCTGTCTCCTGTCACTAATGAGGACTGATCTATGCGAGTATTTTTGCTACCCGTGGACGTAGATATTTCATGTGTAATATCGATCATTTTCGCATGAGCTCATGGTGATACTTCCTCGTGATATGAGCCCACAGAGGTCAGAGAGCTGTATTCAGCTCGAATTCATCGATATTGGATCGGTATTATAACAAAGTTGACGTTGATGATGCATGGGGGCAGCATGTTTCAAAAATTGTCTCTTTGGTGTTTTGTGCTCAAAAATGTGGAGTCGCGCAAATGACAGACGGGTTGACAGTACAGCTTGACGGCAGTTCACCGCGCAAGCGCCAATTGTTAAGGACAGATCCGAAGCGAGAACAACGCTCCGCCCGGAGGAACTGTTTTTCACCTGCTTAACTATAGAAGGTTAGGCAGACGGTGGCCCCTTTAGTCGCAGCGGAGACGAAGAAAAAATAGCCTCCATTTTCCATGCGAGGGGCCTTCTCGGCTATCCTTCCCACGCAGTCTAATTTCTCGCATTAATCTTCAATCGAGGATAAAATTCCTTAAAAGTCGCTATTTTCGTCGTTCTCTTTACTTTTTAACCCAAGTCAACACCTCAAACAGCCTATTTTATATCGTCCATACTGTCCAGTGTCAAAACCTTCTGTGTCACTCCCAGCATGAGCTCCATCGACAAGATCACAAATAGTGAGAATGAGCCCCTGTCCTCATCTCATCAGCTTGAACAACAACAACAACAACAACAACAACCAAAAGAACCAAAAGAGCATCAGGACCAACATAAAGAGGAATCAGCGCAAGACAAAAGTGATGAAGCATCAAACAGAGAATCTACTGATAGCAACAATCCTCCAGTCAAGAAGAGAGTCAGAACAGGATGTCTTAACTGTAGAAGAAAACACAAGAAATGTGATGAAGCCAAACCAATATGTACAACTTGTTCGTCCAAGAATGAAATTTGTGAATGGCCAACCCCAAATTTGAAGAAATCTGGCTCCAAATCAGACTTATACAATGGCTTCAACCACTTTCCTCAACATATATTGCCTTACAGTAATTCTTTGCAGAGTCCAATAGTTGGAGTGCAAGGTTTTCCTGTTCCAAATGAGCTGCAGTTCAAACGTCAAAGATTAGACGTAGGTGGTTCCCATGGTATATTTTCAGGAAGACTAAATTCACAACAACAATCACTTCCAGTTGCTTCAGGATTACCTACGGGACTCTCACACCCTCTACTTTCTCATCAGTCAAATATCCAAAATCCGTTGCCGTTTGATACTAGAGTCGCTGCTAATTCGACAACTCTACCTTATCCATGGAACAACCCTTCTGGCTCTTCTTCCTCCTCTGTGAATGATAACACTCACAATGTCACAGACAATACAATACAAAGAAGCTCTGAAAGAATGTCAAATTCTTATCTTTTAAATGATTCCGCTGCTTTCAAAGACTCAGAACTTTTCTTACAAAATTATATGGCGAAATATGAAATCCCTTCAGTGTTACCAGCTTTAACGAATACCCCAAATATAACTGAAGAAGATGAAGTTGTTTTAATGAGATACTTCATCGAGAATCTATCACCTCAGTTTGATACGCTACATGTGAACAACAACGAGTTCAAAAATGTTATCCCATCTTTGGCTAAACATTCAGATGCTCTAAGATACTCCATTCTGGCACTCAGCTTACTATATGCTGATTCAGATGAAGATTCTGTCACCAATACTATCAAAGAATCGCCCCTGACAATATTCGAACTGGCTGTTGCACATCTTGTTAAAAATTCAGCCACTAACTCAAACACGATGAGAGTAGCGGCTGGTGTTTTGTTGGTTTCCTTTTGTATGAAAGTTACTGAAGAATCTCGCTGGAGAGCATCAGTTCAATCACTAGTTTCGTTTGTCAAATCCGAGGATGTTAGACCTGTTCAAAGAGAATTAACAAACTTCTCCATATTTTGGGTGGTTGCATTGATGGATGTCTGTACCACACAACTGATGAAGGAAAAAACATTGATGACTTATGATTTCGAAAGTTTGAGAAAATTCTCATTAATTCCACAGATGATTGCATTTTTATCAATGACTTTCAATTTATTGGTTTTAGATGGCTCAAGTAATGATAATTTTGATTCTGATTGGGAAAGGCTTTGGCTCAAGGTATCTCAATGGGGCGAACAGGTTGAGGAAGAACAGTTGGATTTCGTCAAAGAGATTGATAACTCTCCATTTCCTATCATATTATGTCACTCAGCAACCTCTGCGTTATCAAACCAGATTTATTTGACTGCTAAGATCCTATTGATGCAAGATAGACCTAGATTATTCAAGAATCGTTATACCGATTCCCATCCATTGGCTTGGTATGCTAAAAGAATATGTGCCTTAAATCAAACCAATCCGAAGATATCCAACTGGTTATGTTCTCCGTTGTGTTTATGGACTGCCGGTAAGGTCTTGACCCATGAAGATGAGCACAGTGCTGTCTTAGATCTGTTGACAAGTGTTGAGAATAAATTGGGACCTTTGTCTAGAGCAAGATCTCAAGATTTGAGGGATTTCTGGGAGGGAAGAGTTGCTTGATACAAGAGAGTGCTTGTACTTTCGTTTTTATCAGTGTTTGTGTATTATTTTGTACTTTGTTGTTTTGAGTTCTTTTTTCTATGTGTGCTCTGATGATTTTTATTCAGTGTTTGGTTTTGACCACTTTTATTATGATATCTGAGAAAACACAGGAAAAAAGTGAAGAGAGGATCCTGTATTGTTATATATAGAAATGAGATTATTTATTTGCTGTTTCAGGTATTGTTTCAGGTAATCGTCATTGTAGGCACCCAGATCATGACGCTGTTGCTATCAACTCATCCCATAAATTAGTCAAAGTTGACTCGAATCTCTCATTGACAAATGTTGCTAGTTTCATCGCAATGGTGCACCATATTTTGCCTTTAACTTTGTCTCCAACATTCAATAGTTTTCCAACTCCTGTATTCCAACAGTTGGTGGATATCCATTCAATTTCATGAGCAGGCAATGTATTCTCACCATTTCCTTGTGACCGTAACCTCATAAAGATTTGGTCCAAAACCCTCAAGCAGATATCTTCAGTCTCCTCAGATTCAACACTGAATTTCAACAATAATCTTGCCCATCTTGATAAAATCGTACCATCTATTGATGTCTTGTCAATGTTTCTTTGGACTATGTTTGCAATGATGACTGATTTGATTCGATCAGGATGATTTTCATTGGATGTCAAAATATTCACAACAGTTGAATCAAATTCCACATTAGTGTACCTTTTAGTCTCATTGATAACTGTTTCAGCAGCTGACCAATTGCAAAGCTCTATTTCAGCTTCGAACTGGTAAAGTATTGCATCCAAAAGGCACACCTCCCATTCTTCCCTGAAAGCATCAAACTCTCTTCGATCTCTATAGACTATCATCATCTCATCAATGTTTAGTCTCAGCTTAAGAGCACGTTCTCTGATTGAGCTCCAGAGGATGTTCCTGTTAACATCGGTTGTTTTACTTGAACACATAATACCTATCAACATGGCTCTGAACTTCCATAACCCCAACCAAAAAGAATCCTGCAAACTTATATCATCTGAAATCAAACTGATGAAATCGATGGATATCTCAGATAGCACTTGGCCTTGAAAGTAATCACCATTCAACATGCATTTTCTTGCAACATTAAAAGCCTGAGATGTAAACCATTTCAACTCATCATTCGTGAACCTATAACTCAGTATATTGATTGAATCACTGGCAAACTTAAAAGCTTCTTTTAGTAGTGTTATTAAAGTTTCCATGTATTGGTAAGTTAAGTCTGACTCTGGCTGTTTAAGAATCAAGCTAACAACACTTCTCAACGTCAATGGAATAGATAGAGTGGACTCGAGCCCTTCACTCAGTTTCTTGAATAGCGTCAACATTGCCTCTATGGCAACACCGTGATGTGACTGTAGGTTGACAACACAAAGTGATAATAGAGGAATCATTTTTGTACTGTTTGAGCTGGAAATGTTTCGAAGACAGGTCTCCAACTGAGTTTCATCGCCCTGATTTGAGTAAACTTTGAACATGTTATATTGTGTTATCAAAGACTTCTTTTCATTCTCTTTCATGTTGTTATAGATTTCAATAACAGCCTCAAACTTCGAGAGCTCGATGAAACAATTCATAAGTGCTCTTTGGACTTTTGCTCTGTCGATTTCATTGATCTGGACAACTCTATGTAGACAGAGCTTGAACCACTCAGCTGAGTCACAATAGTTGTTGTTTTTAGATTCAGATTTCCCAGCTGTCCACAACAGAGTCACTGACGCAGATGAAGTCTTTTTTGATATTGGCTTAACAAATATTTTTTCTGTGTTGTCAAAGAACCTAGTGAGATTGACTTGTTTGATGTCCAAAGGGGTTGTCTTATCTTTGATATACGCATTTATCACTGCAACAAATACCATCTCTAAGGACTCGTGATCAGTTATTGGGTTTAACTTGTTTGTGAATGCATAGTCATAACATCTAATCGCACATGACGGATCTGATGTAACATGATCGTTGATAATGGCCAAAACTTCCTTGAAATTGTCCATAACGGAAACATTCATGAGCATTCTCATAATTACATCTTCAAATTCGGAGGCATGCACGTTGTTTTGGAGCTTTTTGAGTTTGATTTCAAGCTTGAATGAGTTTATATGTGAGTTTGAACACTGTTCTAGTCTAGCGATTGCATCTGAGGCGACCCTCAAAGACTCTGGAGTATTTAACTCTAGACATGAATATGCCAACAACGAACATATTGACTCTTTGATCAAATTGAGTTCATCGGATTCGCCAACCAAGTAGCCAAGGCATTTCTGTAAAAAGTGACTCGCATCAGCAAAAGCACCCTTATTATACATTGTTAGGCTGGTATTGAAGATAACTCGTGTACTCTCTAAAACCGACTCTGACAATGGAGAATTTTCATCGACTTGTTTATTCAATTCAGCTCTCTCCTCATAGAACTTTGCCATTTCGGTGTCGCCTTCAATGATAGAGAATTGAAACTTGATTATAAACAACTCAGTTTTCACATTCCGAAAATCCTTCAAAAGTCCAGGGAGTGACTCAAAAGTCGATGAGAGAGACTCGAGTGACTTGAACTCTCTATCAGCATATTCTTGGACCTTCGATGCTAACTTAAATTCCTCCTCGTCTAGGGAGGCCCGAAGAGTTCTTATGAGACAGCTGATTGATCTGAATTTCACCTTTAAAGACATATCCATGAGTTCATAGATGGAGAATAGAAGACAAGCAAAAAACTTCACGGAACATAAAGTCTTTCTAGTTTCTGGGGGTTCAGATCTCGTGGCTAAGGTTGCACTGTTCCACAAGTTGATAGCACATGCTTCCAATTCCAACGCCATCTCTTTCATGGAGTCCACCTCCGTAGTTCTCATCAGCCTCTCCAATCTCTCGGCGATGGGAATCATGCAGTTGATAGAAGGTTTGAGAGCAGTTGTGTCACTATCAGTCAATTTTTTTTGACTAAGTCTTGATGCTGTTGATACTGCAGTTTCTTTGGATCCAGATTGTTGTTAATTCTAAGATCAACAGAACGGGAAGCGAAATCACAGGTATCGTCGTTATTTACCGATCAGTTGAGTCAATTGCGCTTTGAATTTGGACATGGTTTGTGTTACGCTGTTTGGTGATGGCGGCTAATGGTTGATTAGAGAGTGGGAACTGCTGGTTCATTTTTATATACAGAATTGAGTTCTATCGCTAGTTGGCGGTGTCGGCAGCTGCTGACTCAGTGATTTGGTAATCACCATTTTCTAATTTGGTGATGACTCCTTGTGAGAGCAAGTTCTCAAATAGATCTTGAGGAATCCAGCCACCGGTAATTGCAAATGGGACAGTTCCTAGTCTTTCGTAATAAGCTTCCAATTCTTTGTCATGTTTTTCGAACTTAGCAGAGTCTATTGCGATTGGACATTCTTTGGTTCCGACAAAACCATGTTCAGCAAACTGACCCCATTGAAGAACCAATTCATATAATTTTCTATCAACGACAGCAATCTCGTCAGCAGTTCTTCTTTCAACAGCAGCAAGGTAAGGACTTCTTAATCTTTTCAACACTGGAGATCCCTCACTTCCCAATTCACTAAAGGTTTTGCCTAAGTTCAAATCCCAAAGAACTTCATTTCTAGTACGCGCAACGGCGAAATCATAGTAATATTTATCAGTCTCATCCAGCTCTTTGTATTTGTCTTCTTCAATTTCAAACTCGTAGATCTTTGGGCCATCTTCATATGAAACAAATTTTGGAGTTGATTGGAAAATGATTGGTTTGATGGTTGCACCTTCGAAATCCAGGAAAGTATGCTCACCAGCTTCATCAACCAAAACGTTTAGTGGATCCAAATCAGTATGAGCCAATCTTGGTTTGAACAGTTCATCAATGTTTTGAACACTTGGAGAGTGAACATCAATCAAAACTGGGGCAATTTGTTTCAGATTAGTAAACGTCTCAATCTCTCTCTCTAACTGTTCTTTGTTTTCAACAACACCTGAATCTGATTGCAATAACCCTAATTTGGTTCTAGCATTTTCTAATTCAATGTCAGCGACTGACTCAACTAACTTTAAAGGTTCAGAGGCATCCCATGGACCAACATGAGATTCAACTTGAGACTTCTTCAACAAAGGTTTGTTTCTCCAATAAACTCTTTCAGTACTTGGGCCAATGAACCAACGGTTTTTAAATGTTTCATCGACTTCCTCTTCGGAATATGGGTATTCTTCTGCTATTGGTATACTTGAATCAACATTGAAGTATAGAGAACCAAATTTGTTGAACTCAACTTGAGCTAGTTTCTTTTGGAACTCAGATAATGGATCAATGACTTGACCAAGAATTTCTTTATGTTTTGGATCAGTATGTGGAGTCAATGGTGCCCATCTTTTCATCAAAGTTTCACCTTGGATAAACTCTTGTAAGATAAACGGAGATTTTATTGGGTTGGAGTTGTTTGAACCGTAAGCAAAGACTTTTGGCACGTTGATTCCTAACTTCAAGTTGACAAAGTCCAAAGTAGCAGCTTCTGATTGGACTCTTTTGGAAATAGCATACTCAGTATCTATAGGATAAGGGATTCTCAAGATGAAGGATTTTTTAGTATTTGTCTCAACTTTATAGATTCTGTGATGCTTGCCTTCATGAAGTGATAACAGTTGCTTGACCTGGAAATCTTTCTCAGTTGGGTCAACGATACCAAAGTTTTTCATGTCAATATTATGAGGTAAAGAGACAAAGTCTTTTTCATGGGCTTTTGGAGCAACGACCTCAGCTAAATCATCTTTATTTAATTTACTCTGTTCATATAAGTCTTTTAGAACTGTCTGTAAACCGGCAATAGAAAACTTTGTGTGTCTTTTTCTCTTTTCAGCTTCATCGTTCTTGATCCAGGTACCCCAAGAGTACCTAAAAATGGCATTTCTTGTTGGATCTTCTTCATCATTCAGCTTAGTGAACACCTCTTTAGCCTCAGTTGCGATTGTACGGAAAACCACATTTGAGCTTCTTCTCGAGTGAGAGTTGAGCTGTGAGAGAGATCTCAATACTGGAACTCTAGTCACCGCAAACATTTCACTACTGTGCAGATATTTTGGGACAGAAATGAGAGACAAACCGAAAACTCTTTGAGAGTTGAAGTGTCGGCAACTATTTTTTTTCACTTCGGAATCGAAACTTTTTTTCAGCTATGTCTACTAAGAAGAAAGTGTCATTGAAAACTCATCACATTGAAATTGAACCAATAGAAAAACGGGAACCGAAACAAGTAAACTCTCAAAATGGACAGTGAACAAATACTTAAGATCCTCGTAAGAAACCCATAAAGAAACGTTAATCATCAAAATTGTTCATCATCATTTGTCCGATGTCTCCTTCAAAAACCGAGAGTAATCATCAAGAGACTCCCCCTCGTTTTCATTAAGTTTGTGATGTTGATTCACATTGTGAACATGGCTAAGGGTTCCATCTGCATTGTCAACGGTGTTTACTGAAGGAGTGTAGTCCATCGTGTCTCTGCTCACGTCATTCAGAGAGTTGGCACGCTCACTACCAGAAGGTCCAAAATCCGGGCTGTACTGAGGAATCATGCTGGAAAGACTCACCACACTGGCACCGTCATCATCTCCTGTAATCAGGTGGTCCACAGGTGTCTCTAGACTAAGATATTGCTGCAGTTGTGATTGTTCAGCATTGGCTTGCTTTGAAGCGTAGTTGGAATACATTTTGTTCATCAAATTCAATGGATATCCTGGAATACCAGACCTCTTGACCCTTTTTCCTTCAACACCATCCTTGGTAGCTGTTATGGAAAGTCCTGAAGTTACAGAGCAACGTGATAGTGGACGTGATATTGGTAAACCTGCGAGTGCATTGGAAATGTTTTTTGTGTTGTTCTGGTTTATCGAGGCTGCTTCATTGTCACTGGTAGATACGATTGACTCTGAAGGCGATTTCAGGTAAGATGAAACAGACTCAACGTCATCACTGTGAAAGTCACTTTGGAGATAATTGCTTGAATCGTAAATGTCCGTCATAGTTTCAGTGAAGTAACCCACTCTTCTCTGATCTATGTCTGTTGATTCTTATCAGTTGACGAGACACATTGGCTTTTCGCAATTTCAATTGCGGCATAACATCATCAACACCCGGTCACCAAAATTAGAGCAATCTCTGCGCAAACGCAATAACTATATAACGTTGTCTCATCTTGGAGGCACAACAGAGGTGATCTTTGGTTACACGAGTGAAACTAACAGCGATCGACTTTGGTCATGGCATCACCCACTTTCTGGTGTTAGAAACATTGAAATTCATCAAGTGTAAGATCCTCATATCAACAAGGACGAAACTACAAACAGTAGGCTCATGAACAGCAACGTGTTAATGAAATCAGTCTAATATAGTTTAGGATTTGATCTTGTCCAATGTAAAGGTGCTCATTTGACGGTCTGATCTACCCCCTACTTTAGTACAGATCCAAGTTGAGGCATACATATTGACTCTATCAATCATTGTGCCTGAGGCCCTCGTTGCAGCAGCTTTACATTGAAATCCTTTCAATTCAAAGTTCTCGATATACCAAGGAACTAGAGCAGCTGATCTTAGCATAACCCTTCCACCATCACTCAATGCATTGAATAAAGCTTCAATCTCATTATCGACTTCTTTTCCCTGTGGATCAAACCAGTCTATATGGTCCATGATGATAGCAACTGTGATTGTTTTCTGTGATAGTCTAGCCAGTACATTGTTCAAGTGATCAGTATGCAATCTGATACCCTCCAGCGGTGAGTTTTGTTTTCTGGATAAAGACTTGAAACCACTTTTGGTTAAGTATTCTGGACAGTTATTCTTGGAGTAGGCCCCTTTCAAAGTTAGGTAATAGAAATAATTATCAGATGAGATCAATGAATTCCCAATGATAGGATCTAAAGTATCGATAATATACTGAACGATTGAATTGTCCATCATAGCAGCCTGATTAGCTGGAACACCTAATGCCTTCCATAAAAAAACTGGATTTCCAACAAACAGCTTACCGACAATATCACTCAAAAGAACAGGACGGATTGATTTATTCCAAATTTCCTTCTGTTCATTCAACGTTTTCGCTTTACAGAGATCGTTGACTTTAGAATTGATGCCACTTATGGTGAAAACAAATCTTGCAAGTCTCAAAGCCCATCTTGAGAACCCGGTATCATAAAGACCTCTTCCATTTGGATCGAAAGTTCTCGAGCCGTTGGACATCCAATATTGAAAGGCATTCGAAGATAGGTATGGCGCTAGCTTTGAGACTAACACTTCGACAAAGTCTTTGTGTTTTCCCTCACCAAAAATTTTCCAAGTTTCTTCATGTGATAACGCAGCTAGACAGGCAAGCTTCAGTTCCACCAAATGACCTTGGCATGGGTTCAAGTCTACACCATGAATTCTTCTTGGTGGATCTTCTAACGAAGAATATGCTAGGATGTTATCACCAGCGGATGTAATGGCTAACAATGTGTCCCTAGAGGTCAATTTCAATATTTTCGCATCTTCTCTTGGATCTTCCCATGTAAAGGCATAAATGTACTGATTCTTGAAGCACTCATAGTGACTGCTCAGCTCATCATAGTATACTCTCCAATTTTTGATCTGATAGAACAAAGAAGGGTATGGTAGTCCTTTCTTGGTGTTCTCTAAGGCCGCTTCCAAAGTCTTACTAATTGGTGTATCCTCATCAGGTTGGTATCTTTTTGGATCAATGGGTGCCAAATATGGAGATTCGGTTGCCAGTGAGTTCAGTCTAAAAATCAACTGGGCATCTTCCTTCTTGTTGACCCCAACCCAAACATAATATGGAATTCGTCCCAAGGTTTTGTTGTAACAATTGAGTGATTTGATTGTACCAAATTTGTACTCCAAATATTCCCTTCTCGATGGATCTAAGAAAACTCTGTCACACTCAAACCATATTCTCCAGAAGGTTCTGTATATCCATGGAACATGGCGATTCACAAGTCCACCTAGAGTATTTGTTCTTCCAATTGAGGTAGAGTCGGATTGAACTCCAAAATCAACTGCACAAATAACACCAGACTCTGGATTCAAAAGCCTTTCAGCATGGTCAATGGCAGAATGATATAACGGAATCATAGACAAGGAATAGGAAAACGTTATCAGATCCGCTTCAGGATATGGAATCTCAAAATCGCAAGCATCGCCACAAATAACAAACACATTTTTCCAACCATTTATCGCAATTCTTTGTATTGCAATGTCACACAATGATGGTGATAGATCAACAAGGTACACCGCTTCAAACCCTTCTTCAAGATTAACAACAAATTTGTCCATCTTTTCAATGTTTAGGCCTGTACCACCACCAATGTCAACCCAAACTAGCTTTTTCTTGTTGGACTGGGCTCTAGCATGAGAATAGGCAACTTTGGAAGCATTTTCCCGGCCCTGTAGCAGAATCTCTCTAGTAGCATCATAAAATTTGGCCTGGCTTTCGTAGAACAGTTCCAGGTTATTTTGGTGATCTTCGTGAACTTTGCTATGCGACGGAGTAAAAGGTTTGACGAAGCATGCCCACGTGAACATCAAGAGTGAGTTCGCCTTCTCATTGAAAAATAGAGCTACTAACGCTGAGATTAATGAGACAATAGCCAATATTGATCTCCAATGGCTGAATAATCCATCAGTATCCTTGAACGATACCAAAGACCCAAAATTATCAAAACCTAGCTGAAGTGACATCTGATCTTAGGTTATTAAGAAAGAATAAAGGAGAAACAACTCGAGCTCTCTGGAACCGCGTTGAATGAGAATCAAGAGATTGCGCAAGTATTTATAGAAGAAAATTGATCTTCATATGATGAGATGTGCTATTGAGTATCAAGCTCTATATATGCCAGTATATCAGTAACAGGCTCCAAACTGTCATCTCTCCACGTGTAACAACTCAAACAAAAAGCATGTGATTGAATGATCTCATCCTTCAAAAGAAAATCACTGGGTTCATGAGAGACTTAATGTTCAGTTGAAAACCATCGGTTTTGTCTGTAGTTTATCATGGATTGTGTACAAAACGTGCCAAAACACGTTCTGATCAACATTGAACAACATTATATAAACGAAAAAGTAATTGCGAAAATTCCGACTTGAGAATGTCGTCCGTTCGAACATGACCGGAGGTAACTCTGCGCTAAAAAAAAAATGCTGAACAAAAGGGACTTTGAAGCTCGAACCAACAAGGAGAGTTTATAACTGCAACTATGGCGGCTCGTTAGACAGCGTTGCTGGACCTCAAGAAAACAGTGAATATCAATGTAGTCTTCAGCTATTTGATGGGTGGTTACTCAACTGTAACGGTAAAGATCAACTATGATGTCAGCGGTTAACTGCATTATTGTTATGGCCTATAAAACCGTTAAAAACAACATGAATCCCCATTGTTCAATGCTCCTTCCACAATCCTTCATTGAAAATTCAGCTGCTTAGATTCAAGATGTCAGTTCAGCTGCTGCACAAGACAGATACTGTTACAAAGACAGGAAGTGCGATCACCAGTGAGCAGAGTCAAAAATTGATCCAGACGATGCTTACCATGTCATTTGGTTGTGTTGCATTTCTTCGTGGTCTATTTGCAGATGACTTCTTCATTGACCAACAATTTGTACCTTCAAAGTTCGAGAAGGACTTTAATTTATCTGATCCGAAGAGCAAGAATGAGTCCATCAGAGTCAAAACATTGGTCAGAGGTAAATCTGCTCAAGTCGATTTGTTCTTAGACTGGATTGACAAGGGTGCTATTGACGCGATTAAGAGAGGATATCTCAAATCACTCAGTTTCTCCATATTTTTAGACGAGAAGAAGCCACAAGATCTTCATGAGGTTTACACGTTCTTCTTTGATTACAACCAAAACAATATCAAAGTTGACATCAATGATAATGAAGAAACCATATCACCCTTAAATTCTAGGAAGGTTTTGCAGCAGTTGATGAGAAGATTCATTATCATCACCCAAAATTTGGATCCTCTTCCAGAGCAAAAGTTCATGTCTATGAGGATTCTATTCAACGATAGCTGTCCCGATAGTTACCAGCCACCTTTCTTTGAAGATGCTGTCGGTCACCCTACAGCCTCTATCAAAGTGAAAGATACCATTAATAGTTTCTCAGCAGGATGTTTGTCAACAGGGTTTCATAATATCAACTTGAGAGTTATGACTGCTCCATCCTCTTTGACTCCAGGAGAGCCTTTGAAAGAAGTGGATCCATTTGCTGTTCCAATTAAATCAGTAAAACCAGTTGTCAAAAACAGTCCGTTGAAACCGTCACCTAAATTCTTGAATGAAATACCGAGTCAAACAACAAACATGTTACGGAGTTTCCTGGAGAGTTCCCAACCTCAAGTTAAACCTACACAGGTAATTTCATCGATCAGATGTGAGTGCGGTTCATATGAACCCATCAAAGACTGTTACGTTGTGGGATGTGCGATGTGTGGAAAGCAGGTTCATTCTTTTTGCTATGGCATAGGTAAACAGCTCAAACAGCAACTCACCTGTTATTCCTGCCGCTCAAAATCTCTAGCTGGAATTCAGCTTCATAAGAATTTGAAACTGTTGCTAAATGCAAGGAAGCTTTACAAAATTTTGAGTAAGTTTGGCATTCCTTCGAGTATCTCAGATTTGAATACTATGATGGGATTCCGTGACAGCTGCGTTGAAACGTGGGAGGCTTTAACATTAGGTTTGGCTAAAGGGTTACTATTAATTGATGATAAACCCTTAAAACTTAAGAATGCAGATGTTCCGCGAAGTGGCTCGGGCTATATCTTGATAGATTGCAGCAACACCTACACCCCCAAAAGATTGATTGGTAAAGGGAAATACGGTTTAACATTTGTTCCAGGCTTGCGAGGTCCTGATGTTATGGAGTTGCGCCTTCCATCTACTAAAGCAAAGAAGCTTCTTTTTGATGATAGTTTGGACAAGTGTCTGGCTATAGATCCTGTCTTAGAACAGTTATCTACCAACTCTGAAGACTATGATGAGAAGGAAGATGATATTGTTGACTCAAGTTGTTTTGAGAGTTCTCCCACTAAGCTATCATTCGAGGTGTCCGACCACTTTTCAAATCTAAATATTGAGAGTTCCCAAGATTTTTTGAGTTCAGCAAGTACTCTCCTGGGAACAGACTCGAAAAAGAGAAGCCCAGATAGTTTGATGGAGGATTCTGTACTGAAGAGAGATGCCTACTACACTAGCCAACCAATTGTCAATTACCCAAGATGGAAGAAGAGAAAAATAAGCATCATCAAATCTGATGAACCTATGTAAATAACAACTTTGTTGCTGCAGAATAAGAGTCATCAAGTTGCTAAGTTCTCAACACTCTAATTGTGTGTAAAGTGTACTGAATCATGGAGATGTCAGCGAGAAATGTCGTATGTTCGCTAAATCTCGAAGAACAATATCACGAGAAAAACTCCCAGAAAAAAAAAAAGACATATGAAACAATGCGACTAATCAATTGTATTAACCTGTTCTAACATGATGAATACTATCAAGAGTGCCCAGAAGGTATCATCAATTTCTAGAAATTATGCTACCTTGAGAGCGGCAGCTCCGTTCTCGGCAGGTCAGCCTCTGTTTGAAACAAGGCCGTTCATGCTCAAACCAGGTGAACTAACACCAGGAATCACCGCACTTGAATACTTTCATAGAAGAATAGAACTAGCAAAGTCCTTACCAGATTCATCTGCTGCTATTGTTGTTGGAAACTCAGTCCAATATGCATCTGGGAGTGTCTTTCATCCTTTCCAACAGAACAATGACCTCTTTTATCTCAGCGGTTGGAATGAACCAGATTCTGTCATTGTCATCGAAAAACCTGACTCCAATCTTGATAATGTTGTTTTCCACATGATTGTGCCTCCAAAAGAAAAGTATGCTGAACAGTGGGATGGTGAAAGAACCGGTGTAGATGGGGCTAGAGAAGTATTCAACGCTGACGGGGTCTCAGATACCTATAGACTTGCAACTTATCTAGAGAATGTCATCAAACACCATCAAAATGTGTTCATCGATCTACCAACCAAGACAAAACAACCCTCACCTGCTACTACATTCAGCAATTTTTTCAGTATTGGGGGAAATTCAAAGTATTCAACAATTGAAGGGATTCTAGACATCAATGGGACCTCCAAAAACATCAGACCTCTTTCCTCTTTTATTTCAAATTTACGTGCCATAAAATCGCCTGCTGAGATCAAGTTGATGAGAAGAGCTGGTCAGATTTCCGGAAGGGCATACAATCAGGCATACGCTAATAGATTCAAAACTGAAAGAACTCTTCGGTCATACTTGGAGTATAGATTCGTAAGTGGTGGGTGCGATAAACCAGCATATATCCCTGTTGTTGCTAGTGGTCCAAACGCCCTATGTATACATTACACAAGAAATGATGATCTTCTTTACAATGATGAAATGGTACTTGTTGATGCAGCCGGCTCTTTAGGTGGTTACTGTGCTGATATTTCAAGGACATGGCCAAATTCTGGGAAGTTTACAGATCCTCAAAAAGAATTATATCAGGCTGTTTTGAATGTTGAGAAAGCTTGTATTGATCAATGTTTTGCTGACAATAATATCAGCATTCAGGATCTGCATGATTTGAGTATCTCATATATGAAGAGAGAGTTGAGGAATTGTGGGTTTGGACCATTAAGCACATCGGAAGTCACGAGACTTTATCCGCATTATATTGGCCATAATCTAGGATTGGACGTCCATGATGTTCCTGGGTATTCAAGAGTGGCCAAATTGAAAGAAGGGCAAGTCATTACGGTTGAACCAGGTGTTTACGTTCCCGATGATGTAAAATTTCCGAGCGCTTTCAGAGGCATTGGTATCAGAGTTGAGGATGATATCGCCATTGGGAAGAACTCTAACATTAATTTGACAGTGGAGGCAGCAAAGGAAATTGTTGACATTGAACATACTGCTCTACATGGTGTTACTACACCACTTGAGGATGAGGTTGTTGAGGTTTTATGAAACCAATACAAAATCTTGGGGCAAAAAAAAAAGTACGAAGGACTTCCACATTCAACCTGCACAACCAGAATGTACAAATTATACATAACATAGCATGATTCGTTATTTAGGAATCCTGAACTTATTGAGTTTCTCTCTGACGATGCTCTCAGCATTATCAGATTCCTCAGTTAGCTTCTGTAACTGGTTGACGAACAACTCTCTCTTATTAACGACAGTTTTCTGGAAGACATCTGTTGACTTTGAATAAATAAACTCCAGTTTCATCTTTTCAACGTAATCTTGAACTTCTTTTACTAGTTGGGGGAGTGGAATGTTTAGCTTCTTTGAAATGTGACTTCCGGTTACTCTGGTCACCGAAGATAAGTATAGCTCATACCCTTTCTCCCTAAATCTCAGTTTGATTTGAGGCCAGACCCTTGAAAGAAGATATGTGTGAGAAACAATAGTATCGAGAGAATCCAAGTGCGCGAAGACTTCCTGATATTTAGCATCATTAGCTGCAAAAAATAGAGGTCTAAAAACAGTCATCTGCTTTCCAACCAGAGTCATAAACTCTTCCTGGGTCAAAGTATCCAGTAGTTCTTTAGGTGGTCTTGATAAAAGAATAGACACCACCGTGATCAAAACAATCTCATCTCTGTGTATGAACTTATTAAAATTGGATTTGTTCAAAATCTCAAGGGCTGTAACATTTATACCTGAAGCTGATTGGATTGGGGATGAGTTTATCAGCTGGTAGGCTAGCGAAGAAGCCTCTTCAAAGTCCTGCTTGAGGAAAGTTGCATATAGAATATAAAACTTTACTCTCCAATATGACACGATTTCCCGCTCAGTTAATCTCTTGAGGTAAAGTTCATTTGACAATGAAGTGCTCAAAAATGCCTCAATTCGTTTGTCTTGATTGAGTGTGAGTTGGTAGTTTCCTTGTAAAAGACCAACCTGTGATGACTGCTCGGCTAATTGGCATGTCAAGGATCCAAGAGTTGAAGTTGCTAGAGCGGATTGTGCATCTGGGTACAGTTTGTTGTAAGTGTACAGTTGAGACAGTTCAATGTTTCTTAAAGCGTCTGTCTCGTGGTAAAGGGAATCACTTCCGAGATCCTTCAGCTTTTTGACCTTTGTATTCTGTAGAGATAGCAGCCATTGTGGATTTGTAAAGAGATCAATGCCCTCATCACCCTGAGATTCAGCAGCCAATGAGATGAACGTCTCAATGTATGGTGATACCTGTGAGACGCGGTCCAAGTGCTGTAGCGCTCGCGAAGCTGCTCTGGATGCAATTCGCCCTCCATTTTTTGTCAAAAGTTGAAGAGTTTCAATCAAAATAGGACCTTTTGACAAACTGTTAGTGTTCTGATACTGTTTATAGGAAAGCTACCAACAACAGCTACTCACCGTCATATCTTGCGAGAACCTTGTCCAAAATCTCTGGAGAGAAAAGTGGTTTTGTTAGTGAAAACTTTTTGGGCATGGATGTTATAGACATACTATCATTGACATCGCCCATCGTTAACAATGGCTCTAGTTGCAGCAGATCCGGTAAATAATGAACATGAGAGCTCTGCATGCAAATGGCCTCTGTTTTCTATTTGCCTTTAACATCTCACCGCGAACTTGTCCTGTGTAAATTGATTTTGACATATAAAAAAAATTTCATAGTTACTACAAGATGAAGTGTCAAAGAAGACTTTTTCAGGCTATATCTCGCTGCCTATTCCCTGGACTTCATTTCTGATTCATGCTCAATTTTTATTTGAAATCATCGACTGTGCACAGTATAAGGAATTTCTCCTCGTGCTCAATACTTCAAGGGAAAATAAGAAAGATACTTCATAAATCTATCAATACACCACAAAATCCAAAGGATTCATTTCGTCTAAAAAAAGAGCCTACGAACCCTTCGAAACCTAAATTAGAAAGCCCTATAACGAGACAACATGCCGCGCATCTACTGAGCAAGCTAACTGGTGAGGAAGTTGATATGCATACTCTTGGCCCACTGAGTAACGATGATTTGAGATATTTTAAGGTCGCTGATAAGAAGATAATGTGTGCCCTGTTAGGAACTACTCCCAATCAATTATTGGATTCAGTCATCGTTGATCGAACAGTAAAGAGCTTTCTAGGTAGGGGTCAACTTGAAAAGGCTCTCATGATGGCAAGACTTGCAAAGGACAAAGGAATCGTTGCCATGAATAGAATAGTAGGATGGGTTCTTGCAGAAGGTAAAGTCAATGATGCACTTCAGATTCACTCAACTAGAAAAAAATGGGGCGTTTCTCTCAATGAGCAATCAATAACAATCCTCTTCGATGGGTGTGCTAATATTCGTGATGCAAAAGGTGGTCCAGGTTTGTCCACTAATCAGGTAGAGAAACTAAAAAAGATTTTCCTTGATTTGAAACCTTCCTACAAGTTTAACCCAAACATGACCCATATCAATAGTGCTTTCTCTGCTTTTCTCAACACACAGGATCAAAATATTGCCTTTGATCTATGGAGAGAATGGATCTCTAAGCAAAACGAGTTTTTCAACCCTTTCACTCCAAATGCAAAGACACTGACAATATTGTTACAGGCTTTGGGACACGGTCCTAGTGATATGTGGGTTATGATTCAAGCTGAAGACTTGTTGGATCACATAATGAAGCTTCCTGAAAGGTTGCAGGATAGAAAGCTATTTGAATCTTACGTCTTTGCCTATTTACGCTGCTCGCGTATTGATTTTATCGAGAGAGGGTTTGATGCTGCCAATAAATTCTTTGACATTGAGTCCCCCAAGCCAACACCAAATCTGAAACACAGAAGATTGAGAGCTCCAGCTGAGAACATTAACTTCTTGCCAATTAAAGATCTGAGTGATAAATGGATTCCGTCTAAAGCTCTTATAGATGTCTTGATGAAAGCATATGTACAACTGGGTGATTATGGGAGCGCAATGAAGGTCTTTAAGGAATTTGAGGAGAACTTTCCATCTTATGTGGATCTTCCCTTGATTCATAGATACTTGATCACATTGAGAGATGGCTCAAAATCTAAAGCAGGAGAGGACTCTATCGAACTATACAAATCGATAGTTGAAGGAAATTATAGAACGAAAGTTTATCCTACTATGGCGACCAGATTCATGGTGTTTAACGCTATATACACTCAATCGCTAACAGTGTTGAATGACAAAGGTCTTCACTCAATTGGGCAACCTTCTTTTCATATATTCAATCTTGCAGAAGACTTCTTCAGACTGGTGGAAAAAGACATGACGTCTTATGAACTATTAGGCTATCTGAAGGCTATTAGAAGACTACGTCTGACCAAATCTCAAAGGGAACTAGTGCTAGAGAGAATACAACT
This sequence comes from Wickerhamomyces sp. NRRL YB-2243, assembly GCA_030581995.1. Classification (NCBI taxonomy): domain Eukaryota; kingdom Fungi; phylum Ascomycota; class Saccharomycetes; order Phaffomycetales; family Wickerhamomycetaceae; genus Wickerhamomyces; species Wickerhamomyces sp. NRRL YB-2243. The sequence continues at coordinate 342,301 of JAKTWL010000013.1, forward strand.
TGTGAAAAGGAATTTCAAAACTGAACTAGAGGAGTCTGTTTCGAAATCTGATACCCAAAAAAGTATTGCTAAGGTCCTCCTTGCCGAAAAAGACATCAAAGAGAAACAAGAGAAGAAGTTGATTCTGGAGAAGCTTGATAACGAGAATGAGTACGTCTCTATTCATTGAAACTACTCGGAAAAGGATTCAAATCAATAATGCATGCCCATATTTGTAGATATATATATAGAGAGAAAGAATAAAAAAAGACTTTCAATAGAGGGAGATTCTTGTACTTAATATGATGGCTAGCCGCCCC